>OZ012693.1:11429494-11481994 GCA_963942565.1 Maea johnstoni | reverse complement strand
ATTTGTATGCTACATGTAATATGGTGATATTTGTTAGTAAAATGTATTTGTTAGTAACTGATAGTAAAATATATGGAATTCCAGTGTTTGTTATGCTACTTGTATACGTGACATGACTATCTGCAATGTTATGTGATAAATAGTAAGCGTTTTTGTATACTTTGTTGCAGTTTTCACGGAGTTTAATAAATGATGTCAGCTCCAGTAGAAGCCTTTGCGTTTTCCATCGCAGTAGTAGCTGTTGACCCTACCTCCCAGCGGGCAAATGTACGTACAATGTAAGTATAAGCCCGTACATACGGATTTGGTACGGATAACATTCAGAATGAAAGTTTTTTGGACGTACGGGATCATACGTACAATGTACATACATAGCCGTACGTACAATGTATGTACATAGCCGTATGTACAATGTACGTACATAGCTGTACGTACATTGTACGTAAGGTCCAATACCAAAACTAAATCAAAGTAGGAGTTTTTACATTACATATAAGGAATTTCTGAAGTGAATCTCACACAGGATTTCCCTATCATCATTTGTAATAGGTATAAATAAGTAGGGATTACTTGATCAGTGTTCCCCTTGAAGGAGTATTCTGTTCAAGTATATATCATTTCTGAATCTGAAGTTAATTTATACCATTTGATTCTGCACTAAATCATGCCATGTGACCTACATTCAGTTTCTAGGCTTTATAATCAATTCTCTTGCTCAAACATGGTTTTTGGTATCGTAGACACTTAGGGAATAATTTTTAGAGAATTCTCAAACAATTTGAAATGGAGATTGCCATAACTATCTACCTGCTTTTCTCAAAAAAAGGTCATTTACTGTATTTACCGTATCTAGGTCGTTTACGTACAATATACGTATGGACATGTACGTACATTGTACGTATGGACCGGTACGTACATTGTACGTACAGACCCGTATGTACATCCAAGTGTGAACCAGAACCGTACGCACATTGATTTCTAATAGTTAGGGGAAAATCTATCTGAACCTAAACCGTAAGTAATCCGAATGTTCCGCTTTGGTACAGGGTGCGAACCTAAACTGTACATACAATATACGTACATTGTTCGTCCATGAGTGCGAACCTAAACTATACGTATAATTGCCTTGACCAGATCTTCCTGAAATGTAGGGACCTTGGACATTGTGCGCACTATTTCTTAAAACTGATCACGCATCTGCCTATGCGAGTATCAATTTTAAAGCTTGATTTTTTCGCAGTATGAGGGTATTGATGTCCAAATACTTGAGTCCTGGAGCACAGCATTTTTGGTGACCTTGGTTCGATAATAGCTATGAATATCACTACTTGGTGGCACTACTATATTACCCTTTATTGCAATAGTTAAAATCAAGACATATCAATAGACAGTATTACTAAATGGAATGTAAAAATAATTCAAGTGAAATATATGATAGGCTCAATTGGTCATGTTTTGCGAAAATTTCCGAGTTAAACAGTGCTTTGAATTTTTGATTTGTCGCACGTTTTGGAGCCCATGTCGCACGCTAGTGCACCAATGGGTCAGTTGGGCACCCCTGGAGAGTTTAGTTCCAAGTAGAACGAGAGCTCCCAAGAGAATGTACGGGCGACGCAAGAAAAACAGTGGGTATAGAGGACAGATTGCAAGAAGGTGGTTTAACTGTGTTCGCCAAAACTACATGTGCAGTGCCGACATTTAATTCCTGCACTAAATGCGTGGGCAGCCTGGGCATAATACACAACCATCTATAAGGCCCGGTTGCCACCTAGTTTTCTGGGCATAGATGCAACCACAGGTCTCTGACCTCATAACTGTACTTTGCTTTAATTTGCGAGCTACGTCGGTTATTGGTGTTTGTACAACCAGGCACTGGCAGACTTCCGGTCGACTGATGCAGGAATTAGATGTCCGTATTGTACCCAGTGGTAGGTTTAGTGGAGAAGTGTATTAGTGTCTCTCCCATATTGTAACAGCTGTTGCAACCATCAGAGCATATAGGTCTTGATCTGGGAAATGGTGAAACTTGTTTTGACAAAAAATCTGTAGCAAACAAGTTCTGTGACTTTTTCTCTAATGTTGCAGATGGCCTTGTAAAGAAATTAAAACCTCCAAGTGGACTTTTTAATAAAATACAGGTAAAATCTTTTTATTCCAAGAAAGGGGTCCTTGAAAATTCTCTTGGTTTTTCCACTGTCACAGAAGGTACGGTATACAAATCAATAAGTACTGTTAACACTAAGAAAGCTACAGGTTTGGACGGTATTTCTGCCAAGTTTATTAGGGATGGGTGCTCTGTCATCGCTTCTCCCATCACCCACATACTCAATCTCTCATTATCTCAGTCAACCGTACCTAAAGCTTTTAAAGAAGCAAGGGATATTCCCCTCTATAAAAAGGGGGGCAGGGGTGAAGTTGGGAATTACCGCCCAGTTTCAATCCTCCCTGTAGTGTCAAAGATATTTGAAAGGATTATGTATGATCAGCTAAGTAAGCATTTAGACAAACATAATATTCTCTATAAATATCAGTCAGGTTTCAGAAGGCCATACTCGACTGCTCTAATCGATCTCTCTGACAGAATCAAGTTTAGCATGGACAAGGGACAATATACAAGAATGGTTTTGATTGACCTCCAACATGCTTTTGACACAGTCAACCATGCCATAATGTCTGATGAACTTGGTGCTATTGGATGTGATGATGGGCACTTTATCAAACCGAGGGGAAGTTACTTGTGGCGTACCCCAGGGCTCTATATTGGGACCTTTATTGCTTTTAATCTATGTGAACGATATGGAATTAGCTGTTGACTGTGATCTTTTGTTGTATGCTGATGATTCGGCTATTTTGAACTGAGGGAAAAACATCAACTTTGATATTGAACAAAAGCTCAGCGAGGAACTTGCCAAATTAAATGTGTGGTTGATAGACAACAAACTTTCACTCCACCTATTTGCCTCAAATAGGAAGTTCAAACAACAGAAATTTCAAAGAATCTCATGTAATGGTATCAACGTGGGAGGGGAAGAGGTTGTAACATACCTGGGCGGGGAGGACAACTAGACCAAGACCTGTCTGGAAAATCTATGGCTCAGAAAATCATCCATAAGGCTAATGCCAGTCTCAAATTCCTTTACAGAAAGAAAATGTTCCTAAATCAGTACTGCAGGAAAACTGTCTGCATGGCAATGATTCAGTCGAGAATAGACTACGCCAGCAATTTCTATTACCACGGTCTACCAAAATTCTTACAGAGTCGCCTTCAGGTCGTACAAAACAAAATGATTAGATATGTTTTAAACTACTCAAACAGAACACACTTGGTAGCCAATGACTTTAATGAGGTTAAGTGGATGAGCATTGAAAACAGAATAAAATATCTGGCCGCAAGCTATGTATTTACCTGCATTGATGAACAGGCTCCAGAGAACCTTCAAGTTTTTGAAAGAGTAAATGAATCCCACCACTATAACACCAGACAAAGTGTTAATGCTCTGATTTTACCAAAGGTTGGTTCATATGGTATAAAGTCCTTCCACTACATAGGTGCCAAAATCCGGAACTCTTTGCCAGACGAGATCCAGACTACGTTCAGTAAATCTCTTTTTAAAGTGAGATGCAAAAAACGTTTCAAGTCAGTCCTCTCTGAGTCATAAGAAGAAATTCATCAATTCTAGTCCAAACGTTTGTATTATACTATATAATATTGTTGTTATGTCAATCTTGAGTAGTGGAGTTAATCATTACATGTGATGCAATTGGACTCTGGGCAGACTGGGACCACTATGGAAATAAGTTTCTAACTTTTAGTGTACATAATCCTGTGTCTGGTTAGAATTATATTGCATAGCAGTTAATGACTCTCCATCTAGTCACCGTTATATATGATTTTTTGTGTGCCAAATGCTATGTAATACACATCTTACTAGACCGAATAAAATAAAATAAAAATCATATGTGAGAGATAAGATTCTTAAATCATGGAAATGTTTCTTTTTTCTATCAAAAAATACTTTTCATACAATCATTGGTACTTAATCATCACAAAAATGTTGCGTTTTTCAATCATTCACATAAATTGGCAGGATACCACACAGACAGAACTTCCCAGAACTAGACGCAATGTTCAACCGTAGGCGCATAGTGGCTGGAAAAGTGAAACATTTGCAAAGGTAACAATCTGAATACACCCAGAGATGTTCTCACTAGTAGGGAAAATTCGCCGGAGAAATCGGAGAGGCCGTAAAATTAACGACATCTAAAAGCATGTACATATATTTACTATTGTCTTTTTATTTGCAAGGCATTAAAGTCGGGAGATCGTAATCTCATAATTGGTTTCTAACCACATTCGAGTGATCTGTATACGAGTGGGACCATCTTAGTTAGCATATACTGGACGATTATGCATCCACATGTTGACACGATAAGGTAGGGAGTCGAATTCATTTTGGGGACGTATCTAAATTTGGGGGGTTATTAATAAAAATGGCCAAATAGTAAATAACAAGATTCTTTTTGGTATGTTAGGCACGATCCCAGATCATGAATATGAATATAGAGGTTCTTCAACGTGTGTGGTGGAGAAGGACATTTCTTGCACGAGTGGATAAAAATTTCATTCTGGAACGAGCCTCTTGCGAGTTCCAAGATGCTCCGGATGGCACTTTAATCCGTAGGTGTAGTCGGCAAGTTGAGAATTTCTTCAAAAAAATATATAGTTTAATGGGCGTAGTAATGCCTAGCCTCCACATAGAATATGAGATCTGTTAAGTGGTCAGCTTGTTGCTTTCTACAGAAAAAATACCTTAAATGATAAAGTTGAGAATTTCTTCAAGAAAATATATAGTTTAATGGATGTAAATATTAATTTAAATAAGTAAATAAAGGATATATGTTCCCGATGATGTTGGTATTGCCACTTGCATGCACACTTGCTGTACATGCCTATTACTCAATGCAACTTCCACCCATTCACCTTCTATTTGCCTTTCCCTATCTGGATTTATAAAACATACGCTGAGACCAATTATAAAGATATCACTTGCCAAAGCAAAGAATAGGGTTTGTTTTGCTTGCAGTTCATTGTTTTCTTAAGGCTGCAAAGTGCATCCTGTATGTGTTGGATGAAGTCCATCAGCTGGTTGGTTGATTCAGAATTAACCCCTTAGTGGCCAAACGCTCCAGAAGTTTTCAAATTTT
This sequence comes from Maea johnstoni, assembly GCA_963942565.1. Classification (NCBI taxonomy): domain Eukaryota; kingdom Metazoa; phylum Annelida; class Polychaeta; order Spionida; family Magelonidae; genus Maea; species Maea johnstoni. Next base: position 11,476,789 of record OZ012693.1, on the reverse strand, counting down.
GAAAAAAAAGGTTTTGAAGAAAAAGAATTTGAAAAGAAATTTTTGAAAAAAAAATGAAAAATTCAAAAAAAAAAATGAAGTAATAGTTTAACTTCGTCATTTTGGATTTAACGTGTAATGAATGTCATTCTTTTAGTAAGGAAATGAATAACCCATAGATGAATGTGTGACAGGAACTTTGGAAAACAAGTGGTTAACTGCACCCCAAAGTCCAGTTGAAAAATAACAAGTGAAAGTTTTGTGGTATATCACGTGATAAGATACCAGCGAAAGTAGCGTCAGATAGGCTGTAGAGAACAAAGGAATAGGAACGTATATTTGGAGTTGCAAGGAATTAAAGAGGTATGTGAAGTCAGTTTACCTTTGAATTTACATATTTGTCAATTTTGAATGTATTTCTCTTAAAGTGAATAATGATCTATTTTTGATTACTTGAATATGTACCTAAATATGATTTTAACTAGAACTGAAATTGTATGGACTGAATTACTAAATACCTATATGGAAATGGATTATGGAACTTTACTGAAATAAAGAAGTGATCTTAACATCAGTAGAGACTTGACACAATTGGCATAAATGTGACGAAAAACAAAATTCAAATTCAAATTCAAACTTGACGTTCCTTGAAGGACCCCAGCTGTAGTGAATCAACCCAAAAGCTACATGCTGCTACAAAACGGTTCATATTTAGCTGGTGACTATTTCAATATGTAAACAAATTGAGCTATGAGATACAGAAAAATGTTAGTAATAACTGTTTTGACTCTTGCCTATATATACCATTATATTCTCATATACGCACATATACTTAATGCATGTTTTAAAATATCTGTTTATTACTACAGAGAGCAGCAACTACCACTGACTATGAACATTTTTGCTGCAGTATCTGACTTTCTGCATTTCCTTTGTCCAAGACATATTAAGTATGTGAATGAATTTCCTGGTCCATGAATTTTTAATTTAGATACAATGGCACTGTGTGTTCTGCTCCTGACCAAAACTTTTAGTTTCAGCAATTTTTTTGTTTTGGCCATGGGAGTAATGTAACAAGGCATGATACTCTGGTGTTAGTGTTGGGTTTATTTCCTCTGCAGATCGTGTTTGTCTATGCCAGCCGGTGCAGAGCCCTTAATAACTTTGGTTGCCAAGTGTTGTCAATTAGTATACTTGGTTTTACTAAAATCATAATATCAATTAGGGCTTTGTCTAAACATGTAGGCCTCAAGAAGTCTGGAGAAAGAGAAAGTGAGTTGACATTTGGAATGGGACCTTGGCTCATGTCCACATGTAGGCCCAACTCCTTTCCCTTAGAATAGCGGGCCTGCTGGCTGGTAGAGACAGAGGACAGAGAACAAGAGAGGACAATGAAGAGAGGATGAGAGAAATCGAGAGGTACAGAGGGTGAGAGATACATAAGGCAGAGTACATGTATTGGATCTGCAGAACAATAAAGGTATTACAACAAATAGAGGTCTTCCACTTATACGGTTACATTAGGATTATATGGGGGTTAAGTGCAGTCACTGGATCAATTCGAGGCACTTGACTGAAGTAGTCGCCTTAAAGGGGAACTTGGGGAAGAAGAAATCATAGGTTTATATGTAAGTGCATGGACATAGCTCAACATCTGTCATATACAGTGAAGCCCTAGAGCTCCACACAAGGAGAAAACTAAAATTGCAATTAGTGAATAGCACCTCCTCTGAGTCAGGGCCGCCGCCATTTTGAATCTAAGTCAACTCTTGCTGCTGTGGTCAGTGTCATTGGGTAGCAAGCAGCTTAGTGGTGTATTAGATAAGGCCAGTGGCTCTGTCTAGAAGGTAGATATTTCACTGCTCTGAATCACATTCAAGATGTTTAGGCATGCAAATCCCTACGACTCTGAACCAATACTAAAGGAAATGAAGATGATTGCTGTTCCCAGTACTGATAGACACTTCCTGTGTTTACTAACTTGTGTCTCATGGAGTCTAGATGTGTAATGCCAATTGGACAAGGTCAATTACCCTATGCATGTCCCTTTCCTTTACTTCCCTTTGTTATTACCCAAGGGACCTAGACATAAGACAAAACACCAGTTGTAAGACAACTAACAAAATCCTGAACAGTCTATTCTCAGTGGATAAATAAAGACCATGTTCAGGTACCTATGAAAATTGCCATAAAAAGTTTTTGGATTAAAAGGCCATTCACCCTGAAAGTTAGCTGTTATGGTTGCTAAAGTCTGAACATCAGATCAAAATTATGAAGAGTATGATTATTAAACATAAGTCATTAAGAGAAGGTTGGTAATGAGTGAATGAAAATATCATTGATTCTCTCTTAAATAAAAGAAAGGGTCACTTGCAATTTGAGATATTTTGATTTCAACCTTCCTCTATATTGCAGTATTGTTTAAAAATGTAATTCTTCTCAGTGAAAATGGGGTCATGACTGATTATAACCTTAGCTGTTTCAATTTTGTAAGGTAGGGAATGATATTTACCCTTCTCATGCTGGCTTAATATTAAACATTTAATGCATATACCTGTGCTTATATTCGTAAAGCAACTGAATGAAGGTAAATCATGTTGAGACTAGTAAAGTTATACCAATAAAGTAAATAAATCCCGAAATTGATAAATTGCAAGAACACTTATGGTTAAAATAAGAGATTTATAAAAATTGGTTACCAGATATCATATACAACTGCATGCTTCAGGACATGTCGGTTTAAAAGTTTCATGGATGCTAACCACTATTTTTGTCTGACTTTACTCCTAGGAAATCTATGAAAGCTTTCTCCACTACCGTGTCTCTTTTTACAGCCAATTGCTGCACATGATTTTACCATTTTCTTGTTTGATACACTTTTTTATGCAACTTTTGCAGAGAGCTCTTGTGAGGAGCACTGCTGTTTATGATACACTGCCCAGAGGTAGCTAGGGGACAGGATGTGATCTCCGCCACCCAATGCGTCACAGCTGATAGGACTTGAAAAACATGGCCGCAGCCAGTGGCTGCCAGGGTCTTGGCAGGATGATGGCATTATACAAAAATCTCCCCTCATGGGATGAGAGAAAAAGAAGGGCAGCATCCTGTTCTTGAAGTGTATTTCTTTCATATAAGCTGATATGTATGTGAGCCTTTAGGGCCCCTTTAATAGGCACTATCATTAACCATAGGTAAATATGTTTACTCTAGGATTATAGAGAAAAAGGAATTCCTCTAGTCAGGCTGCCTTTATTTAGTTAAGTTTGTGTGACAATCGGATGGTATTCCATCTAATCTTACAGTTTGTGTACAAATTCAATCAGTTTCCCATAATACCATTATACACTGCATGTGTGGCAGGGGCTCTCTCTCTCTCTCTCTCTCTCTCTCTCTCTCTCTCTCTCTCTCTCTCTCTCTCTCTCTCTATATATATATATATATATATATATATATATATATGTATATATATATATATATATATATATATATATATATATATATATATATATATATATATATATATATATATATATATGTATATATATATATATATATATATATATATATATATATATATATATAAATATATATATGTATATATATATATATATATATATATATATATATATATATATATATATATATATATATATAAATATATATAGATATATATATATATATATATATATATATATATATATATATATATATATATATATATATATATATATATATATATATAAATATATATATATATATATATATATATATATATATATATATATATATATATATATATATATATATATATATATATATATATATAAAGAGAGAGAGAGAGAGAGAGAGAGAGAGAGAGAGAGAGAGAGAGAGAGAGAGAGAGAGAGAGAGAACCACACAGATTTGGAGGATTTTATGCTATATTAAGGTGGCTATTCTGGTCTTTTTAGGGATGTTATTGACATTATTATGGTTTAACATATTCTCTTAGTCAATAGTGGCAACTCTTTTTTAAAATGTGGTTAATTTCGAGGTTTTTACGCTATTTTGGCCTTTTGAGTGATCCATGTCATAGTGGGTATCCCCAACCCGGGGCTCAAACAAATGCCTGCGCCGATCTAGTTTAAATAATTTTTTATTGAAATTTTTATGGCTTAACATATTTTCTTAGTCAATAGTGGCAATTTATTTTAGAAATGTGAGAAGCTTTGAGCTTTTTATGCTATTTTGGCAGTTTGAGTGATCCATGTCATAGTGGGTATCCCCACCCCAGGGCTCAAACCAACGCCTGGGCCACGCTAGTTAAACTTTATTTACATTGAAATTAATATGGTTGAACATTTTCTCCTAGTCAATAGTGGCATTTCATTTTAGAAATGTGAGAAGTTTTGAGCTTTTTATGTATTTTGGCAGTATTAGGGGTCCACATCATAGTAGGTATCCCCACCCCGGGGCTCAAACTAACGCCTGCGCCACTCTAGTTAAAATTGTTTTTTATTTACATAAGTATGGTTAAACATATATTCCTAGTTAATAGTGGCAATTTATTTTAGAAATGTGAGTAATTCTGGGGCATAAATCAAAACATTAATGACATTTTGCTTTTAGTGATAAATCTCTTCATAGATTTGACCTAAACTACCTTTCTGGGAGAGTCTACTGACTGAATAGTGAGTTTCTGTGTGTCATTATTAAAAGTATCAATCCTCTGATACCTGTTTTTGAATAAGGAAGTAACTGCGAATAAGGAAGTGAAAACGAATAAATAATTGAATATTGAAAAAGGAATGAGTAGCTAACTTCACTGACCTCTTGGGAAATTCACGCCAGTTTCTGTACATGAAGGTCCATGCTACTCACTGCCAAAAGTAAATGTTACGTGCTGGTAACAATGATACTGGTTCAGTTCAAATTATGAATTGCTTTGAAATGTCAAACATGTAATTTATGATATCAAAGGCTGATGAACTAGAAATGGCCGGTAGAAATGACTTTGATTTATTTGACAGGCCCGAAGGCTTAAGCTTAGTCAGAGGGCCATAGGATCGGGTTGAGCCCCTTGTATTCATGTATAATTCTTGAATGTCTTTGTCAGATGCTGTCACAAGATAATTTATGAAATATTTATATTTGCTCCCAATTCAGAAATGTGCTTCTAAACTCTGACATAGGTTTAATAGGAATCATGGGAGAGTACACCTGTAAGCTTTGGAGGACAGCTAGCAATGTTAAACCTTCGGACACATTGGAATTATACCAAAAATTACTGTGATATCAAAGAAATAGATAAAGGAAAGTTTTGTATGCTCCACAGAAAAAAGTCACCTTGAATTCAAATATTTCTGAAACATTCAGTTTTTGAAAAAAAAAATCGCACCACCTGCCACATGGTAGTTTTAAAGAAGGCCCTTTCTTACTATTAACTATTTGACGTCGGACTCGCAGACAAGAATGTTGAAACCCTAGTTCAAATTTCCTTATTTTGAATCAAAATCTCAACTTTCAAAAGCTCGAGCCAACTGAAGGGTTTCAAGTAGGACGTGCAGGCAAGCTGAGGCTTCAGTCATTAGTCGACGACGACTTCGTCTGCTGGCTGGGAATATTACGTGACTGCATAGCGCCGGCATCTTTCTCGGAACTTCTGCGCTTCGCGGCAAGCAGTTGGAGTTTATAACGGTACTTCTCAAGTAAGTGTTTTTCGAGTTTTGACGAGGGAACACCTGGTAAATTCCGTTTCGTTCTTTCCTGTACGGGAAAGTCTAAGGGGGAAGTAGACGAGGTATGGGGTGGTAACCCGAACTTACCTTAGCTAAGGCTCACCTGACAAGTTGACAGCCGGCGGGTGAACAGCGCGGCCAGTGAAATTTCCTTGGCTTTGGAAGTTCATGCCAGTTTCTGTACATGGAAGTCCATGCTACATGTCATCATTATACATTTTGTACTTACTGCCAAAAGTAAATGTTACGTGCTGGTGGCAATACTGCTGGTTCAAGTTATTTATTGTTTTGAAATATCAAATTCATGATATCGAAGGCTGATGAACTAGAAATGGCCGGTAGAGATATCTGAAGTTGATTAACTGATTAGAGCCGTATTGGTTGACTGTCACTTGGAAATGACTATTTGATTTATTAAATTATTTGACAGGCTCGAAGGCTTTAGCTTATAGTCAGAGGGCCATAGGATCGGGTTGAGCCCCTGAGTATGTAGCTTGAATGTCTTTGCCAGACAGTTGATGATGCTGTCACAAAGTCATTCATAATATATATTTATATTTGCTCCCAATTCAGAAATGTGCTTCTAAACTCGGACATAGGTTTAATAGGAATCATGGGAGAGTACACCTGTAAGCTTTGGAGGGCAGCTGGCAATGTTAAACCTTCTGACACATTGGAATTATACCAAAAATTACTGTGATATCAAAGAAATAGATAAATGTGTTTTCTTTGCTCCACAGAAAAATCATCACCTTTCATTCAAATATTTCTGAAACGTCACATTCAGTTTTGAAATTTACTAAAATGATAATTGCACCACCTGCCACCTTGTACATGTAGTTTTAAAGGTCCTCTCTTACTCTTTGATCTGAATATCCCTAATTTATCAGCCTTTTGCCTAAAAACCCTCCATTTATACATATAACACAGGAATTCACTACTACTCAAAAATCCTGTATAATATTATCTGTGATATCAATTTGATTGTCCAGACTTCCACAAAGGGTCTGCGTCAAAATATACTATTTGGGGCATGGTCTTAGCATAGAGGGCCTCTGGTTGTCTTTTTGGAGACCCAAATCCCTAAAAAGCATCCCTCAGGAAACCAAAAAAGATTTGTTAGGAATTTCTTAAAATGTCAATCTCAAGCATATAACTGAATCTTTTCAACTCCATATAATTCCCATGACATGCCTTATTTTGATAAATGTATACCTGTTTATGGTTGAAATATGAGTATATTGTGGTCCCCCTTAAAATTTTGGACGCCCCAAAATTTTACAATAGCCAATATTAGGCACCCAGTTTCCAAATCCTGGCTAAGACCATGATTTGGCGATTCACCATGGGGATTCACCATGGTGCAAAAAACCTGAAAATGATAGAAACCCTGGCACATGGGTTCTCATGTGAGCGTACCCAGCAGGAATCTTCCAATGAATATCAATATGACAGGGTTTCTAAGATGGTTTTCAGAAATCTTTGCATCCTTGTGCTTTGGACGATAGTATAGCCACACTGCACTTGAAGGGTTAACAATAAAGCATAACTAACTAAGGTATTTGAAGGATATTTGGTTTCAAATATTTCTATGAGGTGTTTTCCTTAGAAAGCTATCACCAAAATTGCCATGCATTTTCTGGTCACTATAGGTATGAATGAGCTAGATTCAGCTGGCTCAAAAATTACTAGGCAGAGTATTTGTTCATTAAACATTGTGTAATTTGAGGTATTTTAGGGCAGTACACATTTGAGTAGGGTTAGTAGATCTCTTGGGCCTCTCGCTTGATCCAATCACAATGCCACATCCGTTATGGAAACGCCCTTGAATGGGTTAGGGCTGTTCCATTTAAAAGTGTGGGGGGGGGGACGGATGATTTTTCTAGTGGGGGAGGGGTCGAATTTTGAATTATTTTACCCCCCCTCCCCCCCCGAATTTTGAATTTTGGTGGGGAGGGGGGGGGGGGGGGGGGTGCCGAATTTTGAATTTTTTTTCGCCGGCCGCTCTATAGAAATATCCCAAAGCAATGAAAAGCTTTCTTTCCAAGCATACACATTTCTTTCATAATAACCCAAAATTCGCTGTAGATATGAAAAAACCCTGTTGCTTTCTGGTTATAATGTACGGAAGCCTATTAGGACCACTGAAAAATTTTTTTTTTATTTTTATTTTTTTTTCCTTAGAAATCCGAAAATCTAAAGAAAATTTTTTTTTGTGTTCTGCAATGTTACTTTAAATAGATAGCCAATCACTGCCTCGCTCGTGTAGCCTCGTCAATCACACTACACGCGCGTGAGGCAGCGCCGGCAGTGGCATTCTTGTCTGAACAACGGATAAATACACGTTTTATCTACATAATTTAGCCTGTGTTATTTTTCATTCATTTTTCACTCATCTGTATCTGTATCAGTATAGCTGATAATGCTCCTTAAGGAGAACTGTCACAGCTTGAACAGGCATACAAACACACACACACGCACATACATTGCCGGGACTGTCTGCGAGCATCAGATCGTTCTGGTTAAGACGTAGGTGACATGTCAATCTGCGTGCAACGCGCTGGGCGTGTGTGTGCTATAGACCAGGAGACTTGCCCCCCCCCCCCCCTCAGGCTGTCCGTACCGTTCGCCGTGTATAGGCGAGGCCCGTCAGAGCAACAAGCATAGGGCCGTAGCACTACACCTCTCGGTTATGCGGACGACATAGCCTCAGCGAGTATCTCACGACGTAAATTAGACGGAGTTATGGATGTAGTGTACCTGCATAGCACTAGGTGGCGCTATAAATTTAACTCAAAGAAAAGCGCTGTTTTAGTTTATGGGGAAGGTCACAACGAGAGAATAAGGAACACCAGTGATCAGCAATTTAAGCTAGGACATGATAGAATCCCAGAAAAAAAAACATATGACCACGTTGGTGTTAAGTGCTCTATTTTGGACTCAAGTGAGGAGAGAACTAAGGAAAAGGTAGCAAAAGGCAGGAAAGCTCTGGGGGCTGCTTCCGGCATCGGAGTAAAATGGGGTGGTATCAGTATGTTAGCTAGTAATCTTGTGTTTTGGTCTTTCATCATCCCGATGGTGACTTATGGGGCAGAGCTGTGGGTTATGTCAGATAATGATGTCGATTTGATAGATAATTTCCAAAGATATGCTGGGAGACGTCTTCAAAGGTTTTCGTCTATTTCCCCTAGCCAGACGAGTTATGCATGTCTAGGATGGGTGAGGATTGAGTTATATATATATGTCAAGAAGCTCTTATTCATCAGGACAATCGTTTGTATGGATGAGGATTACGTGTATAAGAAATTACTAATTTCTAGGACTCATCAGTTCAATGATGACATTGAGAGGCATGTGGTAAATGAGCATCATAGCCCAATTTTCGAGATGCTCCGAGTGGCAATTCTTTTCGGCCTGTATCGCGAAACAGTACAGAGGATTTTTGGGATAAGGGCGTACAGTGAGGTAGCATGGAAAAATCTTGTATGGGGTAGCGCATTGTATTGAACATGATGACTGGAGAACAAGGTGTACATATTTTAATTCGCTGAGTGGGTTAAGGATGTGCATGGAAACCCCACAATACTGTATTTGGTGGCATATCTCTGCTATGAATAGTGATATCATGTGTGAATGCGAGACTATGGTGAGACTGATCTGCAAAACCAGTAACCTGAGGTGTGATGACCCAAGGCTTAAAGACGCAATTTTTAGTGTCAAGTCATGCTCTTTATGTGATAATTTCGCTCCGGAAGAACCACAACACGTAATAATGCAATGTATGTATCTTGAAGATGATAGACGGCGCATGTTCTCTGATCTTGAGACTTTATATGATAATACTGGTACGCGGATCATAGATATGTCTCAAAATATTTATTGGTCATTGATGGGTAAACCCATCAAAGGAATTGATTGGCCACTTATGATTGACTTTTGGACGATAGCAGCGATACACATTCATAGAATGATTAGAAAAGTAGTTCAAGATCGTGCAGGGATTGGATAACCTGTCTGTCTTCATTTAAGCCCGTCAGCTTTAAGTACGCGATTTAAATGACATGCCTCTCTGTACTCAGAGTGGGTAGCCCTGTAATAGGTATTATGTTTGGACGTATATTTATACTATATTTTTGTTACGAATGTAGTGTGAAGTTGCTTAATGCTTCATCACTAGACGGATCTTTATCATTTATTCTTTTTTGTGTTATATATAATTTTTTGAGTTCATACTTTGTTGCATTATATTATTTATTTGTACCCTGTATGATTTTGTAGCTTGACTACAGTTAATAAACATACACACATACATACATACTACAAAAATGGTCTACACAGTAGCTGTAAGAAAAACATGAGGCTAAACCACATATCAACACGACCCTTAATTACCTAGTTTAGTTTATCCTATAATTAACCTCTATTTTTTTTTATCTGACATCAGGAACATGTTTCTTGTGGCCGAAGGTATTCATTACCAGCAACATAACATACTACTACTACTACTACTACTACTACTACTACTACTACTACTACTACTGAACAATTTACTACTACTATTACTACTACTACTACTACTACTACTACTACTACTACTACACAATCAACTAATGCTATTCCTACGCTCCTATGCTACTACTACTACTACTACTGCTGCTGCTGCTGCTTCTACTACTCCTCCTCCTCCTCCTCCTACTACTACTACTACTACTACAATTTACTTTCTTGTATGATTGAGAGAGTAAGGCATGCCTTTTCAGAAAATGCCGAATGACACCATCGCATCCTTGAGCATTTTGAGATATTGCCCTCTCTAACCCACCTCTAAGTGTGGACAAAATATGAACAAATGTCGCATTTTCAGGCCCAAGTATCTCAGAAACGAGAAAAGACTTACAAAGGTGATATTCAACAATTTAATAGCAAGTATAGCAAGTCTGTAACTTGGATTTTTCTCGTTTTCTACACAGTCGTTTTCCCTTCCAAATATTGAATTATACCAGATCGGGACTGACATATTTTGTCAAAAGAATGATATATTTGCCGAACCACTCGCATACTTAAGCAAGGTAGCTACATCTTTACGAAGCGTTTGAGATTATATATCCATATTGAATGATTATATCAGGTTTTTGTTTATGCAGGAATATCGCCCATTTCATAACTCTCTGTTCCATACCATAAACTTGTCAGTGACCTAGGTTCAGTGGTTTTACCATGTCTTTACGGTTTAGTTTTCTCATAGTACTGGCGAGTACTGTTTTTGAGAAAATGTCAGAGAAAATGATAAACATGTTTAAGGGCGAACGCTTGTTCTGGGGCGGCAGGACCTGATCAAAAAAAGAGGTCTGGACTGGCGGGGCCAGAACCTTTTTTCTCCTAGTAGCAGAACTGGAAATTCGCAATTCTCACGGCCATCTTGTTTGTATGTTTTGTGTATTTGTGTATTTTTCATATTTCTGAATGGAGTGGTCAATAAATACACCATTGTTCTATTTGCGGTGACACGGTGGTTTTCCTCGTGTACGGCGATTTCCTACACTAAGTAGATGACAACAGCATTCCCATTCATGGTGTTCTGTGTGCAATGAAACAGGATTTCCATCAAACACATATGTGGTCACCTAGATGATAAATCTAGTTACTTCGACTAGGCTCGGTCATGTTGAACCCTGTTGGCCGTGGTCAGGGACAGATTCGTATGTATAGGTATTTGGTATTTATAGACGTTGACTAAGGCGCTGATTTGACTGACAGCGGGACTTATTATTCGAATATGACACTATTCAAAGTATTACTAAAGAACCTGAACTTTTTGATTAAATCGGAATTTCCCGATTTTGTGTATGTTGGCATGTCATCCATTAGGAGACACGCATGTTTTAATAATATATCACAAAAAGTAGGATGGATATATATATATATATATATATATATATATATATATATATATATATATATATATATATATATATATATACTATTTGAAAAAGCAGATATACATGTGTGTTTACCATGTAACACTGACACCATTAGAACTGGATGAAAAATAATTAACAAAAATATATTCAAGAAAAACATCCCAGTCCCCAGATTTTGGTTCCTTGAAAAAATACTATGTTACGTCATCCAGTCATTGACAAATGGTGCTGCTTTTAAGTATTGTTTCTCCGTAATACTATTAATGACGGTATGATTATGTCACAGTTAGTATACAATACTTTCAATGTGACCATACAATGAATCTATAGGTCTTCTAAATCTCCAATATTTCGCCTTTCTGACTGCTTGCCGAGCTGTACAGACTCTATCACCTATTCAAAATAATCACCTTTTTACACTGGAACACATGAAAAACCAAAGTGGTCTATATTTCTGGAAAAGTCTATGAGATACAGACAACAGAACAATCAAAACATTTATTCGAATACGCCTATCCCTATTTTTCTGCTGCTATATCAAGAACATATGTTGACTTGTCAGTGTGTTAATGATGGAGAATAACGTAGTACCTTTGAAAACCATCACCTGACCTGAAGTGATTTGCAAATTCACCAAATGCCTTGACCCGATTTGACCTCGGACAATGGTGGGAGACTAGCAAAGCTCACTTGACTCGTGGGGCAATACCCCTATTAATGCTACTTGTTCTCTCTCATTTTCAGGAAAGGTATATATAAGGGTAACTATTTGATGCTCTCTCTGTCCCTCTCTGGACAGGGATAAATAACTACTTATACATTACTTCTTTACATTCGACAAAAATGCTCTGTCCACCACCTCACACAATTCCAATACAGGTACACAATGTGATTTATTTGACACTTCACCTCAAATTATCTATTCCCCCTGTCTCTTAGTTTCAGTAGAGGTATTTGCTAGTTATTTGACATCATATTCTCTGATAACTGCCTCACTTTCCCTCCCTATTTGCACAAAGTATAATCGCAGGTGATAAACCAAATTCTCTTCAAGGTATTTCCAATTCTTTCATCGGATTTTTATTTTTCTTAATGCGTATTTGGTTTTACTTGCTCACTAGTGACACTGATAAATATATACCATGTTTACTTGAAGATTGTGGGTCACAATGACTCATATGGGTGTGACCCTGAGTATTTGGTTTTACTTGCTCACTAGTGACACTGATAAATAAATACCATGTTTACTTGAAGATTGTGGGTCACAATGCCTCATATGGGTGTGACCCTGAGTATTATGGAATTCTTTTGAGTTTCATGACAGGTATGAATATCCTATTCAGCGCCACATTGAAAAGCCTGAAGTGTATGTGTTTTCTTCACGAATATGCAGTAATTAAAGCGTATCGCCTAGGTAGCATCGTCACAAAACGAATGATTTGAGAGGACACAGTGACTTATAGGTATAGAAGAACGTATAAACTAGATGTTTTAACTCATTTGCATTTGGAAAGTACAGGTGGTATAACAGCATACTTGGGACACTTGAGGTTTAGCAGAACGATTCATATCGGATTAGGCTGTATGTCTTCCTATGTTTGGGTAGAAACAACTAAATGTTTTTCTTGTTTTTAAACTAACCATACCCTACAGAACTCCATGGGGATGTGGCCGCGCACTCAGAGCATGTGCACAATCCAGGTGCTAATAGATTATTTTGGAAAAGAAAAAGCATAAAGCGCTGACCCCCCCCCGCCCTGATATGCTACGTTTTAGGGTATTTTACAGAGAAATGGCATTAAAACTAATGATTTTAGGGATTTGCTTCTGGAAGGTGCAATTTTCATTATGGCAAAGTAACTATTTTAAAGATTGAAGGCACTCCGAAATTGACCTAGGTCAGCTTTGGTGGCCATTTTTCAAAATGGCCGCCAGAAGTCATTTCCTATGGAGTTAAATGAATTTCTACCACCTCAAAACAATAAGCCAATGATCTTCATGTTCTACCAGAAGTATCATAACCAATTAACAGTTATTTACGTACAACATGATTGACCTTTGATGACCTATATGAGCTTCCAGGGTCACATTAGGGTAAAACGCATTTAAATGGCTATAAAAATGAATGAGAAACTTTTTTTTTTTTAATTTGTCACTCAGATAATATTTTTATCCATCCATCAATCAAAATCAAGCACCATGTGTGGTACAGGGTTTCCAAATGGGTTGTTCTTTGATGACTTCAGGGTCATTTAAGGGTAAAACCATGTCATAATAGCCACAAAATGTAAATTTTAGGCATTTGAATTGTATTTTTTCCCTTGCGGTAGTTTCTAGTTCACCTATCAACTAATCTTAAATATCATAAGTGAACGCGAGTTACCATTGTGTTACCATATGATAATTCTCAGGGTCAGTTCAGGGTTAAACCATGTCATAATGGCCAAAAAATGTAAAATTTAGGCATTTGAATTGTATTTTTCTCTTGCAGTATTTTCTGGTTCACCTATCAACTAATCTTGAATATCATGTGTGATACAGGGCTTCCATTGTGTTACCTTGTGATGATTCTCAGGGCCATTTTAGGGTAAAAACTAAAATGTCATATTGACAATAAAAAGTAGAGTAGTTGATAGGTGAACCAGAAAAAAACTGGGAGAAATACAATTCAAATGCCTAGATTTTACATTTTGTGGCCATTTTGACATGGTTTTACCCTGAAATGGCCCTGAGAATCATCACATACTAACACAATGGAAACCCTAGTTTACACATGATAATCAAGATTAGTTGATAGGTGAACTAGATACCTACCCCAAGGAAAAAATATGATTCAAATGCCTAAATTTTACATTTTGTGGCCATTATGACATGGTTTTACCCTAAAACGACCCTGAAGTCATCAAAGCACATCCCATTTGGAAACCCTGTACCACACATGGTGCTTGATTTCGATTTAGTGCGTTTTACCCTAAAATGACCCTGAAAGCTCATTTAGGTCACCAGAGGTCAATCATGTTGTACGTAAATAATTGTTAATTGGTTGTGATACTTCTGGTAGAACATGAAGATCATTGGCTTATTGTTTTGAGGTGATAGAAATTCATTCAACTCCAGAGGAAATGACCTCTGGCGGCCATTTTGAAAAATGGCCGCCAAGGCTGACCTAGGTCAATTTCGGAGTGCCTCCAATCTTTAAACAAGTATCGAATGGTGATGCAAGGCATCAATAGTTACTAGCTGGGTCGTAGTTATTTATGATGTACAGTATGATGTTGATAAGATTTGAATTGATTATCCTTGTTGCTGTCTGTGGTTTGCCCTCAAAGTACACTGAGCTCCTCCCCCATATCTAATGTTTCCTTGATGCCAGCAGAGAAATACACCCCCTTGATCCGCAACCCCATAGGTACTGCATGCTTGCCTCTACGGCATCTGCGCCTCGGGTTACGCGCTGTAGCCTGGGGTTGCATTGGTCACGTGATCTGTGCAGTAAGCATGCACTGGCTGGCTGGGGATGTCATCCTATCTAGGTCAGATAGTTTGATGATTCATGACCAGTGCCCACTCACTGTCTACTTCTCTCAGATGCCAGTGGCCTCGCACTGCCATGACAGAGATATGTGTTCTGAGTTGAAATGCAGACAAAAATACGTAAGCCTAAATTATTTCCAAGAGACAGATGAATGAATATATTTGTAATTAAATGTTTCAATAAAAAAAGACCTTGCTCACATAGAAAATGCATTATCGATACTAGTGTCCCAACAGTAGCGGCTCATAGGACTGGCACGCGGATCCTATACCACTAGCGCCAGTCTCACAATCACGTCACGGATTGTGAGACTGGCGCTAGTCTAGATCGCTGTCACGTACACATACATAACACAACGCCGACGATTTGATTGCAATGATACAAGTACTTTTATTTCAAAGAAATGTCGGGGGAAATGAAAGAACGAACCATACAGAAAATCCCTTTTAAAATTTTTATTGTGGCAAGACCATCAAGCCTCAGTAAAAATGGCTCCGCCAGGAGTGATCTCCATGCCTACTTCCGGTTCGTAACCGTATTATACTGGGTCGTGAGCGACCCAGCAAATAGTTACTTTGCCATAAACTACCACTGTACCAAATTTGGTGCTTTTATCGCAAAGTGCACGATTCCACCCAAAATTGTCCCTTATCCGCCAGACTATTATGTATGGGGCGCCGTTTGTAACATGCACACTTTTGTCGACAGAAGCAATTTTGTCGAGACAGAAGTCCAAAATATGACATTTGGCGAGTGGTTACGCCATGTGTATCACAAAAGTAATTTTGTCTAGACAGAATTACTTTTGTCTAACAAAAGTTACTTTTGTTGACAAAAGCAAATTTTGTCACGACAAAAGTACTTTTGTTCAACAAAAGTTACTTTTGTTAACAAAAGTAATTCTGTCTCGACAAAAGTAATTCTGTTTCGACAAAAGTAATTCTGTCTCGACAAAATTACTTCTGTCGACAAAAGTAATTTTGTTCTAGTGTCGTGCAGCGATGTCAGGCGGCGTGCATGATCGAATAGACGAGTTGCAGCATCTCCAACGCTTGACCGAGATGCGGTATCTCGTTCTAGATACTGCAGCCCGATCGAGATGCTTTGAAGACTTTTACAAAATATTCGTTTTCTGCCTGTATTTTGAGATTGTAAAGGCCCCATCACGACAGAGGTGGCCTCAGCATTGGAAGGGTTAAAGTTACCAACAATGTATTCAATTAAAGTTCTTCTCTGATGTTACCTCTATCTTCGCCGACGGAGATTCGTGATATTCCACACTGCAACTTACACCCGGCGGGGGCATTCAGGGATAGAGGGGGGCCGCACCCGCGTTACGTATTTCGCATAGGAAGGGGTCTTTTTTAAGACCTCCGCATGTCTGCGACTTTGTCAAAGAAGGGTACTTTTTTGTTCCCAGGTACGAAGAATGGGGGTTGAAAATCCCCTTACGAAATGTACGCGGCTCTGACGCCTAGTGACTCCCGAAGTGACTTCCGAGTATGTAGTTCAACAATATTGAACCTTACTTAATAAGTTATGCATTTGATGTTGTTATTGTCGATGTTTATTTCTGAACTTCCGAGTCTACTGCCGCTAAACAGGCAGAGGATTAAAAAATCTAAAGTTAAAATACGTGTTCCCGTTCATCCAATGTCAGTGTTTTGATAAAAGAAGGGGTGTTTTTTTAGTGGAAAAAGTCAGCGTTTTTTTAAAATAAGGGTGCTTTTTTGGCCAGAAATCAGTGCTTTAGGGGTATTTTTAAATTTTGATAACGAGCGTATGCACCCCCTAAATACCTTAGTGATCCCCCGGGAACTTACAGAACACACTCGCCGGTATTAGTTTGTACCAGCCCATCGATAGTGCATGGTGCATGTGCCCGAGTCGGCGGGCGAGTGCTTCAACCAGTCTATTGGCCCTCTATTAACGAAGCAAGGCACTAGGACAGAATTCTGAATGTAACACTTGGCGAGGGGTCTCGCCAAGTGTAACACAAAAGTAATTTTGTCTCGACAAAAGTAATTTTGTCTCGACAAAAGTAATTTTGTCTCGACAAAAGTAATTCTGTCTAACAAAAGTTACTTCTGTTGACAGAAGCAATTTTTGTCAAGACAAAATTACTTTTGTCAGACAAAAGTAATTTTGTCCATGACAAAATTACTTTTGTCTGACAAAATCAACTTTTGTCTGACAAAAGTAATTTGGTCGTAGACAAAATTACTTTTGTCATAGACAAAATTACTTTTGTCAGACAAAAGTGACTTTTGTTGGACAGAAGTTGCTTCTGTCAACAAAAGTATGCATGTTACAAACGGCGCCCCATAATTATGCTATTGTAAAGGTTACATCTCATAGTTGCGGAATAATGGTAAACTTATCAGTAAGTGGCTATTTTGAGGTAATGTGGCACCTTTAAAGAACATATCTAGCTGTGTTTTGTTTTTTGGCAAAATGTCAAGGCTCACCCTTTACTTGCGTGAATATGAGAGTCTACCATATGAGCATGCATGTCTTTGATAAGGTGCAAGGTCCTACCTCAACAGGGGATCTGCACAATGAGTATTTGAAAAACATTTTTGAATGTTCCCATAAGTCTCAAAATTACTAACAGCACGTGGTTTATATAGTAAATGCTGATTTTCAGGTCCTGTCAGAATTCAAGGCACCTGAGACATGACCTTGCACCTGGATGGGGTTCATATCTGTCATATTCTAAAATGCCGGTTTCGAAGACTGTATCGTTATTCACCTTTAGCCAAAAAATGAGGTGAAAATTCTGGTAAAAATGGTCTAGCTCAATGAATCTGCATGGTAAGAGCAGACAGCCATGTCAATTGGGACCGATTTAGGAAAGAAGGCCCAAAGGGCCCCTCCTTTTGTTCTCTTGACCGTACAACAATAGAAAGTTGATAGGTCGAGATTCGTCCCGACTGAGTAATCTTTTGTTTTGATATCCATTTTTATGGGCCAGCCAAGGACGCCACCTAGTGGCGATAATCTTGGTGTACTAGACTGTCACCTTAACTTATAGTTTAATGGCTAGGTGTTTGTTCACGTGACTGGTGATAGAGGGCTCCGATAGTTGTCACAATGGTCACCAACCAAAAATTGCTGAGCTCCAATTTTTAGGGCATTTCTCTATAGAGAAACCATCGCCAACTTGAAAGCCGGGGTCCTTTTAAGCTTTGAGTAGTGCTTGTGGTGCTTGTGGTTAGAAAGTCCATTGTTCACCCTTTGTATTCTTAACCACGAGCATCTCGCAAGCACTACCTTAGTTTTATACGTAGGGCCCAATAATTGGAACGACATGGAAGTGGCCTAAATTTGCATAGCCTTTAAACCCTGTTGCATGGTCGT
The DNA here is from genome assembly GCA_963942565.1 of Maea johnstoni. Taxonomy (NCBI): domain Eukaryota; kingdom Metazoa; phylum Annelida; class Polychaeta; order Spionida; family Magelonidae; genus Maea; species Maea johnstoni. The sequence goes on along the minus strand of OZ012693.1, from coordinate 11,458,277 downwards.
TTTCCGCTTGAGTGACCACTGGCCAGTGTCCGGCTCAGCATACCCGCCAGCTATGACGTGGGCCCCAATCGCCGAACAATCTGCGCATACAGTAGCCCACTTCCTTCCCTTGTTCTCAGCATCCGCACCCTGCCTACAGTACTAAGTACAGATGGAAACAAATGGTGGAAAAATCAATAAAAGTTAAAGCTACAATCTGAGCTTGAAAGCAGGAAGAAGGAGAAAACAAAAATAGCCAATATCAAGACATTCGAAAGGAAAAAAACCCTAATTGAGCTAAAATCAGAAGATGCTAGAACTGCCTTGAAAAGCAGACTCATGATGCTCAACATAGCCACTTACTACAGAAATGGCAACACCAACCTAAACTGCCCCCTATGTGCGGAAGCTGAAGACACTCTAAGTCACATGACCCACTGTTGTTGTAGGGAATACAACCAGCGAACAAGCAGCCTCCATACAGATGACCTATATAGCAGCGAAGCAGAGAATGTACTCAAGGCGACATTGACGAATGCAGCTACGAGCCCAGCTCCTGAATAACCAGTGAGCCTCAAGAAACTGGAGAAGGGAAACAAAAAAGAAAACAAGTACTTCCTGGTTGTCCGGCTTGCTGACCGGCCTTGAACCATTTGACCCACCGCGCCCGGACTATACCCACTGCGGACAACAAGAAAAGTCGACCGTCTTTATATAGAGATCGGAATAACTGCGATTTTAACCACATCTGCTGAGAAAAAGGTAACACCAATACCCCTACTCGCACAAAAGCACACTTAAGGGTAAGTCTCGATGCTCGCCAGTTCTTGTGACCCTTATTTGGTCACCTTACCCAACGTGTTCTTATTAAGCTACAGGGCGTGCCCGTGGACTACGCAGCGATGGTCCAGTTGCACGCCTCCACACCCGCCTGTGGTTTCGTATAGCACAGATTTTGCAAGAGATCTCAGGTTGAAGTAGTAGTAGTAGTAGTAGCCGGGGCCGACTCTAATACTCATTTTATATATTGACGTTATTGGTATTAGAGTCGGGGAAAGCCCGTATACCCTACAATGTTATTTTTCAATCTTCCCAAATTTCTCCGTCGGTGTCAAAGTTACCTCATACCTGACTGCACTAGGATGACTAATATGATCTAGCAATGCGTGCCGCTAACTTCGTGTGTCGGTAAAATCACTTTTAACGGAATGGTAGTCCAAAGATTTCTTGAGAAGATTTGTTTATCAAATGGTCACCACCATCTTGCCGAGTTTGCGAGAGGTCACAGCGAGATTTAATCAAAGAGCGACTTCTATTTGTAATTCGGCACATGCCGCCTATTGTTTATGAAAATGGTCTTGGGCCTGCCGTATGTGCCGAATTACAAATTCGGTGTATCATATACTTCCTTACCTAATTATACCACTTTTTTTGTAGTTATTTCCAATAAAACCGCTTTTATACTCAATTTTCCACTGCAAGTGGAAATCTTTAAGACTGTCTATTCTTGCGGTAACACCCCTCCTACAAATGCCACAGCTGACTGCTTTGACCCATAAAGATAAGGACCTGCACGCCAGTACCTGCCTGATAGATAGCGTTCTCTGGGGAGAGAGAATGGCAGGAAGCACAGCGGCAGCGCAGTGTGCCTTCGCCGGCGACACTCCACAAGTGGAGTGGCCGCGACGGTACCCTATGTGCACATTGCCTGTAATGTTCCCCAAGTTCCCCTTTAAACCATATTTTCAATCCATGTGGGCATCAGAAATATGATAGATGAATTTGAAAATAAACTTTTATTGTGTTGATTTGTACAAATGCAGGAAAATCCTAGAAAAAAACTATCATATTGAGGGCCTTCATGCACATGTGCAACCACGCACCAAATCCTCAGTGTAACAAATGCTCACGCGATGCCATGATTATAGTAGCGGGAAAAGTTGCCAACCCGGTGTTCTCTAAAAAAGATAAATTATCTGCATCTCTGTGGGTCAACTTTAATGCAGTTTAGAATGTTATAACCGCCACAACTCATTCTACTTGCCATTTAATTATTTTAAAGCTGTTGTGAAATGACGGTGTTGCGATATAGCAGGGTGCAACACAGGTTCCAAAACATTACTTGCCGAGCATGGCAAGCTGCCCCTAAAGTTTTCTTGCCCACGCTGGCACTTCCACTTGTCCCACCACCCTGTTTAACTAAGGTGAGTTACATTGCGAGGACTCTGCCAAAAGACATTTCCTGCCGAGCAGGGCAAGTAAGGGTCTTGTTTTGCTGGCCAGATTGCCGTTTTTTGCCGAATTCACTTGCAACGGGACAAGCGGTTATGTTGCACGCTGGACAGGTTGAAATCATAGCAATTGTTATGCCATTAATTTTTGGTCAATCATTACCCATACTGTGTGATTATTTCACAAATATTTTCGAGATTCGCGAGCATTTAAAGCTTTGCTTTGTAGACATATCATAATTAGTGTTATCCTCCAAATTTTACGAGATTCAGTAATCATCAATGTGTTTGTTTTTGTTAATATTCTTGTTTTTTTTCCTCGTATATATATAAAAAAGATAATTTTATACTAGCCACATTCAGTGCCGGTCGTATCATCATGACAATATCTCATACCATTTGTCTATCCACTGCTAGGCGGCAGATTAATTGGGCTAATCATAAACAAGTAAATAGGATTTTGGCATGAGGAGGATTTGGGTGGTATCCCCGCCCCCGTGCCCGGCCAATATCGTCGCTCTACTAGTTAGTTATGTCCCCACCCTGCGGGGCAGCATTTTGGTGTACTAAACAGGATAAGCCCGGCATCGCCCGGCCATTTCCCGCCCCCCCTCCCGGGGATTCAATTGACTGGTGCATTACTATCATTTCACACACTGGTGTTAAGTTTCTGAAGGAAATCATCCACATCTCTGCATAAGGCCGAAAAAAATCACTATTTAGTGATGTTTTAAATGTTAATCACAAAGCAAAATTCAACTTGTTTTCAGCTTTTTGTGATTCTTCTTTTTATTACCAAGTTATTCTCATTTTAAATATTACATTTAACACACATGATAACACTCACGGATGTGTTTATCCTAGTCTCTTAACACAAGGCAGGGTGTTCACATCTTGGCAACACAGATGTGAGCACTGGTGTTACATCTTTTGAGGATGTCTGTTCTACCTGGTCAACATTCCATGGAGTCATTTGACTTCAAAACACCAATTTCTTTGCAAAATGACATCCAGTTGTATATATAAAGGTTATCATTTATAAATTTAAAATGGTGCATACGTAATATAGGCTGCGGCATACCCTACACGGCAATATTTCGACTATGTTTTCTTTAAAAGTTATATACTTAGGGTCCATGGACCGACCTGATGGCACTTCATGTAAGAGAAACACACATGAGAGAGGTAGCTAGACACGCCCTATGTTTGACCCCATTCATAGCGGGACCGACTTTATTACTACCCAGTTTATACATTGAAGGTTTCTGGTAATGCATTCAGTTGCAAAAAGTATAAATATCAGGGTATGGAGTATGGACACTGTACTCACTACTGCACTGTACTGGTACTGCCCGGTACCCCTTCCACCATCGCGGAGAGAAGTGAACAAGAAGCCATACACAATAGGGCCATACTGTGGAGTACTTGACCCGTGACAAATTCAGTCTATTCAGTTCAGTGCCATTGCACTCCATTCAATCGTGTTCATTGTTATTTAGGCTGGGTCTGCCTAACAGGATTGCTACACAAAGTAATGTAAAATGGTATTTTTTCTAAAAATATATTAAAGTTATATAAAAAAAAATTCAAAGAAAATGCGCAGCATAAGTGTATATTACATGTATGACAAATTCGTGCAGCTTTTCTAATACTACTTTTGCAAGAGGAAGGACGTACTAATAGGTTGTTAAAAATATAAGTTGTTGAACTATATTTTTATTGGCAAAACACGCAAAAACAGTCATATATACATACATACATACATACGTACGTACGTACGTACATATGTACATACATACCTACGTACGTACATACATACATACATACATACTCATAAACAATGCAAGCAGGCAATACCTTAAACTTTCTGTTTTATGATATCTTGACCACTGCATTATTAAGAAAATAGTTCATGGGAAGTTGTTCTTTAGAACCTAATCAACAACTCTCCTTCAAATATTTTGCGATTGCAATCTTACTTCGCAAGTTGTTTTTCAAAGTATATTAGATCCAGACGACACTTGTCGATGTCTAGAAATATAAATGTGACGATTTGTTTACGCTACATTATTTGGTTTCTGTTCTCTAGTTCCTACGATGGTGCAGGTGTAAACTGCAGAAGGAAATTCCCAGTTTCTTTTTAAAAAAAGCAGATTTGAAAAATATTCCACCGTTTTCCAAAAACAGCAGAAAAATAGGCGACAGAGTTTTTTTCTTTAAATTCTGCTGTTCACACATGCACCATCGTAGGTTCCTGCTCACAGCCTGACCCTTTCATGTTTCCCATCTAACCTCTAGGCAGGGATGACACATCCTACAACACTCTATTGGGTGCATTCCCAATGGACAATTGTTGTTCCCTCAGACAATGGCCAAACCCTTTGTCGAATTGTTATAAGCAAACAGTGGCCTGCCTTGGTATTGTGTTTGAGTATCCAGCGTGCATCCCCGGGGCTCGACGCGAGGTTCCGGAACCCGCCGATAGGCGGCTTCAAACACGTCGAATGCACTTCGCGGAACGCCATGGATTGTTTTATTACCGAAAACTTGGTTCTTCCAGTTATGTACAAGTACGGTTGTTGATGCAAAGCATCAATAGTCAAAAGGCGGGGCCAAGTTATTTATGAACTTGTGAGGGAACCGGATGTATAAAGAACATTAACATTATAGAGGAAAATAATCCATAATGACTAGATTTGTATCATTTTTTGTAGAATTGAAACAGATATCGGAATTCTAGGCGCAAGCTGGAGACTTCGAAATCTCTTGGGTGCGAAGCTTCTTGGTTACGCATCAGTTTGGTTACGAACCAGTTTGGTTACGAAATCTCCTGATTTCATTCCATACACATGGTATTTTTTTCTTTAGTAATTTTCCTTCCTATACCGAAAAATATACTTTATGTCCGCTTAAAATATGTTGTATATTTGAAAAATTCATGCTAAATTAAAATAATGAATACAGATTATATTAGAGGTAAAATTGACAAAGGTGACCTCACTGGGTTAGTTTTACTAGACCTGCAAAAAGCATTCGATACTGTCGATCACAATATTCTCCTGTCAAAACTCTCTGCGATAGGTCTCAATTTAACTTCGGTTAATTGGTTTAAATCCTATTTAACTCAACGTAGCCAGCTGGTAGAAGTGGAAGGCACCAGGTCTGAAACCAGGAATGTCACATGCGGGGTACCTCAAGGGTCCATTCTCGGGCCGCTCCTCTTCTTAATCTATGTCAATGACATGCAGAAGGCTGTCAATTGTAAACTTCTTTTATATGCAGATGATTCTTGTCTTTTAGTCTCTGGAAAGAATGTCCAGGACATTGAAAATACACTTTCGCATGAGTTACAAAATGTTAGCGATTGGCTTGTAGATAACAAATTATCCTTACATCTAGGGAAAACAGAATCTATCATTTTTGGCTCACACAAGAGACTAAAGAATAAGAAAGAGCTAAATGTGGTCTGTAATGGGGTCAAAATTGATAGCAAACCTAATGTGAATTACCTAGGCACAAAACTAGACCAGACTCTATCAGGTGAAACCACTGCGAATTCAGTGATAAGTAAATGTAACTCTAGGTTAAAGTTTCTCTATCGTAAGGCTAACTATTTTGACTTTACCACCAGACGTAACCTTGCCATGGCTCTTATTCAATGTCATTTTGATTATGCTTGCAGTGCCTGGTATGGTGGTCTCAAGTTGAAATTAAAGCAACGACTACAGATCTGTCAAAATAAAATGATTAGATATGTTTTGGGACTACATCCGAGATCTCATATCGGTTACAATGAATTCAAGATAGTCAATTGGCTGCCTGTAGAGAAAAGGGTCCAGCAATTAAATGTGAACCACATGTTCAAAATTTTTAATAACACTGCTCCATCTTATCTTTCTGAACAGTTTGAGCGTGTTCAAAATCAACATCACTATCGAACAAGAGGGAGCAGCCATAATTTTATTGTTCCTGGGGTAAACTCAGCTGGGAGGTCTTCTTTCTCATTTGTCGGTGCCAAAAACTGGAACAATTTGCCTGGCCATATCAAACAATGCATAACAAAAGAGAATTTTAAACTAGAAGTAAAGAAATATTTTATGGAGTGTGTTGCAAATGAGGAAGAAGCCATCTATTTATATTAAACTGTGATATAGTAAGCCACTGTTGCCAAATAGACATTGCTGTGATATGTGTCAGTCTTGCCTGTGATATATCATGCCCGGACCACTTTGGAAATAAGTGCAGGACACTTAAAGTGCTATCCGAGGTATATTTATGCCATGTATAACCTCTGACACTGTATTTATATTATTTTACCTTGTATTGTACATGTACATTTTTATACCTAAATAAAATCAATCAATCAATCAAGGCACAATTTTCCGTGGCAAAGGTAATGTACCGGGCCAACATTTATATTAAAACCAATCAGAATAGATAATTATATTCAGTCCAGCCTCAGGATTTCCAACGTGGCCGTCCGGACTATGAACATTTCAAATCAGCTTCCCATATAGGCGTGGACTGAGGGCCCCGCCAATTAAGCATCCCAAAAATTTTCAATATCCAGAAATGAATTGAAAATATCAAAAACGATTTAACTACATTGTGGAAAAATATTTTTTTTAGATTTATAAGGTGATTAATAAAACTTGAAAACTGAATTATGAATAATGAACAATCAAGCATATTTTTCAATATTCATAATTTTTTTCTCAATTAAAAATTTAATGTTTACAGCAAGCAAGAATGACCTCACGAAGTGAGCATAATGGTAATGTGAGATTTAAATGAGGGCAAATGAGAGTAAAAAATAGAGAATTATATTCAGTCCGGCCTCAGAATTTCAAACATGGACGGCCGGACTACGGACATCTCGCATTAGCTTACTATATAGCACTCTGCCAGGGCGACGATACCGTCTTCCGGTTGGATTGCTACACGACTACTCGTATAAAAGTGATAAAAGAAGGGGTGTTTATTTCCTGGAAAAAGTCAGCGTTTTTATGAAAATAGGGGTGCTTTTTTGGCCAGAAATCAGTGCTATAGGGGTATTTTTTAATTTTGAAAAAAAACGAGCTTATGCGCCCCCTCTGTACCTGAATGCCCCCCAGGAGAAAATTTTCAAATTGGCAAAAAGGTCAGAGCACCTAAATATTTGATTGCAACATCACTCATGATTCATTCTAGTTCTATCTTCTCAACCCTTATTTTTAGTTTGACAATTCTTTTAATGGAAAAGAAATATCAGAAATCAAACTGGCTGTTGCACATGTCATTTGCACTCGTCCTAGTTATTCTCCACAAACTTTGGTCATTCAGTAAAATTTACATATTTGTTCGTAATTTCATAATGCTACGAGTATTCTCGAGGGTAGGGTACTTAAGGTATCGCATTCTACACAAACTGCAATCTTGCAGTTGGTAGACCCTGCCTGCACTGCCGCTCGGGAACACGTTGAGACCAGAATATGGAATTTTCATTTTTTGTCAGTTTTTCTGCCAAATTGCGGCTATGGCGTATTTAGGCAGTTGAAACAGGTGGAGGAATTAGAGAAATCCTTATTTTTCGTTTGGGCAATTATTTTAATGAAAACATATCAGAACACACAGATATCACTGCGACCTGACACTTAGGGCTACCTAACCTATGTACCAAAAGTTCAGAGAGACCAGAATTTGGAATTTTCATTTTTTGTAAGTTTTTCTGCCAAATTGTGGCTATGGCGTATTTAGGCAGTTGAAACAGGTGGAGGAATCAGATTTATCCTTATTTTTCGTTTGGCAATTCTTTAAATGAAAAAATATCAGAACACACAGATATCACTGCGACCTCACACTTAGGGCTACCTAACCTATGTACCAAAAGTTCAGATATGAAATTGATAAGTGAGGAGTAAAACCGGCTGGAGCACATGTCATTTGCACTCGTCCTAGTTATTCTCCACAAACTTTGGTCATTCAGTAAAATTTACATATTTGTTCGTAATTTCATAATGCTACGAGTATTCTCGAGGGTAGGGTACTTAAGGTATCGCATTCTACACAAACTGCAATCTTGCAGTTGGTAGACCCTGCCTGCACTGCCGCTTGGGAACACGTTGAGACCAGAATATGGAATTTTCATTTTTTGTCAGTTTTTCTGCCAAATTGCGGCTATGGCGTATTTAGGCAGTAGAAACAGGTGGAGGAATTAGAGAAATCCTTATTTATCGTTTGGGCAATTATTTTAATGAAACAATATCAGAACACACAGATATCTCTGCGACCTCACACTTAGGGCTACCTAACCTATGTACCAAATGTTCAGAATGCTCGGCTAACAGATATGAAATTGATAAGTGAGGTGTAAAACCGGCTGGAGCACATGTCATTTGCAGTTGTCTTAGTTATTCTCCACAAACTTTGGTCATTCAGTAAAATTTACATATTTGTTCGTAATTTCATAATGCTACGAGTATTCTCGAGGGTAGGGTACTTAAGGTATCGCATTCTACACAAAGTGCAATCTTGCAGTTGGTAGACCCTGCCTGCACTGCCGCTCGGGAACACATTGAGACCAGAATATGGAATTTTCATTTTTTGTCAGTTTTTCTGCCAAATTGCGGCTAAGGCATATTAAGCCAGTTGAAACAGGTGGAGGAATTAGAGAAATCCTTATTTTTCGTTTAGGCAATTATTTTAATGAAAAAATATCAGAACACACAGATATCTCTGCGACCTCACACTTAGGGCTACCTAACCTATGTACCAAAAGTTCAGAAAGCTTGGCTAACAGATATGAAATTGATACGTGAGATGTTTAACCGACTGAAGCGCATGTCATTTGCTGTCGTCCTAGTTATTCTCCACAAACTTTGGTCATTCAGTTGAATTTACTTATTTGTTCGTAATTTCTTAATGCTACGCGTATTCTTTGGGTTAAGGTAGTGAAGGTATGGCATGCTAATGCGATCTTGCAGTTGGTAGGCCCTGCCTATGCTGCCGCGCAGGAGCTGTTAAAGACTAGAATTTGGAATTTTCGTTTTTTGCCAAGTTGCTACTAGGGGAAATGTAGGTAGGTGTGGCCAGCGGGGAAAGCAATCGGAGGCTTGGTTCCAAGTCTATACATCAATAGTTCATGCCCCTGCAAGGATTTAAATCCAGGCCGTGACGAAAGACAGCTGGCAGTCATTGGCAACGCCGCAGATCTCGGGCAGGCCACATAGGACGCGGTCACTGCGTGCAGAGAGGATTGGGGCAAAACCCCTCGTTTAAATTTAGCATACCCCTCGAGCTCCCGACCTGACTACAGATCCAGAGTGAGAGGGGAAGCGCGTCAATTATTAATTGTGCTCGCCTCAAATGCGCCAATGATGCTAGTTATAGCTAGAGAAGGAGTACAGTAATATGCTTAGAGTAGTTAACCAACATTGACTTTTGTAAGTTATTTGATTGAATAATACTGTTCAACTTAAACTTTATCGACGTCATAGATAGTTTACAATATTTCTATTGAAAGAAATATTCTTTATTTTGGCACATTGCAGAATTAGGTACCTTTTACACCTCATGGGCGTCTTTGGATCTTGTTTTATCGCCGCTCATGTGTATTAATAGACCACAGTTCCGCATTTGTCATCCGTCGACCGTGATTGGGTCACATTTTCGAAAAAAAATTACTTTGCGCATGCCACCATATAAAAACACTTTGAAGTTAGTTAGTGGTTTACTATTTTTATCTCTCTACTAAATGGTTGATAACTGTTCTAATATAATACTTTTGTTGGGAAAACCTTTATATTATAACCAATCAGAATAGAGAAGTATATTCAGTCCGGCCTCACGATTTAGATCACGTGACGTCTGCCCATGTACATCTCAAAACACCTTCCCAGATAAGGCGGGCCCGATGGCCCCGCCAATGATAGCGTCCAATCTGTCTTGGTCAAACAGCATGGATACATTCAATGGACCAATTGTACTAAGAATACACTTTTAGGAAATTAAATAACCTTTTTTAAATCAGTGAAATTAGCGATTTTACAGTTTTGATGACGTCACAAGTAATTATAATATTATAATACGCGACGGTGGCGACGCATAGCGGGCGTTCATTTACACTACAGACCTGTAGTGTAAATGAACGCCGAACACGAACACGTTACAGTCAACCTCCCCCCCCCCTTACTACACCCATTCTACTGCCGACACATGGCATCCAACCCTGGTTCCGAAAAACTCTGGGTGTACGATTTTATCTCATGATTGGCAAAATTCTAGGCTTTTGATTGGTCAATTGGCATATGATATAAAGTTGTATTAACCTCTCAGAGTCCTATATTAACCTCGGGTGATACAGCCCTCTGATTGCGAGATATAAGTTGTATCATACTCCAAAACAGTTGATAACTAATAGTATTTACCGGCTATTTGTGGTGCTGTGGAATTACGTATACACGATTACTATTGGGGGTCTCGATTTTGTGGTGTGGCGGAATTACAAGTTTACTATCGGAGGGCATCTTGATTTATCCCACGTTTACACCTATGACATGCAGGGTATCTTAAAATGCGCAGTTCGTATGTGTGTATGGTTTTCGTTGGTACTCCAGTCTGGAAAGGTACCTGTAGTAACTATCTGGCGTATGCAATTGCTTGCTAAACTCTCTCATCGTCCAGCAAGGCCCAGCATCGGTTAGGGTTAGATGACCATAAGTTTACTAGCCTTACACTTCTTTTCTTGCTGCCTGTGGAAAATGTTGGATGTCGCATATTTCCATGTGCATTTTCACTATGTTGTCATATTCACACTAATCTCTGTTTGTTCTATTTGCTACTTAAAATGGTATGCAGTGCTCCGCAATAAGCCTCCATAAGTGCACCAACCCAACATTGATAGGTGCCCAATGTTTACCATGCCTGACACATATTACTAGCCCTGACCTGTCTGGCTAAGATCCACAACGTGATTTGTTTACATCTCCACTTTGTACAAATATGACATCCCTGTGGGGTGTCCAACAGGAATGAATCCCCCAAATGAGGGTTGTCGCCTAAAGGGTGGGGGCAATGGAGGGGTGGGCGAATTATATGGTTTCGTTACGTGGCCTACGGGCGGAGTCGTAGGAAATAATCTAGGTTACGCCATTGTCAAATTCTTCTAAATAGTAGTGTCATAAACCACCTTTTCACTCTGATGAAAAGGCATCTTCTTGCACCTACCATTATTCTGTTTATGGTGACTATTTAGGTACTACTACTACTTCTACTACTACTGATGATAATAGTAGCAGTAGTAATAATAATAATAATAATAACAATAATAATAATAGTAATAATAATAATGATAATAATAATAATAGTTACAGTAATAATAATAATTATGATAATAATAATAATAATATCAACAATAATAATAAAAATAGTAATGATAATTTTAATAAAATAATAATAATAATAATAATGATAATAATATCAACAATACTTATAATGATATAACAACAATATTAATAACTGACGCCATATGGTGACATAAATGCACGAACTTTGACTGAAAAATCCCGAAGAGGGGAGTGCATACCATTTTGGCCTGTCGCCATAACGTAAACAATACAGTCTCCAAAAAAAACACGCTCATATCGCATTGAAGTCACTGCATTGCTAACAAAATGGCTACCGTCAACTAAGCATGGTGTTCTCCAAAACTAACACATCTATGTGAAACCAAAACATATATGAGAAACATACTCAGACCGTGCTAAAGAAAAGAAAACAAGCCTGCAAACGTCCCTCTCCCTTCATCCATTCTCAGGGCTCACCACGGAAAATATCGCATCGAACTTATGTGAGAAAAATACAAGTATGCAAAACACATTTTCACGAATATCGATCATGTGTATTCTTTATATCATTTCTCTATCAACTTAAAAGTGGTCGTTCACAGCAAGTGGTCATCTAAAAGAAGTGGTTGTTTGCACAAGTTTAACTGTATATGTATTGATGGAACTTTTTTACACCATATGCAATTGATAGAGGTTCTATTAGTTTGAGCATAATTAAGCTCTGCTGGGACCAGTGTACAAGATGCATAGGCAATTGGTCTCTGGGAACCATTCTCCATTATATGAGAAATGACTGCCCCAACCCCATATTACGATTCATCACACCCCAGAATTTGTTCTTTCTTACTATTGTCGTGTACCAAAAGCTTTTCTGATGACAACATATTTTGGCTTTTTCAAATGCATGTCTTTGTTTCAAACCCTTTTTCTTCTCTCAATGAGAATAGTTATGCTTTGTCATTGTTCTTCAACAATGACAAAATACCACTTTTTGCTAATGTCTCATGGCACTAATTGACTTTCGTGTGCTGATGTTAATGGTTCAAATACTAAAACTATATAGAACAACTCATTTGGAACCTTTCTTTGCTCAAAAGCTTGAGTGTTGCAATAAGGATGCACAGGTAAACCGAGGCTTAATTGATCGACGAGTGCCTTTGCTGGCTTGGAATTACAAAATGGCCCTATGTTCATAAATTAAACCCGCAAGAAAAACCTGGCCCAAACTGGACAAGCCAAGTGGGTCAACTTACCTAAAAGGGCAAAACGGACCAACTGGCCCAAAAAGCCCAAATGAGCCAAAAAAGGTCATACCGTATTCTTCCGATTAAGCGCACATGCCCGAATCAGCGCACAGGACCTATTTTTCATGGTTAGAGGGGGAATGGCCAGCGCAAGTGTCATGCAAACTCGTAAAACTTCCCCCCAGAAGAAGTAAGAAAAGCGAAATCACATATCTTTCCTCTTGCCCTGTCTGCAAACCTGCGCTGAATTCCGTAATTTTAGCAGTTCCTTTGTGCTCTCACTGATCATATTCGCCGCATGATCGTACTATTGACCAATTAACAATCTTTTCACATGCTGCAAATGTCTAACTGACTCTAAGCAAACTGAACAGCGAGAGCGCAAAGGTGCAATAACCGTCAATACTCTCCGATCGGCAATCATTGAGGTGTGCGGTAAAACGCAAGATTGCCAACATCCCTTCTACCGTGCGGTTAATCGGAAGAATACGGTATGTGCCCCAAAAAACAACATACAGGCACAAATGCACACCCTCCTTTCCGTTGATCCCTGTGATCTAATTTAACATTTCTCTTGATCTTAGTCCTGTATCCCCCCACCCCCCCCCCCCCCCACATTCATAGCCGGGATTCAATTGACAGGTACATTGTAAGATTATCAAAATACCACCCTATTTAGGCTGCTGATGAAATCCTAACACTTCACTTTATTTGCTCTGAAAATGCAAAAACTTGAAATATTAAATTGAGATTTCTGTCTCTAAAAATTCTTTTTTCGTCTTTTCAGATATGGTGAGATTACAGAAGCAGACCATTCTCACAGTTATTGCTGCGCTTCTGTGTATTGGCACATGGCTCTATATTAGCATGAAAGGTGCGTTGACTACCCCTGTACCATTGCCAGAATCAAAAGTTACTGTGCGTTTACGTGACTCATCGTTGTACAAGAAACTTAGGATTGATCCACTTGATAAAGAGCATGTGTTTCGCAATCCAGACTTTTACCGGCGAAAAGGGATTAATATTGAGGACAAATCTCACCTTTTGCCTTTTCTTCTTGGCCGGCATATTGATTTCTCCTGCTACAATCGCACAGTGCTGCTGGATCTTGGATCTCGCCAATTTGAGAGCAGCGTTATGTGGTTTCTGCAAACCTATCCTGGAAAGTTCCACGAGATCCATGCATTTGAGATCAGAAAGGGTATCTTCAAGGTGCCACCCCCAGGCTCACCAAAGCTTAATGGAAGCACACTAATATTTCATAATAAGTTGATCGGTAAATCTAACACAGCAAATAGTGTTGATATAGTTGACTTCATGAGGAACCAGCTGCAGTTACAAGCTAGTGATATGGTTGTGATGAAAATGGACATTGAAGATGGAGAGTGGGAGTTGCTAAAATACATGGAAAAGTCTGATGTGATGTATCTTATTGATGAACTTTTTGTGGAGCTCCACTTCCATCACCCTAAAATGAGGGGATTCAAATGGGACATATTCAACCATTCTATAGATGACGCTTACAATTTACTCCAGCACTTTAGGAAGGATCTTGGCATATATGCTCATCCATGGCCCTAGGATGCTGGACATGAAATAAGGCAAACAGAAGTTTATTTGAATACTCCTGAACATTTTTTGGTGAAAGAAATGCTTTGGTATCATTAGCCACTGTAACAAAATTAACTTAAATGTGTTTAGTAGATAGTCAGTTTTATGCAAGTAGCTGGCATTGTCGTGTCAACACAATAAAGTAACCTTAAATGTGTTTAGTTGATTGTCAGTTTTATATGCCAGTAGCTGGCATTGTTCATGCCACCAAAATATTGTTACTTGTAAAAGATAGAAAACCATTGATCTATCTATGGATGAAGGGTTATGCATAATTGTGCAATGGAAAAGGACTGGTATTGACTTGGTATATTTTGGCTTGAGATTGGCATCATTATCATTATGATACCGATCCCAATTCTGAGCCTTGGCATTGTTTTTGGAATTTCTAAGATTTTGTTTACATCTATATTGTGTGCCTTCTTGGTATTTCCTTTGTGTTTTACACTGAAGTACCATTGAGGCATGCAGTTTAGTGTGTGACCCTTACTAATAGTGGCACTATTGCAATAACTACTAACAGCACGCTGCACATAGTTAGAATATTTCCTACTTATATATAAATTACTTTATTTTAGTTATTTATTTTACTTAACTTTACTTAGAGGTGACAATTCTGTAACAATGAGATGTTGGTCAAAATCGACGATCCCAGAAAGGACGTCTGCCTGAAACGCTGTTCGCCATAAGGGCCCATGACTTTATGTTGGGCCCTGACTAAAAACGATCTATTATATTTGCATTATGATGAACATTTCCACAGTTGTGATACATGAAGTAAACAGAAAAAATAACTAAAGCGATAAAGTTGAGAATTTCTTCAAGAAAATTATAGTTTATAATATATAGTTTGATGGGTGCAAGTGATGCCTTCACATAGAATATGAGATCTGTGAAGTGATCAGCTTGTTGCTTTCAACAGAAAAATTAACCAAAGCAGGTGCAGATCCACACCAGCTCACATCGATGCATCACTCAATCAATGAGGTGCATTGTTTCATATCAAAGTGCATCGGTCAAATTTGTAAGTCCAAACATATTAGGAAGCAGTGTCAATCCAACCTTGTGAGGTTGGATTTTATATGCAACTATAGTCTTTGTAGAGCAGAAAGTAAATGTGCATAGTAAAATTTAAGGCTTCAGACAACCAGGCTAACTAGTATTCTCTGGGGAGTCTGGCTCAACGGTATCAAGTCGCAATCATCTGCCAGGTGAAGTGGGATGGGGAGGGGGGAGGGCGCACGGCGGCTTCCCCTTACATCATCAATTGCACTTCCGACTGAGTGATGGATCCTGTGATCTGAGGTTCACCCGAGACTGTCATAGGCTAAATTACCGCATTCTTGATCAAGGACTAAATGACGTGAAATAACTCTGGTTATGCCAACTATGAATGGTTAAAAAGAGTTGGATGATCATATCTTTTTAGAAAATGTATATATATATATATATATATATATATATATATATATATATATATATATATATATATATATATATATATATATATATATATATATATATACATACATACATACATACATACATACATACATACATACATACATACATACATACATACATACATACATACATACATACATATATATATATATATATATATATATATATATATCATAATTTCTAAATGGTGCATAGGTCAGTTTTCGAGGATGTATCCGTCCCTGTAAAGGGATAAGGTTGAGAATTTCTTCAAGAAAATATATAGTTTAATGGCTGTAAGTATTAATTTGTATATGTTAATGAAGGAAATGTTCCCTTAAGTTCTCTATGATGTTGATATTGTCACTCGCATGCGCACTTGCTGCACATGACTGTACCTTTGTGCCACTTTCACCCATTCACCTTCTATCTGCCCATTCACACACGTCCCCACCTGTTGATCAGTGCCCTATTCATGCACCTTCCACCTGTACTATGGGCTTGGATCCTTTCACCTGACACTCACTTTTGGGTGCACGGTTCCTAACTACACTGACATTTTCTAATCATCCTGTGGCCTTAAGTGCCCTGCCGCAACACTTGCCCTCCCCCTTCTTTGTAAGTGTACTGTCCTCCCAGTACCACTTTCAACGGGGCCCTGTCTGGGTTTACTCAACATATTGGGTTTGACTACCTGACTTAAAGACTTGCATGCCTTAAATTTGAATAACTACGTAAAATCGAACAGTAGCTGAGGACGAGTAAGAAAACATTTAGGATACCGTGGACCTGGAATCTATGCCGAGATTCTAGGAGGTTTCTCTGTAAGGACTATTGATAAATCTCATTAGTTGTTCTCTCTTTTCTGTGTTCAAGAGCAATGACTCATGAATAGAAGTGGAGACCAGTTTGATAGCGAACATCTTTGGATGAAATTAGCTGTAAAGTAGTTTATTGAATATACATAGACACAACCTAACCCAAATTTGTAAATGAATTAGGAGTATTTAGTGACTAATTCTAAGCTTGAAATGTAGAGTATTTCCGTCTGGAACGTGAGAGAGTGAGTGCATTGTAAACCACGTGAAATGAATAAAACTGAATAAAAGGAATTTATAGTAATAAGATGAAACGTTGTTATAATTGATAAGTAATATATAAAAATAAAAGATATCTTTAAATTAGATGGGTTGATGAATAAATAATGAATAGATGAAGTAGACAATACATAAAACTGTGGGAGAGCATATTGCCAGGTGCTTTTAAAATAGGGCAATACCAGATAAAAAGACGGGTGTGACAGGAGGGCCCACACACTTATACTCTCTCTCCTCTTTTTGAAATGAGTGACTTCAATGCCTTTTTGAGAACCTCCCCCATGTTTTTGTTTAACTTAGAGACAACTCCCCACTTCCAAACATTAAGATTAATTTCCCATTTATCTTTTAACTCTTTCAGGATATTTGTGTCATAATTCATTAACTTATTATACGTTCTGCTACAACCCTTGTTTGATAAATCGATATCGAATAAAACTATTGGTAGATATGGTACTATGATCGGTAATTTTGGTTTGATTTCTTCTACCAATTTTTTTATTCTAATTTTTATTTTTATATATTCCAGGAAATCAATCTTCAGACCTTCCTCATTCATTTGCTCATTTGATGATAAACTTCCATTTGATTCAAAAATGTCCTTTACAATATGGTATCCTTTATTTTCCTATGTTTTCCTATATTCTAAATCTAGAATACTGTTATGCCATAAAGGCATATGGTGAAGTTGAAGAGAGGTTTTGAATTTCTGTTTTTTAATCAGGGCTAGTGAACTTTTCGCCACATCTTTCCATAAGACATTTTGAATATTTTTTATGATAAGGTTTGGATATTTATATCCATATCTGCATATTTCCATATTGTATCAGAAATTCTGCCCACCCTTCAGTCTTCCACAAGTCCTTTAAGCCAAGATACTTTTAAAGACATGTCAAAAGTCTGTAGGTTTGTCATTTTTAAGCCTCCTAATTCTGCTAAATTTTCCATAATTTCTCTTCTAAATTTTGATTCCATATGAACTTTTTGAACATGTTCTCTAATTTTTCAAAAGTGTTATGATCTGAGGAGGGTAGAGACAACAGGATGTGAGTTATCTTTCATATTAATAGGCTTTTGATTATTGTTATTTTCCCATAGGGCGTAAGATTTCATGAACTCCAAATATATACAAACTTTTGTATCTCATTTATCTTTGTGTCTATATTTAATTTCGTAATTTATTGTAAATCAATGGCGTTGTAAAGTTTGCCCAGTGAAGTGAATTCTTGAGCCCATTCTAATTTTAAATCTTCACAAAGTTTACCCCTGTTGTCTCCCCACCCCCATTTTTATAAGCTTTGTTTTCTCAGTATTGGCCTTAAGGCCACTGATCGCCTTGAATTCCTTTAAGGTTGACATGCAATGCCTAATTGATGCTTCATTTGGTTTTATATTAAGAGTGGTGACGTCCACATACTGGGAAACCTTCTGTTCTTTTTTGAAAAGAGTGATGCCTTTTATTTGTTTATTTGACCTGATGGCTTCTGCTAACAACTCCGCGGCCAAAACAAATAGATAAGGGGACACTGGGTCCCCTTGTCTACATCCCCTCTCTAACCTTATTGTGCCTGAAAGATTTCCATTTTGTAATATTTTAGAAGTTGAGCCTTTTTGTAGAGATATTATCCAATTAGTCGTATAGTGTTTTTGATATCAAGTTCCAAGATATAGAATCGAAAGCTTTTTCAAAGTCAATTAGAATAATTATTCCTTCTAAGTTTTGATTTTCACATTCTTTCATTATGTCATATGTTTGCCTCGTATTTTCCCCTATACATATCCCGTTCACAAATCCCTTCTGGTCAAAATGAATTAATTTATGAAGTAGTGTTTTTAGTCTTTCTGCTATAATGCCGGAAAAGAATTTGTAGATTGAGTTTAAGGGAGTGATTGGCTGCCAGTTTTTTAATTTGGTTTCAAATTTTGCCCCCTTACGGAATACAAGTAATAATTCCATTTAATTGTGTAGGATTTAATTAGTGGTTGTTTTGTCTGTAGAAATTTAATAATTTGAGGAGAATGTTCTCTATACTTGGCCAAAAGATTTTATAAAATTCATTAGTGAAGCCATCATATCCTGGACTCTTATTATTTTTACTGTTTTTATATTGTATATCCTAATTCCTCAATTGTTATTGCTTTTTCCATATTATTTCTATCTTCTATATTTATTTTCGGTAATCTATTTTTTATGTGGCTTATCGATGAGTTTTCTATTTCTATATATATTTTTTGTCATATAATTGTTCATAAAATTCTCTCATTTCTTCTAAAATGTCATTGGGATTATATATATATTTTTGTCATCTTTTATTAATTCTCATATGTTTGGACACAAAGTCTTTATTTTCAAGATTGTAAAACTATTTCGTTGGCTTTTCATTCAAGTTTATATTTTGCCAGCGTGAGCGTATTAGTGCTCCTCTTAATTTATACTGCCTCAAGTTGATTTTTTTAATCATTGAGATTATTTAACCATGCTTCATCTGTCATATTTTTTACTATATTTAATTTTTTTTTTTATCCTCTTAGTTAATTTTTCCTCTTTTAAGTTTTGAGACTTTTTCTTTTTTCCAGCATAAGATATTAAGATTCCGCTTATTTGCATGTGTTAAATCTCCGATAATAAATCTATGTTAATCATGAAATCTAAATTTGCCTCTTTATAATGATTTTTTATGAACTCTTCGATTTTCCTTTTAAGCTCTATTTCCATGAGTAGTGCGTTGTTCAATTTCCAGAAACCTGGGCCAGGTACATGTTTGGTGATATTTAATTGTAAATTGATTGGTGAATGGTCTGAACGGTAGCTAAATTTAATACGAGATTCCGATTAAATATCTAACAAACTTTCTGATATTGAAAAAAAATCAAGCCTAGCCATTTTTTGTGAAATAGTTGTTTCGAATTAAATTGTTTTTCCTTTGAATGCGAGTGCCTCGAAATGTCAATAAGGTCCTTTTTTTTCATCTGATCAGAAAATAATAGGCTTGCTTTTGGGTTGTTCATTTCTTTTATTATTAAATGTGTCCAAGTCAAAATCATTTACAAAATTCCAATCACTAGTCATGATAATGTTTTTGATATCTATGTTATCAACCTGTTGAAACAGGTCTTTAAAAAAGGCTGGAGAATCTTCATTTGGTGCGTATAAATTGATAAGTAAAAATCTGGTAACTCAATATCTAAAATATTGTATCTCCCTTCATTGCTTATAATTTTTTTATGTACTATATGTTCAAAATTGTCCTGTATTGCAATAAGTACTCCTCCTGAGTTTGTTTCCTTCCCTGAAATCATGAAGTTAACATTTCATTCTTGTTTCAAATTATTTTTGTCTTTTTCTATAATATGTGTTTCTTGTTAACATAACATATTTATTTTCTCTGAACAGGCTTTATTAAAGATATCCGTCCTTTTTACCCTTTCCTTAGTCCCCTACAGTTGATGGATTCTATTTGTAGTTTATCTATGCTAGTTTCCAGTAAAACTTATTTTCCTTATATTATAACCTTTTGTCATTATACATTTAAATATGTTCCCAGGATGCGGACCGTATGGATTTTAAATTTTGATATATTGCCTTTCATTGTTGCCATCATTAAGTATTGTTTTGCTATATGTGCTATATTGTATGTAGATAAATCGTAGGTATACTACATGAAATGATAAGCATTTACTTTTAAGTCTCTTGTCTAAAAGGATTTCTTTGCAAGAACATGTATGCATGATATAAGTATTGTTTGTAGTTCCATAAGTGTCATTCATCATCGTCAATATATGATTCAATTCAGGCGCGGTGTCATGATCACACACTGAGAGCGTGACGTGACTATTCAGACCAACGCAGCAGAATAAGTATCCTGATATCATATTAACTCTCCAAAACTTGCACAGAAGCAGGGTAAAGTTTTGTCCCTTTTCTCTTTGTTGAGTTTCATAAAAAAAATAAGGCCGCTATAATCACACATTTTGAGTATTGAATGTAACAGCTTTGTTATAAGTTTTGGCCTATATATATATATATATATATATATATATATATATATATATATATATATATATATATATATATATATATATATATATATATATATATATATATATATATATATAGAGAGAGAGAGAGAGAGAGAGAGAGAGAGAGAGAGAGAGAGAGAGAGAGAGAGAGAGAGAGAGAGAGAGAGAATATTTCGGCAGGAAGGGTGTCATTCTTTAAAAATGAATGACCTTGTCCCAAAGTTTTAAAACACAAGCGAAGCAAAAATGGAATAAATGTGATGCCCTTAGCTTTGGATTGACTTTCTTCCCCCTTTGTCAAACTTGATGGCCCTTGGTTCATAATCTCACAATGATATATCTCACACTCCGCTTGGCCTCATGTGAGATATACCATCACATACAGTATCACATATTCAGGTCCAGCAGTAGTTTACCCTGTCCATGCTTTACGCCTATTTAATGAGGGTTAAGCCATCTAATCAATGTCAAAGGTCAATCGTTGACAAACCTCCCACCCAAATGCTGTAACCAAAAGGCAGACTGTAGATCGCACATATATGTATTATCATGTTTAGCTTATAAATGGTCATATTACTGATATACAACATGAAGAGTAGCAATATAGTGTTTGGCAGGGGAGGCGTAGAGAACAGGACTTAGGAGAGTGGAGGGAAGAAATGGAGAGGAGGATTGCAGAGTTTGAAAAAAGGAGTGCAAAGATTAGAAGAGAGGGGAGGGGGGGATATACAATTGCTAAGGACCCAATATAGATTTTATGCTGGTCGGTTCGCAAATCAAATTGTCAAGGTGTAGTGATTTGGCTACTCTTTTAACATGCTACACGCAGCACGCTAATATTTTATAAGTTTTCCTCCATTTCTTATAGATATATCCATACTGCATGTTACACAGTAAGCAAAAGTATCACCCTTTTCGCTCCTAATTTAAGAATATACTCCCGTGTGATTTTGTCTTTAGATTTGCACAGATACCTCTGTTTTCCACGAGGTGGTGAATCAGGAGACAGTAAATTTGGGTTCGGAAATTTAATAGAGTACTGATCAAATCAGGAGAGTTGACAGGTCAGGCGATCTTTAAAGTCACTGGCATATATCAAATGATGAAATAAAATGTATTCATAAAAACGTCGGTCAGTTCGTTTAACTACTCTTGAAATGTGACGTGTATATTTATACCTCGAATCCCTATAGATCTTTCATCCAATATTCCCCTTAGACATATGAAACTATGAAAACTGAACCGTTCGTTCTGGAATTTGTGAAAATAAGCATACTTAATAATAATGATAACAATCATGATGATTATGGTAACACTAATAATTAGCGTTATCATCATCATCATCATCATAATCATCATCACGGATAGATTTGAAAGCGTATGTTATGTATTTGTAACTGAGAGAACATTTTTGGACAGTCATGCTCTAGATGGATTGCTTCCTGGTTTGAATTATGTCGTGTCACGATTTGACCCACATGCAGAGATCGAGGAAACGCCCAAACAAACAGAGCAACAAAATACGCTTTCCCTGCTGTCGATCATGACATAATCTCACAATGATATTTCTCACACTCGGCTTGGCCTCATGTGAGATATATCACATATTCAGGTTTAGCAGTACACATGTATATACATGCTTTACGACTATACAATGAGGGTTAAGCCATATGACCAAGGTCAAAGGTCAATCAGTGACAAATGTCATCTCCCACATGCTGTAACCAATAGGCAGGGTGTGGATTGCTCATCTTTGTATTTTCATATTTTAGCTCATCAATGGCCATAGTTCTAATAGGAGATATGAAGAGTAGCAATTAAGTGATTCGTAGTAGATGGAAAATTGGAAATGGGGGAGGGGGTTGGAGGGGGGGGGGGAGAACAGGGCGGCTTAGGAGAGTTGAGGAATGAAATGGAGAGGAGGTTGGGAGAGTTTGAAAAGATGAGTGCACAGATTAGAAGAGAGTGGAAAGTGGGGTAAGGAGGTAGAGTCAGAGTAAGTCAAAGTGCAAAGGAAAGAATACAGGTAGGAAGGGGGAGAATGATAAGGAACGAAGGGGGGTAAAGGAAGTGAGAGAAGTGGCTGGAAAGGAAGGTGAGAAGGGAAAAGAGGAACAGAGGCAGAAGATGGGAGAGAAGATGGTGTCAGAGAGATAGGGGGTTAGAGGGAGTAGGAGAGGACGACATGAGGAAAGATGGTAG
The DNA here is from genome assembly GCA_963942565.1 of Maea johnstoni. NCBI lineage: Eukaryota > Metazoa > Annelida > Polychaeta > Spionida > Magelonidae > Maea > Maea johnstoni. Next base: position 11,435,127 of record OZ012693.1, on the reverse strand, counting down.
AGAGGAGGAGGAAACGAGGCAGAGATAGAAAAGGAGGAAGGGAAAAGGGGAGAAGTATGGAGCAGCAATTGGGAGGAAAGCAGAAAGAGAAGCAAAGGATAGAGAAATCCGAAGAAAGGGAGAAGAGAAGAGGGGGGATAGAGGAGAGGAAGGAGGGAAGAAAGAAGAGAAAGTGGAAGAGCAGTACTGGGGTCAATGATTAGAGGGGTATAGGGAAACTTAGGGAAGTTATTAGGGAGGGGCATTGAGGTGAGGGGTGCTACAGTGGCTGATCGGAGAAAAAAACGTACACATAAGAGAGGGGTTGAATGTTAGGAAAGGTGGGGAGGATATGGGGGGAAAGAGATGAGCAAAGTTGAAGGGGAGCAGCTCATGGAGCTAGTAGGTTTGGTTGGGGAACCGTCAGAAAGTGGTAAAGAAAAGAGAAGGGTTTAAAGGGTTTGGAAGGGAGTCACATGGGTGTACTTTTCTGCTTACATGTAACTATCCATGTCTAACACAGATGGTATTTTTGTTCGTACTAAGCAAATAGAAGGGGAATAGGAGCCATATGTCAGAGTGAATGTGAGCAGGTGGGTATGAAGGGTATATACGGGGAGATAATAAAGAGTCGAGGGGTGTATAATGTGGAGGTTAAATATATGTGCATGACGGGAAGACAAAGGAGGGGACAGACCAGATAGTTGATAATCTATATATAATCTAGTATATAATTCATACAGGGGGTTAATACAACGAGGTAATCATATTCTTACTGAATTAAGTCAAACATGGAGAGATAAAATGGGTCTCAACCTCAGCACAGTTGCGTTATCCTGCTCATTTATACTCCATTATACTTCATATAAACTGTAACTCTACCTTCAAAATTACTAAAAGATATGTTTTAGAACTCAATGTCGCCTTTTGTAGGACACCTTGCTTATAATTGTACTCCACAAATTGATTGAAATATCACGGTTAGAACGTGGCTACATGGAAGCAGCCATATTTGTACCTTGAATGCCTAATTAGTAATCCTAATTAGATGCGAGTGACATCACAGCAGGTCAACTGCTCCCAAGGTGCTACATGGAAGCAGCCATATTTGTACATTGAATGCCTAGTTAGTAATCCTAATTAGATGCGAGTGACATCACAGCAGGTCAACTGCTCCCAAGGTGGCCACTTGACAGGTAGAGCTGGGGCTTAATGGACAGCTCAAAACAGGAGAACAACCATTGGGAATAACGCGAATTGTCAAGCATTTGGAGACTTGTAGTTTAAAGGAATACACTGAGACACAGTGCCATTGCTTGTTTAATCCCGTACGCCACGTTTACCTTGCAATCATTACTTTTGAGAGCATTCTTTAGTGTGTTCAGTATTGAATGGACCATATATATATATACATACACACACACACACATATATATATATTTATCATCAGTTCCACAGTGATACTCGCAGCTGATTGGTCAATTGCTGTTGGGTACTGGACTGTATCCCCACTCTCAAATAGAGGCTCCCACTCTCAATGTTATATCCCACTCTCAAATTGAGGCTCCCACTCTCAATGTTATATCCCACTCTCAAATTGAGGCTCCCACTCTCAATGTTATATCCCACTCTCAAATTGAGGCTCCCTTTCAATGTTATAACCCACTTCGCCATGGTTTGACCTCGAGTTTACAGGTCACAGCCTCGTTTTTTATATCACAAGACACACAGAAAGAATAAAAAAACAAAATAAGAAATAAAAAAAATTAAATTAAAATCAAAAAAATTAAAAAAAAAAAATTTAAATTTTGAAAAAAATTCAAAACTTTTTGAAAAAAAAAAATTTCAATATTTTTTTCAAAAAAGAAAAATTCAAAATTTTTCAAAAAAAAAATCAAAAATTTTTCAAAAAAAAAAAAAATTCAAAAATTTTTCAAATTTTTTTTAAAGAATTTTTGTTTGAAAATTTAAAAAAAAATTGGAAATAAATAAATAATTTTTTTTTTTTTTTTTTTGATTTAAAAATTATTATTATTTTTTTTTGATATATATTTTTTAATTTAAAAAAGAAACTGATGATAAATTCGTTCAGCCAGCCGTATCGCACTCGGCCTCCGGCCTCGTGCGATTCGGCTGGCTTCACGCAGATACCAGGCCGTATCCCTTTTTTACAAGGGGGATAACTAATAATATATATATATATATATATATATATATATATATATATATATATATATATATATATATATATATATATATATATATATACTTTTTCTAGACCCATAATCTGTCGCCACACCGTGAAAAAAACACTGTCCTTCATACTCACGGCGTTCGCCAGCAAAAGTATAGAAGTTTGATAGATTGGAAGATTATTTTTTTGAAATGTGACGTATACATTTATACCTTTAATCTGAATGATTTTCATTTCAATATTTCTCTTCGACATACGATGAATGTGTAAAAATAAGTATCCGTGCGATGATGATGATGATGATGATGATGATGATATTGATAATTACCATTATCATTATCATGACCTCATCATAATCATCGTCATTATCATCATCATATATATATATATATATATATATATATATATATATATATATATATATATATATATATATATATATATGTGTGTATATATATACATATATATATATTGAAGCCGTATTCAATGTATTCGCAGCTGATAGAACATTTTAGAAAATCATGCCCAGATGTATTGCTTCCTGGTTCTTGTCACGATTTGATCCAAGCTGCAGAGATCGAGAAACACCTAAATAAACAAAGTGACAAAGAACGATTTCCACGTGCTCATGACATGTTCATAAGAGAATTTAAAAAATGGAAGGTTGTCTACTGAGTTTTAGAGATGTAGTTCTTAAGCCTTGTGATTGGTTGGAGAGCATTTTTACCTGGAGCGCATGAAGCAGAGTAACTTCCTTGTAGCATTCGTTTAAACACGCCACATACAAGCAAAGTGTTCACTCAAGCCGTTTGCCGTTCACACAGAGGCATCCTTCCACAAGCTGCAATGCGTATTGCAACTTTGGTCGTTTTATTGGTGGTAGCGCAAGGCGTTTTTGGCTGCCGCCGACGTCCTCGTCCTCGTCCTCCTCGCCCTCCTACATCAGCCTGTTACTGTGTAACAGCGACACGACTGAACATCAGAGGATCAGGTAAGTCCCTTGTTCTATGTAGTGAAGAATGAAGTATAATACCACCGGGCACATACCTTAAGGTAGAACCCTGCTCAATACCTGAGCCATTTTTAAAACTTTGAATACTAGTATCTGAAAAGAAGACAACGGCAACTGTTTTATAGGTTACATCTCGTAGTAACCGAATAATGATGAACTTATCATAAGTGACTATTTCGATGTGATGTGGCACCCTTAAAGAACATTTGGCTGTGTTTTTGGCAAAATGTCAAGACTCACACTTTACTTGAAAATCAGACTCTACCATTTGATCATTCATAGCTTTGGTAAGGTCCAAGGTCCACTGTCCACAGGAGATCTGCACGATGAGCATTTAAAAAAAAAAGTTTGAATGTTCCAATGAGCCTCAAAATTACTGGCTTCGAAGACTGCATCGATATTTTCTTTCAGCCCAAAGAATCAGATGAAAACATTGGTCAAAATGATCTAACTCGAAGGAATCTGCATGTTCAAAGCAGACAGAAAGGTCGTTTGTGGACCATTCTACATGTACAAGAAGACCCATATGCCCGTCTGAGCCCCTAGGATCTGAGCGGGGATGTGATAACGATGTGCAAGAGTTTTTACTCTATATACTTCTGATGGATTGTGACACGTTCCTAATCTATGATGACATACGTTTAATTGTTCGTGTAGCCATAAGGCCTAAACAAATAAATTGTTTGTTTCCTGTAATGGTCCGAAAAAAAATAGGGTAGGTAGGTCGATAAAAAAAAAATTTTGCATTAATTTTTTGGTCAAAAATGTGTGTTTATGCATGTTTTACGCTGATTAGGAGTTGGATGGGCGATAAAAACTTTAGGGTAGGGTTACAGGAAACAAACAACTTTTTTTAGGACTAAGGTGTAAATAGACACGATTAACAAAAGATCGGTGGTTCGCACAATTCAACCTGATTTTACCTGCTTTCACCTGTTTAACCTGCTTCAATCACGTGTGAAACAAAGCCCTGGGCTACCTGTCAAAATGCAAAGGGATGACCAGTCAATCATGCCCATTTTGAATAATTGAGTGGATCAATTGCCTGATCACTGATCAGTCCCTTCCTAAGCTTCCATTGCAACTGTTATGAGTACATGGCGCGCCAGCAATTTACACCCCAGGAAGACTTTTTTTAAATTTCATTGTGCCTAAAAAGATGTTTTAATATAATTTGCCCTCAACGTATGGCAATATTCCTTTAGATTGATTGTTTTCGGGGTGTTCAAGCCATCTGTATGGGAATATTACATTTGCAAACACACAAGAACCTCTCGTGTGCAATTTTACTTTGGAGGGGGTGTGACCCTTTGGGCGGGTATCTCCCCTCAGGAGTATTGTTTTTACCAAACCACTGATATGTTCATTACGGACCTTCCCGGTCATAGTAATGGTGGACCCACCGCTAGGAGCGCGCTGTAGTAAGCGAGGCCACGCCCACTAACACCTCGTTAGGCAATGCGGGACAACTAAAAACGCGTGTGAATTACGTCACCAATCACTCAGGCGGATAGACACAATCTACTAGGATTGAAATCCATCTGAGTAAGACCAATTAACATTTCAAATTCTGGACTATGTAAACATAGATGGGCACAAATAATACTATATGCATAAAATATGCCTCTCCGCGACATATATCATGACAAATGAATATTTCTTAACGAATCTAAATATTCCCCTTAATGCTGAATAATGAATAATCATGATTCATTTTGGAATACCTTAGGGATATCATTGACTATGCCCAATAAGAAGTATTTTTTTGATTTTTTACTCCTGAAGATTTTTACAGGCCATAACATTGAAAATTCTAGTGAGAAATCTTGAACCCAAGTGAATTAGGCCCGTAAAGCTAGAACAATTATCAACTATTTATAGCAAACCAGACCTTCGCTTTTTGTTTTGAGTGTGACGCGCGACCACTGATGTGTGTCTTTTGTACGGCTGTCTTTTGTCCCTAGCACACAAGGGACCAACAGGCCTGTCCTTGCTGAACCACGACTGGTTTATAAGGCTCCACACACACGGCATCTCACTAAAATTTTCAAATGTTATGGCCCGTAAAAGTCTTCAGCAGTAAAAAATCAAAAAAATACTTTTTATTGGGCATAGTCAATGACATCCCTAAGGTATCTGTGAAACTACAGTAACCATCAACTGCGTAATTAATGAGAATATGTCATTCGAAAAAAAAGTTGTAAATTTTGAAATAAAACAGAAGATGGATTGAATAATGACAGGTGGCGATGATATTCTCTACCTGATAACACTCAGGAACCTGGAGACACACCTAGTTATAGGATTATGCTGCTTTGAGGTGTGTTTTGGGACAGGGCTTTTAACTGGCTTGCAATGGTACCCATCACCTTAATCATTGGTAAATGCGGGTTAACAATCAACCATGACGCTAAAAATTTACATATTTGTTCGTGATTTCTTAATGCT
>OZ012693.1:11411994-11424494 GCA_963942565.1 Maea johnstoni | reverse complement strand
CTCTTCCTCCTCGTCCTCCTACCGGTTGGCCTTTTCCTTCTCATCCTACTACCCATCGACCTCTTCCTCCTTTTCCTTCTCGTCCTACTACCCATCGACCTCTTCCTCCTTTTCCTTCTCGTCCTCCTACCCATCGACCTCCTACTCCGCAACCTCCTGCTCCTCGTCCTACTTCAGCCTGTTACTGTGTTACAGCGACACGACTCAACATCAGAGGATCAGGTAAGTCCCTTGTTCTATGTAGTGAAGAATGATTTAAATACTTCAAGGGGGTTGTTCTAAACATGACATGTAAAACACGTCAACTGAATTACAATATATCGATATTTAAGTGGTAGTTAATCTAAAACGGCAGGTAAGACGTTGTTATCTATATTGCCTTCTATAAGCGAAAGGTAAAATAATTCGCCATCTATATTAGGGTGTCTTCCATAAGCGACCGGTAGGATATTCTGTCATTTATATTAAGGTGTCTTCTAGAGACGACAGGTGAGATATTTTGTCATCTAGATCGGAGTTTCTCCCAAAGACGACATGTAAGATATTTTGTCGTCTATATTAGAGTTTCTTCCAAAGATATATTGAGATATTTTGTCATCTTTATCAGAGTTTCCTCCAAAGATGACAGGTAAGATATTTTGTCATCTATATCAGAGTTTCCTCCAAAGACGACAGGTGAGATATTTTGTCGTCTATATTAGAGTTTCTTCCAAAGACGATAGGTAAGATATTTTGTCATCTTTATCAGAGTTTCCTCCAAAGATGACAGGTGAGATATTTTGTCATCTTTATCAGAGTTTCCTCCAAAGATGACAGGTAAGATATTTTGTCATCGATATCAGAGTTTCCTCCAAAGACGACAGGTGAGATATTTTGTCATCTATATCAGAGTTTTCTCCAAAGACGACAGGTGAGATATTTTGTCGTCTATATTAGAGTTTCTTCCAAAGACGATAGGTAAGATATTTTGTCATCTATATCAGAGTTTCCTCCAAAGACGACAGGTGAGATATTTTGTCATCTATATCAGAGTTTCCTCCAAAGACGACAGGTAAGATATTTTGTCATCTTTATCAGAGTTTCCTCCAAAGACGACAGGTGAGATATTTTGTCATCTTTATCAGAGTTTCCTCCAAAGACGACAGGTGAGATATTTTGTCATCTTTATCAGAGTTTCCTCCAAAGACGACAGGTGAGATATTTTGTCATCTATATCAGAGTTTCCTCCAAAACCGACAGGTAAGATATTTTGTCATCTATAACAGAGTTTCCTCCAAAGACGACAGGTAAGATATTTTGTCGATTATATTAGAGTTTCCTCCAAAGACGACAGGTAAGATATTTTGTCATCTATATCAGAGTTTCCTCCAAAGACGACAGGTGAGATATTTTGTCATCTTTATCAGAGTTTCCTCCAAAGACGACAGGTAAGATATTTTGCCATCTATATCAGAGTTTCCTCCAAAGACGACAGGTGAGATATTTTGTCATCTATAACAGAGTTTCTTCCAAAGACGACAGGTAAGATATTTGCCATCTATATCAGAGTTTCTCCCAAAGACGACAGGTAAGCTATTTTTTTCATCTATATTAGAGTTTCTTCTAAAGACGACAGGTAAGCTATTTTGTCATCTATATCAGAGTTTCCTCCAAAGACGACAGGTAAGATATTTTGTCGTCTATATCAGAGTTTCTTCCAGAGACGACAGGTAAGATATTTTGTCATCGATATCAGAGTTCCTTCCAGAGACGACAGGTAAGCTATTTTGTCATCTATAACAGAGTTTCTTCCAAAGATGACAGGTAAGATATTTTGTCGTCTATACTAGTATTAGAATTTCTTCCAAAGACGACATGTAAGATATTTTGTCATCTATATTAGAGTTTCTCCCAAAGACGATAGAAAAGATATTTTGTCATCTATAACAGAGTTTCTTCCAAAGATGACAGGTAAGATATTTTGTCGTCTATACTAGTATTAGAATTTCTTCCAAAGACGACAGGTAAGATATTTTGTCATCTATATCAGAGTTTCCTCCAAAGACGACAGGTGAGATATTTTGTCATCTTTATCAGAGTTTCCTCCAAAGACGATAGAAAAGATATTTTGTCATCTATAACAGAGTTTCTTCCAAAGATGGCAGGTAAGATATTTTGTCGTCTATACTAGTATTAGAATTTCTTACCAAGACGATAGGTAAGATATTTTGTCATCTATATCAGAGTTTCTCCCAAAGACGATAGAAAAGATATTTTGTCATCTATATCAGAGTTTCCTCCAAAGACAACAGGTGAGATATTTTGTCGTCTATATCAGAGTTTCCTCCAAAGACGACAGGTGAGATATTTTGTCATCTTTATCAGAGTTTCCTCCAAAGATGACAGGTAAGATATTTTGTCATCTATATCAGAGTTTCCTCCAAAGACGACAGGTGAGATATTTTGTCGTCTATATTAGAGTTTCTTCCAAAGACGATAGGTAAGATATTTTGTCATCTTTATCAGAGTTTCCTCCAAAGATGACAGGTGAGATATTTTGTCATCTTTATCAGAGTTTCCTCCAAAGATGACAGGTAAGATATTTTGTCATCGATATCAGAGTTTCCTCCAAAGACGACAGGTGAGATATTTTGTCATCTATATCAGAGTTTTCTCCAAAGACGACAGGTGAGATATTTTGTCGTCTATATTAGAGTTTCTTCCAAAGACGATAGGTAAGATATTTTGTCATCTATATCAGAGTTTCTTCCAAAGACGACAGGTGAGATATTTTGTCATCTATATCAGAGTTTCCTCCAAAGACGACAGGTGAGATATTTTGTCATCTATATCAGAGTTTCCTCCAAAGACGACAGGTAAGATATTTTGTCATCTTTATCAGAGTTTCCTCCAAAGACGACAGGTGAGATATTTTGTCATCTTTATCAGAGTTTCCTCCAAAGACGACAGGTGAGATATTTTGTCATCTTTATCAGAGTTTCCTCCAAAGACGACAGGTGAGATATTTTGTCATCTATATCAGAGTTTCCTCCAAAACCGACAGGTAAGATATTTTGTCATCTATAACAGAGTTTCCTCCAAAGACGACAGGTAAGATATTTTGTCGATTATATTAGAGTTTCCTCCAAAGACGACAGGTAAGATATTTTGTCATCTATATCAGAGTTTCCTCCAAAGACGACAGGTGAGATATTTTGCCATCTTTATCAGAGTTTCCTCCAAAGACGACAGGTAAGATATTTTGTCATCTATATCAGAGTTTCCTCCAAAGACGACAGGTGAGATATTTTGTCATCTATATCAGAGTTTCCTCCAAAGACGACAGGTGAGATATTTTGTCATCTTTATCAGAGTTTCCTCCAAAGACGACAGGTGAGATATTTTGTCATCTATATCAGAGTTTCTTCCAAAGATGACAGGTAAGATATTTTGTCATCTATATCAGAGTTTCCTCCAAAGACGACAGGTAAGATATTTTGTCGTCTATATCAGAGTTTCTTCCAAAGACGACAGGTAAGATATTTTGTCATCTATATCAGAGTTTCCTCCAAAGACGACAGGTAAGATATTTTGTCATCTATATCAGAGTTTCTCCCAAAGACGATAGAAAAGATATTTTGTCATCTATATCAGAGTTTCCTCCAAAGACGACAGGTAAGATATTTTGTCATCTTTATCAGAGTTTCCTCCAAAGACGACAGGTAAGATATTTTGCCATCTATATCAGAGTTTCCTCCAAAACCGACAGGTAAGATATTTTGTCATCTATATCAGAGTTTCCTCCAAAGACGACAGGTAAGATATTTTGTCATCTATATCAGAGTTTCTTCCAAATACGACAGGTAAGATATTTTGTCATCTATATCAGAGTTTCTCCCAAAGACAATAGAAAAGATATTTTGTCATCTATATCAGAGTTTCCTCCAAAGACGACAGGTGAGATATTTTGTCATCTATATCAGAGTTTCCTCCAAAACCGACAGGTGAGATATTTTGTCATCTAGATCAGAGTTTCTCCCAAAGACGACAGGTAAGATATTTTGTCGATTATATTAGAGTTTCCTCCAAAGACGACAGGTAAGATATTTTGTCATCTTTATTAGGGCGTCTGTTAAAATGCATGATATAATAAAGGTTGTGAAATGTAATACATAATACAAACTCTTTGCGAAATGTAGTACCTGCGCGAAACGTAATAAAAGATCGTTGCGAAATGTAGTACCTACGCATTATGTTATTAAAAAAAATGCGAAATGTAATCGAGAATTTCAAGAAATGTAATAGCACAAGGTGCGCGGAATGTAATAGAAAATAAACATCATGGTCAGGATTAAGATTCTTTCCGAAAAATCTCTACCATAAGAACTTGCTCTGGAGACGTTAAGGTGATAGTCTAGTACACCAAAATTTTCACCACTAGGTGGTGTCCTTGGCTGGCCCCTAAGAATTGATATCAAAACAAAAGATGACACATGAGCAGTGTTCACTCGCCACGAATCTCGAGCTGGCAGCACTGTATTGTGAGCACAAAAGAAAGGGCCCTTTGGGTTTTCCTCGTTACATTGCTCCCGAACGACATGGCCGTTTGCTTTAACCATGCAGATTACTTCGAGATAGACCATTTTGACCAAAATTTTCATCTCATTTTTTGGCTGAAAGTGAATAACGATACAGTCTTCGAAGCCAGTATTTTAGAATATGACAAATATGAACCCCGTCTAGGTGCAAGGTCATGTCACAGTTACCTTGAATTCTGACACGACCTGAAAATCAGCATTTACTATGTAAACCACGTGCTGTTAGTAATTGTGAGACTTATGGGAACATTCAAAATGTTTTTAAGATACTAATCGTGCTAATCCCCTGTTGAGGTAGGACCTTGCACCTCACCAAAGACATGACTAATCATGTGGTAGACTCTCATTTTCAAGTAAAGGGTAAGTCTTGACATTTTGCCTAAAAACGAAACACATCCAGATATGTTCTTTAAGGGTGCCGCATTACCTCAAAATAGTCATTTATTGATAAGTTTACCATTATTCTGTAACTATGAGATGTAACCTTTACAATAGCATAAGTGCCGCTGTCTTCATTAAAGTCAGTTTTCAGATATTCAAGTTTTAAAAATGACCTGTGTATCGAATAGGGTTCTACCTTAAGAGTTTTACATTTGCGAACTTGTCACTTTTCCGGCCACTACGCGGCTTGGGTATGATCAATGCGCCAAGACAAGCTTCACGTTACATGCCTTTGCAGCAACATGTTCGGACAGCTCTTGTGAGGATTCTTATTTTTTAAAGATCCAAACCAATCAAGAATCTGTGATAAAAACTCAGCCTTTTGTCTTAAAGGGGTTTAACTATCAGAATCATCAATCTTTTTATCGTGTCTATTTACACCCTAGAGATACACAGCCAATTTGCACATTGTGATCACATCCGTACTCAAATCGTTGGGGCTAAAAAAACATATGGTGTTTACTTGTAAAATGCTCTCAAACGACCTACTTTAAGGCTGTGATGCTGGTGACACACTCAAAATAAGACAACTCCTAGTTAAGCACTCCTTTACCCTTTCTAACAATAGTTATCCAATCCCTGAGGTCTTGGTGTTTCAAATATAAGTTTTCTTTAACTTACCTGCTTGAGCTGACCTCAATATAAGTACAGTTTCAATTTTACAGTGTTTTACCTCAAATGACGTTTTCTTGATCAATAAAGATTCATTTGATTTATAAATACCATATATGTCTGCTAAATATACTAAGCTAGGGCAACTGAAAGGCAAATTTGGAGTTCCTGCAAGAGAATACCTTACAGCATGCGATTTTGGTGGAAATTTTACTTACGAAAGTAGGTCAACATGTCTGACCATTGTGTCAACATGTCTGACCATAGTGACCTACTTTCTCAAGTAAAAGTTTCCACCAAAATCGCATGCTGTAAGGTATTCTCTTGCAGGAACTCCAAATTTGCCTATCAGTTGCCCTTGCCTAGTATATTTCGCAGACATGTATGGTATTTATAAATCAAATGAACCTTTATTGATCAAGAAAACCTCATTTGAGGTAAAACACTGTAAAATTGAAACTGTACTTATATTGAGGTCAGCTCAAGCAGGTAAGTTAAAGAAAACTTATATTTGAAACACCAAGACCTCAGGAATTGGATAACTATTGTTAGAAAGGGTACAGGAGTGCTAAACTAGGAGTTGTCTTATTTTGAGTGTGTCACCAGCATCACAGCCTTAAAGCCAGTTTCTTTTAGAAAATGACAGATATAAACCCCCTCTAGATAACAAACATGTCAGTAGGTGCGTTGAATTGTTACAGGACCTGAACATCAGCATTTACTAAATCACATGTCTGTAAGTACCTTTGAGGCTTACAGGAACATTTGAATACATTTTAAAACACTCATCGTGTATACTACGCAACAGAAAAATACACGGAGTCCTTATATAAATAGCACGATAAGTGAATGAAGGAACACGAAAAACAACTTTTTTGATAGTTACGTATTCACACGCACGTCTGAGGCAGCCTCCATAGCCGAGAGAACTAAACATTACACCTCTGACTGCTCCATGTCACCACTGCCCGGTTCTTATTCCGGCCTGGCCATGTGAGAAAGTTGCCAGTGACTCTGGCTAAGGCGGTGGTTTTTGCCGGGTATTCCAGTTTTCTCCACTAATTACCACTGGCTAGTCACGAATAACCCACACTTTGGCATACATATGACGAAGAACAAAATTCAAAATTCCTAACTAATTATTGCACCCTGCCTGTTCGCTGTGTTTCACCCCTGCACAAGGTCCATAGTCAGCCCGAGGGTACAAAGTAGCTCAGTTGGTTAGGTGTCGGACTAGTAATCAGTGGGTCGCTGGTTCAATTCCCGGCCGGGGCACTTTGGTCTGTTCTTGGGCAAGACAGTTTATTCCATATTGTTTCAATCTACCCAGCTGCAAAATGGGTACCTAGAATAAATTAGGCAGTGCTTAAAGCTTGTGCGCTATGTGGTGCCAGTTGCTCTGGAATATCCCCCGGGGGATTGAAATGGTTTCCGTGTGTACAGGCCTGTTAGGGGAGGAAGGTCGTGTGAGCGCTTCGGTGGATACAAGACTATAAACCGAATACCTTTACCTTTACCTTTATGTGGGAAAGTTGCCAGTGACATGGTTAGTCGGAGTCTTCCACGGGTTATCTGTTGTTTTCGTAGTATACCTCTTTGTATCATTTACCCCTTATTTAAGTCAGTGTGAAGCTCAGGATGACAGAAAGGCGATGATATTAACTTTAAATCACGTACCACTTATTTAAGTGATTTTTTAAAGTTATGAAGCTTACTATGCAGCTTAGAATGACAAAAAGATGATGATAAAGAAAATTGCATTACCTAACCCATATTTAAGTCACTATGCAGCTTAAAATGACATCAATGATGATAAACATGACTTTGCATCATGTACCACGTATTTAAGTCACTATGAAACTGAGCAAGACAAAAAATAATGCAAACACAGCGTAGCATCATTTACCTCTTATTTAAGTCACTATGAAGCTCACACTGACAAAAAATTGATGATAAAAAAACTTTGCATAAGTTACCCCATATTTAAGTCTTTGCAGCTTAGATTGAGAATGTCAGAAAAGTGTTGTTAAACAAATCTTTGATAATTTGCCCCTTACTTAAGTCACTATGAAGCTTAGAATGACAGGAAGACCATGATAAAAAGAACAACTTTGCATCATTTTCTCAATATTTAAGTCACCAAAAAGCTTAGAATTACAAAAAAGTGATGATAAACAAAACTTTGCATCATTTACCCCTTATTTACGTCACTATTGATCTTAGAATGACAGAAAAGTGATGATAAAAACTTATTTTTACGCACGTACTATGTCAAGGAGGTAGATAACGTGACATATATTATACCTCCCAAACCAGCTTTATCTAGGCACACAGCTAGACCATGCGTGCGGTGAACATAACTTGTTTTGTGGCTGCCCTGGTTGTGGCCCAAAGCGCTTTCTCTTCTTCGCAAGCCACTGGGACGTGTTATTGTGTGACCACACAATCTGGTCTGAACATCAGATCCTCAGGTAATGCTTGCCTCACACGAGAAATGTACAACATATTTCTGCTCACACTCACTAGCTGTAGTATTGGGTCACTGGGCGTAAAGTATTGAAATGAACTTGCTATTTCCTTTTTCGTCATTTATTCTGCCATATTACTGCTAAGTCGTGACTAGCCAGTTGTAACTGGTGGAGGAAACCGGAGTACCCGGTGAAAGCCACCGCCCAACCCCAAGTCACTGGCAACTTTCTCACATGCCCCAAGTGGGACTCAAACACGGACACTGTGGTGAAAGATGATAGTCCGTGGCACCGCTATTACCATGCGGCTATCAGGGCTGGCCCCTTTGAAGCGAACGGTCGAGCAGTTTATAGAATACGCAATGGCCACTGCCTTTATTTTCCTCATGCACGCAAGGTGATTCTCTTTATTTTCTGTAATTGATACAGAATTTTATTCATCACCATATTTGGGGATTATAGGCTATATACTAGCAAATAGTTGTGGGTGCAATCCTGGAAAACCTCAAACTAAGTCACTGAAAACTTTCTCACGAGCCCCACACGTAAACGTCGGAACCTAGGGCCTTGTCTGGCGGGAAGTCACGGCGGTCAAACTTTGAAAATGCTATTTCATTGTGGATTTTTCAAAATTCATCGCTTTTGTTTGATATATTTGATGTTAATTAGTTGTTATCCATAAAACCAATATTCACCCTTTTTCTCTATGCCATTCATCGCTGCTTGGTTCGAATCCGACTTGAGGCGCGTGAGAAAGTGTTTAGTGACTTGGGGCTAGGCAATGCTTTCCCCCAGTGCTCACAACTTGACTAAGCCTGTACATAATGTGATGTGTTAGGTTAGAAGGGACCTTGTGTCTTTAAAGGTTGTTTTCAAAGTCCCCTTGATGAAAAATGTATTAAAACCACATTACATCTCCAACGATCTCTTTACATTTGCCTTGCCAGTGGTCTTTGACTGAATTCTATTCTGTTCTATTTTCCATTAATGTATATGATATATTTTTTACCGCTATATAACGCTTGATTTTTATTCACACATTATTACAAACCTTGTTTCAGCATGTGGTCCAGTCATTGGAACAGAAGCAAGAGGGAGCTGCTTTAGATACACGGGCGCGCAACAGACCTGTACCATTGGAGGCACAGCTTACACATTCTACCGCATCTCTTATAATGGACGGGTTCGTAACTTTATTCTATTTCTCCTATTTTTCCTTCGAAATGTTCGTAATTTTATTCAATGTCTTATAGTTTTTCTTCGAAAAAGGTTTTGTTGGTAGGCAGACACAATTATCTCACCTTTAGACACTACCTTCTGGGTGTATTATTCTTTTGGTAATATCTTTACACTTAAGAATGATTTTATATGATATTTCATGGAGAGTTGTTGGTTATGTTCTAGGTAACATTTCTCTTACAAATATTTCTCAAATAGATTAAATGTTGCCTGCAAGATTTCATCGAAATTATCCACACATCCTCACCCGTACTACAGTGCCGTCATTAAATTTCTGCACCGAATGCGTGGGCAGCCTGGTCGTAATACACGACCGTACGCCCGATTGACCGAGTTTTCTAGGCATGGATGACCTCAAAACTGAACGTAGGTCTGATTTGCAAACTACGTGGGTCATTGATGTGCTTGGCTTATTCTGTGACATGTTATCCATGTGTGTTTGTATGACCAGGCACTGACAGACGTCCGGTTGTCAGGTGCAGGAATTAAATGCCTGCACTGTACATTGCCTTAATCACACACAGTCACCTTCACACTACCACATTGACTAAACAACACTTCCTTACCTATACAGCATTGACTGTACTCCCTTACCTAAACCAATTGTCCAAACCATCCGCCCTCCCCTTACCTATACAACATCTACTAAAACTCGAAATCTAACCTGTATCACATTGGCTAAAACACAGACCCTCAACTATACAGCATTGACTAAAATACACACCCTCTCTTGTAACTTATTAACCAAAAAAACAAGCCCTCGCCTGTACCACACTGACTAAAACACACCCTCACCCATACCACACTGACTAAAACACATCCTCACTTTTACCACACTGACTAGAACTCACCCTCACCTATACCACATTGACTAAAACACACCCTCACTTTTACCACACTGACTAGAACTCACCCTCACCTATACCACATTGACTAAAACACACCCTCACGCATACCACACTGATTAAAACAAACATTCACCTATACCACATTGACTAAAACATACACCCTCACCTATACCACATTGACTTAAACTCACAGCCTCGCCTATACTATTTTGACTAACACTCACCTCACCTATACGACGTTGAAAACCACACACCTGTACCTTTACCAAGTGGGCTATAGATCATACTCTGGACTTGAGAATATTGTTTAAACATTCCTCTGTTTTTTTTTGTAAATTCACACTCTTGCCTATACTTCATGGGCTAAAACATATATCCTCATCTATACCTGGAAGGCAAAAGCAACGCAGACATTTTATGCAAAATGTGTAAAAAGTGAAGTCCCCATTCCCATGAAAAGCAGCGTGTTATAAAAGGGTGGAGCCTACTGTAATGTCTTTTTGTTTTCAGGTTGGATGGGCTGCAAAGAATTACCTGGCTGTTGGAAATGGATGCGGCGGTTCAGGTAAAATGTCATGCCCAACCTGATCCTATAGTTCGCCAGGCACATGGTTTCAATATGAAATTACATTTACAAATCCTCATTTCTTTGAATTTCAAAATAATGTGACGTGATATATATATATATATATATATATATATATATATATATATATATATATATATATATATATATATATATATATGTATATATATATGTATATGTATATATATATATATACATGTATATATATATATATATAAATATATATATATATATAAATATATATATATATATATAAATATATATATATATATATATATATATATATATATATATATATATATATATATATATATATATATATATATATATATATATATATATATATATATATATATATATTAAAACAACATGCGAGACTATATAAGCTTATGAGATTAATAATATTATGTATGAGGATTCTTTTAAGTACAACATAAACAAACGTGTATTAATATTTTCCAAACAATAGCCTCCAAACCATTACAAGGTTAATAATTCTTCTTCTAAAGGTAAAAACTAATTTGAACCCAATGAAATTTTGGTCATTAAAGGTTCTAATCAATGCAGTGGGCTGAAGCTGGTTTCGCGTAGTGGCTGGGGAGCAAGGGCACCTAAGAGCTCTGTGACTCTGAGGAAGCCCCTGGGTATGGCATTCATTCACCATACTACTGGACCAAGGTGCACCTCCAGAGCAGCTTGCGTTGGACGTGCAAAAAGCATACAGAACTACCACATGAACAACCTTGGTATGTAGTCGGTACTGATAACCATATCGTCAATACACGTCCTCGATAATCATGTATATATATATATATATATATATATATATATATATATATATATATATATATATATATATATATATATATATATATATATATATATATATATATATATATATATATATATATATGTATATATATATATGTATATATATATATGTATATATATAATATGTATCATATATATTATATATATTATATATATATATATATATATATGTATGTATATATATATATATATATATATATATATATATATATATATATATATATATATATATATATATATATATATATATATAATATTAGTTATCAACTGCTTTGGAGTATGATACAACTTATATCTCGCAATCAGAGGGCTGTATTACCCGAGGCGCAGCCGAGGGTGATACAGCCCTCTGATTGCGAGATATAAGTTGTATCATACTCCAAAACTGTTGATAACGAATTTATCTCATGATTGCCCCTCGACATCTGCATAGGTAATAAAAATGAACATACATACATAAATACAATTTGGTTCTAGCAGCAGAGCATTGACTGCTACTGGGGCAGCCATCCTGCAATGTTTGGTAGAATCGGTGATTGCATCATGCACTTAGGGGGTAGGGAGAATTGGGAATTGCATCATGGGCATAATCATCTGATGCAATGCTCAACTCTCACTAACCTAAAAAGCAGCTGGTTAGTATAAGAATACTGGGAGGTTAATATAGGATTCTGAGAGGTTAATACAGCCTCATATTAACCTCCAATTGACCAATCAAAAGCCTAGAATTTTGCCAATCATGATATATATATATATATATATATATATATTTATATATATATATATATATATATATATATATATATATATATATATATATATATATATATATATATGTATATATATATATATATATATATATATATATATATATATATATATATATATGTATATATAT
>OZ012693.1:11320794-11410794 GCA_963942565.1 Maea johnstoni | reverse complement strand
CTGACTGAATGACATTCATTTAATTTAGGTGAATGGAAATCTAAGCTATACGTTATTGCGCCTTTGTTTGATTTATCTCCAAATGTTCAATAGCCATTCAAAATGACCACGATATTAGAAAGGATGTACGAACCCTGGAGTTGGCAAGTTTTGAGAAGTCTGGTTTCAGGTAAAATATTATTCCATCTATAGCACCAGGCAGGGTGACGCCCCGGATCAGCAAGATTGTAAGCATGACGTATGGGAATATCGCTGTAAAATACACAACCTGAAAGAGTAAAGCAAAATGTATGTGATTAGTATATTGTAGATATGGCCACGATGATAACTATAGCTACATCAATATCAGCAAATATGACAAATATTGGGATATACATTAATATATGAACCAGTAGAACTTGTCTACAGTGTCTGGTGAATGTATTTACTTCAATACTAGTATTAGCAAATATGACGATTATATGAACAAGGTTTGATATGTGAGCCCGTAGAATGTAGTGCCTGTAGTAAAAGTAAAAACACCAGCAAAAGTGTGTACATATATATATATATATATATATATATATATATATATATATATATATATATATATATATATATATATATATATATATATATATATATATGTGAACCTGGCCATAGTGGCATTAGGTCCCTTTCTGTGAAGGTATTGAACTTCGCGAAAGGACACCCTGACTCCAAAACCAGTCTTACAATGCGACTGGAATTGGAATCAAAATGGATCAAAAGACTCAGGTGCTTCGTGCCCCGAGGACTTAACCTCATGAAATACACTGAACGCAAATAATTTAAGGACAACTCTTTGCCTTACGCGCCCTAACCTGGTCATCTTAACCACTGAGGCAGAACACACCATACCGTGATTAAACAATCACGCGTATAAGGTCACTCACATTAATATCTGAGACCTCGATACACCTGTTAAGGTATCACATACATCAGCATTATGTATATCCAGAGCAATGTCAATCCTACCAGAGTATCTTCCCCAGATGATCATCCGAGGTGTAGACATACCCCGTTCTAACCATATATATATATATATATATATATATATATATATATATATATATATATATATATATATATATATATATATATATATATATATATATATATATATATATTCATTTATATATATGTACCTATTATGCATTTGAACGTTTATAAATGAAATTATACTCCAACTCTTTGTTTAAGTTAAAGTGCGCTGTATGTCACAATGTTCAGTTTCTGAATAAATATTTCCGAAATATTTTTGATCAGTTTCCATGTAAAAATACTGTCTGTTGAAAAGAGTGTATCTTATTGATATAAACTTACTTTTCCTAGTGATTGGATACCACGAAGGAGACAGAACAACACAATAATCCATGACAATAGAAGACACAGCGCCAACTTCCAACTGACCGTGCCAAATTCCTCGATACCAGAGGACTGCTCCAGGATGTAATTGCTGGAAATTATCAATATGGATGGATTAAAAAGAATAACTGCATAATTAACCCATTTATGCTCAGGGCCTCACAATTTTAATGATATTTTTCAGGCAAAAGCCAGCTCCGGAAAATATTCGATAGATAAATGTCATTCAGACCATAACCTACAATTCTCCTTCAAATAAATTGTAAAACAATTCTCAATTTCAAAGTTATTGTCAAAAGTATCATAGATCCAGACGATAATTTCTGGAGGAACTCTTAGGTATTAATGGGTCAATGTGCAATGGCAAACAATCAAACGGTACAAGATATTGATATAAGGGAAGATTTGCCATCGTTGGTTATACAATGATGGTGATTGCCGAGTAATTAAAGAGTTTCTAATTTTCACTAAAGATAATGTATTTAGAACAATTGGTATACTAGTATAACATAAACTGAAGAAAATGTACTCAGAACAATTGACAATATGACTAAAACTGTAGTGATATTGAAAAACATTCTACCGCGATTTCAACTGGTTACTAGTATGCCATTTATGACCTGAATCATTTAAGCTTTGGTCATGGCTTGGCAATATAGGAGACGTTGTGCAATGCCATATAGGATTACTACAATGCCGATATTCAATTCCTGCACTTAATTCGTGGGGCAGCTCGGGTATGATACACGAACGCAGGCACGATTGCCAACCAGTTTCCTGGGCATGGATGCATGGACTACCTTACAACCGAACGTACTGTTGCATTGATTTGTAAGCTACGTGGGTCTTTAATGTACTTGGCTTATTTTTTGAGATTGATAGCTATGTGCGTGTATACCGCAACGCAATGACAGACATCTGGTCAACTGGTGCAGGAATTAAATGCCTGCACTGTATGCTAAGCGCAAGTAATTATGTGTGCCTTACTTGTAATACTCCTCTGTTGGTGAAAAGGTTCTAACACCTGAAACGAGGAAAATAAATATGTTATCTATTTCAGCTCTACTTAAATGGTTACATAATGGAAGACAACTGGGACATTGGAAGTACATATTTTTGAATTCTCAAATACTAGTAGTTGATTTTATTGCATCTATACGTATATATGCGTCATTGTATTGTATCTCAACCACAGTTAATCACATAATCCCCAAAACATGTATGATGAGGTTAAATACAATAAAAAGGTAATATAAATGCTGACAGCTTGTGACAGCAAATTAAAATGGAGGAGGTACACTTAATCGATTCATGTATGCTAAGAGTCTCTTGAAAGTTAACTTCTTAATCAATGATGCTTCTGTAGATAAAGTAGGAATACAACTTGGGCTTGTAAATTATCTATGAACATTTGTGAGGTTGGGTTATGATAAAATCTTCTGTTTAAATATTTTCCGATGATTGCTTTGGTCAAAACAAAATCATCGATATAAAGAGGCAATCATCAACGCT
Source organism: Maea johnstoni (assembly GCA_963942565.1). NCBI lineage: Eukaryota > Metazoa > Annelida > Polychaeta > Spionida > Magelonidae > Maea > Maea johnstoni. The sequence goes on along the minus strand of OZ012693.1, from coordinate 11,407,896 downwards.
AAAACCATAAAGAAGTTTAATCAATGGGACGTGAGCAATGATTAATAAAAAGGTTCCGGGCCAAAGTTGTTTTTATCTAATAGGTTTTTCCAATATATCTCTTCATTATGTTAAAGCCTCTCGTAAATCTTGGAAGATTACCAAAGATTTAGAAAGGCATGCATTTTGTATTTAACCCTTTCATCCTTGAGAGTTTTCTCTTAAAATTTGCGACTGGATCTCTAAAACCTTTAACAACACCTTAGAAATTAAGAACGGGTTTAGGAAATATTCAAAAAGGAGTTGATGGTAAAATTTTGATTAAAATTTCTCCTTGAATTTATTTTTCCGACTATGCTTTTATCTGAAAGAATTCGCTAAAATTGCCAGGCTGCTTTTGGCAGCTGCAAGCATGAGTAGGGCTATTTCATGATGAAACTTAAGATAAATAAAACCAAGTGGATATGAAACCAGCCGGTCAACCTGACCAAGCTAACCTCAAGCAGAGACATTGATCACTGCCTCAAGGAATCGCCCAAAGGTCGTGCTCTGCGCACATTGCCGCGCAGGTTTTTTTTTGTAATGTCTTGGATTAAGAAAAGAATGTAAACGATACGAGACCCCTGATTGGTCCTGATTAAAGCGCATATAGTAATTGGTCTCTCGCTACATATCCATTCTTTTCTTCAGCTAAGATAAAACATACAAACGAAACTTACCTGGAGTAAGGTTGGCTGATTTCGTAGCATTTTCTCCGTATGCAAATGAGACACAGTTCTCGGTGTTCCACGCGTTGCCACACGTGACCCAGGGTAACCCGGATGGAATACTGGCGAAGGAGACGATCAGGTAAAGCATGACATGGGCGATGACCACGTTATAGTATACGCCTATAAGCCAGGAAACAGACACCATGGCGTACCCTAGACCTGCAATGTACATAATACGATGTAACTGTGAGATGGTGTACATAAAGATGAGAATTACGATCAAATTTCGGGAAAGAGAAACCCGTGATGTGGACGACCAAATAAATGATCATGATGATGTATTGTTCTGTATTTTATTGACTGTAAAACACATAATGATGGTGATGATGGTGGTGGTGGTTGTGATGATAATGATCCCGAGGATAACGATGTCATGGTGGTAATGAAGCTCAGTATGAAACTGACATTGATCTAGAAGAGCTTTTCTTTATCAAATAATCATCAAAGACATATTTGTACATACATATCGCACAGTCAAATTCTCGAACATATTTAAACACGTTGGCAAATACATTGCATACATCGTATATAGATAATAAATAATTCGTGCATGGAATACCACACAACCAAATTCTCGAATAATTTGAACACGGTGGCAAATAAATTACATATACATGTATAAATTATATATATATATATATATATATATATATATATATATATATATATATATATATATATATATATATATATATATATATATATATATATATATATATATATATATATGTATATATATATATATATATATATATATATATATATATATATATATATATATATATATATATATATATATATATATATATATATATATGTTTAGAGAATATACGATAAGTAACGTTCCATGCGTAGAAGAACCGATACTAAGATACCTCATTTTTCACTTTTCTTTTGGGACAGGTTTGACTTTTTTGATGAGGTCAAGAAAAGGTATTTCCGGATGTAATCCTATTATGATCAATGCGTTTCTTGGCAGTGGATAAAGTTATTTTAGGTACGTACCTTTGAAGCATGGGTTTATTTTCCAGATAGCGATGGGGCCCAGGCTGGCAAACTGGCCAAACGCCAGTTCCATGAAAAACAGAGGCAGGCCGACACACGCCAACATGAAGATATAGGGAATCAAAAAGGCACCTGAAAAAGAACACAGCACATTAAACTCTCAATTAAGGCTACTTGCTAACCCATTCCCATCCAAAATGCACCACATAGTCTGACAACTCTAATTAGTATACATTCTCGAAGATTTAAATTTTCAAAGGGGAATTGCATACATCATCAAGGAGAGTAAAAATTTAAAAAAGGTAATTGTTGAATCCGAAAGGAACAATGTATTCAGTCAAACGTACGTCTTGTAATATCGATATCTCTCAAGACGTTTCAATTGTGTGAGATTACAAAGACAATTTTTGAAATTTCGAAAAATATTTGAAGAGGGTCAGCTAAACAACTATTCCCAAAAACAACTTTCTTTTTTCCTTAGAAATATCAGTATATAAATATTTTTCTGGTATTGGTAAACTAGAATAATTGTTAACCCTGCAGGCACGCTGAGATTCAGTTTCACATAGATTGCACCCTTGCCCTCCTCTTCACAGGCGGCTGGCTTGGTCGCTATGTAAACTTGGAACATTTTGAGGTGATGCCAAGGGTTTCTTTGCATCTAAGAGAGCTTTATAAAGTAGTGAGATTCGTTCCCAGTGTATAGATTATAACTTGACGCGACACTCTCATGGGAAGCAACAGAAAACTTAAACAAAAAGATAAAATACCTATCATAACAAAAGGTTACTTGCATTTTTGTTCTCTTTTGTTTCTGTCTCCTGTCCCGGACTAGAATCGATCGCGTACACACACACACACACACACACACAAACACACACACACACACACATCATGCCTTGCATAACTGTTCACATGATTCTAATAAAAGCATCTTTGGAATACAATTCATAAGAGCGATATTTATCAAAAACTGTTGATCAACACTTTCTTCCACAATTTTAAGAATAATGTATATAGCACTGATACGTCATTTATTTAGGCTAGATCCAAGCTTGCATGGGTTAATGTCCATTATCTGTATGATTACGTCACTTCCTACATACCACAATAGCCATTCACTGGCCAGGGGCAGTTAGGTCGAATTGTCCGTGTCGCCTACCAGGTCAAGCTTCTAAAGAGTTTCCTCAGTGACCTAGATTACAGCACGAAATGAACGTTCTTATACACTTGTCGTTAGTATTAACCTTTATATGCTGCTAGTGGCTAATTTGAAAATTGACCAAAAACCCTGGCAAACAGGTACTCATATGTTAGTACTCAATGAGAGCATTCCAATGGATACCAACATGACAGAATTTACATGATTCTCAAAATATTTTGAGTTTTTGTACCTTAGACGAAAGTAGTCTCAGCATTGAAAGGGTTAAGGTCCATCGAGGAAAAGGGGAAGTGAAAAGGGGAAGTGGATAGGCCGGTAGTTTACTTCCGGCTGAGTTAGAGAACATCCGATGTTTTGAATATGAAGATCACTCATATTTAGAAAGGGATTGATCAACCGAATTTTATTGACATCACTTTTGTATAAATTAGAAACATGAGATGATATTTTGACAATTGTTCTTACAATGCATATTTGATAACAAGTAATGATTTTGGCCTATCAACAGCACTTGACCGGCAAATATTATACTGTAACATTGTATTGTTGACCATCTCGATATGACATCTGGCTATGGAATAGATACTTAACTAAATCATGCAGCAAGAGAAAAAATCTCATCAAGTGTTGTAAATTGATGTCGGCCTTACACATTTCCTTTAAATATATATTTTAAGAGAAGTCACCAAATAGTATGTTTGGGCTGCTGCGCGTTTGTCTAGGCGAGGATTTTCTCCTGACTGCATAAAGAGTTCGCCCACTGTTCTTTGAAAGAAATGAGATAAATGCCCACATAAAGTCTCCACGTTAGAAGAAATCGATTCATCATTCACAAACGGAATTTGTGATCAGAAAATAATGGTTATGATGGCATCTCACACCCCGGTAAGTGGGCGAATGTGTTATAAAATATGGATCACTGGCCACATCAAAAAAGCAAATAAAGTATCATGGCCAGTCCCTGTGAAGAAAGTTCAGAGGCACGGATCTACAAAGTAAGGAATTCCGTATCGTTGGCCAAATAGCTGTTATTGATGGAGAAATCCACCGTCGTGTCACTGGTAATTTCTTATATATGTATATATATATATATATATATATATATATATATATATATATATATATATATATATATATATATATATATATATATATATATATATATATATATATACTAGTATATATATATATATATATATATATATATATATATATATATATATATATATATATATATATATATATATATATATATATATATATATGTATATATATATATATATATATATATATATATATATATATATATATATATATATATATATGTATATGTATATGTATATATATATATATATATATATATATATATATATATATATATATATATATATATATATATATATATATATATATATATATATATACATTAGCGATCTGTCACTGATATGGGTTTCCAGTTTCCACAACCATTCACAACGAATTTGTCATGTTTTAGCGTTATATGGCAGAAAAGAGACGATAAACAGAAATTCTTCTAACGATGTCTTAATTTGACTTTTCGTCATACTAGGATCCAAGCAGCGAACGCCGTGACCTAGATACCATAAGTAATGGCACGACTTGAGCCCAATCAATATCCTTTATCTTGGTAATTGTCTAATGGGAGTTGAGGATCCATTGATTTTCGCTGAACCCTAACATTGTCTTTGTTTCATCCAATAAACTACCGTAAATCTCATTAGCTCTCTGAGATAAAAAGCGAAGTTGTCACAAGGAAAAGTTTTGCAAGCGTGTATGATAAATTGAGGCACGCATGGTTTTGATAAAAACTTGCATTGACTATAGTTTACTGTTATATACTTACGCATTACGGGAATATAAAAAGCGGTTTCTTGTGACATAGTTATAGTGGTTTCAGAAATCGACAAAAATCGTTGGTATTTTTAAAGGAACCCCAATAGTCAATGCAATTATCATGGTTAGTGATATACTGTAAACTCAAATCAGATGTTTCCCTTCACATAATGCAGGTGAAGAAGAGGCTACTAAGCCAGGTGAAATTTGAAGAATATTGGGCTCTTTTTAACAAATAAATGCAAAAATAAACAAAGGAATTGGAATGTATTGCTGATGATTTGTAAAATTGTAATATAGCAATATGCTTATGATTTATACTATACACGTGTACCTTAAGTAATCATCAGTGCTTTGATTTTGGTTTAAGCATTTTTCATGACTCAGGTCTCAAAATAGGGATATTTTAAAGCGTATTGATGATTTTAATTTGATAAATCACTTGAACAATAAAAACATCTGCCTTGCAGAGATTTTAGAAAAAGTTAAATTGGTCATTGTTTACTGCAACTCTGTAGAGTTCTGCATTTTCGGATTGGCTAGCAGGTAACACCCTGTGAAAACCACCAATTTACCCCCGAATAAATGAAAAACTCTCCAATATTTTAATAAGAGGAACACAATCACTTTCCTGTAAGAGGTAATTTCTTCTTGCTGATTTTGAAACAAGTTATCAACGTGTATTCTTAATATATATATATATATATATATATATATATATATATATATATATATATATATATATATATATATATATATATATATATATATATATATATATACTAGAAAAGTACCCGTCCTGCGGACGGAAACCGTGAAATATCTTATAACGACATACATATCAGAGCACCCAGATATCTCTGACACCACACATTTAGGGTCACCTAACCTATGTATCAATAATTCAAGAAGAAACAGATATACCATCGACAAATAAGATCCAGGTTTATCATACCGGCTGTAATAAGAATATAGTGCTGTGTATGTTCATGATATCACTGATATATCTAATTATAATCATTTCCACTCAAAACTATTTTCAAAGTGAAAGTATGGCGTAACATATGTCATTTGTACATCTATCTGTCTGTCTGTCCGAATGTCCCTCTCCCCCCCCTCTCTCTCTCTCTCTCTCTCTCTCTCTCTTTCTCTGTATCTCTCCCTGCCCCCCGTATCTCTCTCGCTGTATGTCTCTCTCATTGTATCTCTCTCCCCCTCTCTCGCTCGTATCTCTCTCTCGTTGTATCTCTCTCTCTGTATCGATCTCCCTGCCCCTCACTCTCGCTTGTATCTCTCTCATTGTATCTCTCTCTCTCGCTCTCATTGTATCTCTCTCCCTCCCCCGCTCTCTCTTTGTATCTCTCTCTCCCTCCCTTCTGTCTCGTTCTCTGTCTCGCTCTCTGTCTCTCCCTCCCCTCTCTCTCGTTCTCTGTATCGCTGTCTGTCTCTCTGTCTCTCCCTCGTCACACCTGAACACACGTTCCTTAGTCCTACAGTACATGCACTGAGCGCTTGCTATTTTGAGTCTCAGGTGCCACCTCCCGGACTGGCACACATCGTCTTTACAGCAGAAGGGCTGAGAGATGGTTACAAAGTATCATCTATTTCACATTGATACTTGTTTCCGATCTATCGAGTTTGCTATTTTCTATTGAAATACCTACATAAAAAGTTTTTTTTAACTTTTTAACAGCTGCAATTTAAAATGTTTATATCAAACTGACCTTTCATTTTCTTTAAACTGAGAAAGTGCAATGGTTAATACAAAATACTGTTTTAAATTACATGTAAACCCACCATATATTGAGGCAATATCACCTTATCATTTCACCATCTTCAATGAAATCCAAGTTATCCATCTATCCCCGAATATCCTGTTTTTATCTCATTCTCCTAAGATTCTCCTCTTCCTTATCAATGGCGAAGAGAACAGTCAAAGTTAAACTGCCGTCTGTATGCCCTAGACGTCATTCAAACCCTGTCCTGTTTGTTCCATTTAAGCCTTATGTTCTCGTTGCGTCGGGCTCGACCCCCTCGCAAATAAAACCGCAGGCACACCAGTGGGTGTTGTGGTTAGGGCCTCATTGTTCGCAGCTATTTTGGGGTGGCTTGCCTATTAACTTGGTTTCAACCTGATCAGGTGCACATGTTCTCCTCAACGGACCTCCCGGGGAGATATGCAGTTCTAAAAATCATCATCAAGAGCACATTTTTGTTTAACTTTTTGAAATTTGTTTACGTTAAAAACCATATGTCACACTCGGATATCCGTAAGACCACACATTGAATGCCACCTAACCCTAACCTATGTATCAATAATTCAAGAAACTTGGCATATAGATATACCATTTCATAAATAAGATCATGGGTTATTAAACCGGCTGTAATAAAAGATGGGACATTTATGATTTCACTGATACATATAATCTTAATCATTTCTACTCAAAACTATTTTCAAAGTTAGAGTATGGCGTAATATATCATTTCTCTCTCTCTCTCTCTCTCTCTCTGTATACATATATATATATATATATATATATATATATATATATATATATATATATATATATATGTATAAATGAATAGATACTTGTATTTGATCCATCTATTTTTATATAAATGTTTATCGAAGTTGCTATATAAAAAGGGTTTATAACATTTTAGTGGCTGTATTTAAGAACTTTTTTCAAACGGACCTTTCATTTTCCGAAAAGTGTGGTAACGGCTTGAGGTAGTTCTAAGTTTATAAAGACATTAAATTTCGTCACAATTTTCAAGTTCTTTTCATAATGATCATTTTCAAATGGTTACTATTTGAGCCCGCGTAGCCTATATACTGGTTGTCTGAAAAACATTTTTTGAACTATAGAAAAGTCCAGATTTTTCTTAAGCTCAAATATGCATGTTACTCATGCGCCACCGTAGTATGCTGCACTGTCTGGGTTTGTTCGACGAATCTCCGTCGAAGCACTCTGCCCTTGTTTGTGTTTTGCCCCATGGGATTTGTCCCTAAGCACCCATGCAGGCAATGTCCAGGGTCTCCATGGCGCCTCAACCCGTTCTGTACATGCTCTTGATTTAATCACCCGGGTAGGCTTAACGCTACTACAGTCAGCGCACTTCTGCCACCGTACAACGAACAAAGTTCGTGCAGTGTAACCCCACTGTGGAAGCAGAAGTTTGATATCGGTAGTACCAATTACGCCGGGTGGTCATACCAAACCCGGCCGCGCTCGAGATTGAGAAATCAGCATCAAAAGCACCTTTTTGTAAATCATTTTGAAATCTATTTACACTAAGAACCATCTAGATACACTCGTCCACCAAACTGCCAACTCAGAATTAGGCAAACAGGCGCGGCAACGGAGATCATGCGTTTCAAAGGATTGGGCCTCCTCTCTTATAATATAGATATATATATATATAACGTTTGAAGGCATTCGAAAAAAAACACTCATTGAAATATTACCCATTCTAGAGTGAACTAACAAGAAAATAAAAAAAAGAATCTGTTGTTACAGAGAACCAAATACTTACCGCCGCCATTTTTATAACAGAGGTAGGGGAACCTCCAGACGTTGCCCAGCCCTACAGCGTAACCTACACAGGTGAAGATGAACTCCAGTTTGCCTCCCCAGGCCCCCCGCGAAGCTTCCTGTGGCACATCCCCTGTCTGCACGCCTTCCTCCACTTTCTTCTCATCTTTGGCAGCTTTAACTTTGATGTCCTAAAAAATGAAATTACATGATGTGAATTTCATTCAGAAATGAGTCAATTTCAATTTTTTTTATATTTCAACCCTTATGCTACTGGTGGCTAAATTGGCCAATACATATTTCATTCAAAAATGAGTCAATTTCAAAAATCTCAGATTTTAACCTTTATGCAGCTGGTGGCTTACTTGGTCAATACAAATTCCATTCAAAAATGAGTCAATTTCAAAATATTTATATTTTAACCTTTATGCTGCTTGTGGCTAATTTGGCTAATTCAAAATGATGCAAAAAAACTGAAAAATAATGAAACCCTGGCACATTGGTACTCATCTGAGAGATAGCTATCTAATGAATACCAACATGACTAGGTTTAGATGTTTTTTAAAAATCTTTACGTCCTTATGCTTTGGCCGAAAGCAGCCTCAGCATTTGAATTAGGGTTAATCAGTTTGGTGGGAAGTAAAACACAATCCAATATTATGCAATACAAAGATGTTTTAGGACATGGATATGTTTTAAAAGATACAAACAAACTCGTCTGATTCCGACTCGTTTTTATACAAACATATACAATAAAGGTATTCGGTTTATATAGTCTTGTATCCACCTAAATGTTCACACGACCTTCCTCCCCTAGCAGGCATGTACACACGGAAACCATTTCAATCCCCCGGGGGATATTCCAGAGCAGCTGGCAGCATATACTGTAGCGCACAAGCTCTAAGCACTGCCTTATTTATGCTAGGTACCCATTTTACACCTGGGTAGACTGAGGGAATATGGAATAAACTGTCTTGCCCAAGAACAGACCAAAGTGCCCCAGCCGGGAATTGAACCAGCGACCTACGGATTACTAGTGCGACACATAACCAACTGAGCTAATTTGTCCCCATACAATGGTACGTACTGTTTGTGCGTAGGCTACATGTAAGAGTCAACACTTTGGAGAATCGTTCACACGTTGACAAAAGTGTAAAAGTTGGTAAAGTTATATGATTAGGACCATGTAGAATAATTTAAAGCCAAGTGTGACCCAAGTTGTCATGGTAACCAGCACCATACTGGAATTCAAAATCGCCGCTACTAAAACCTGTTCTTTTTTTCTTTTTATCTCTATATACATATTTGGAGATACATACTTTAAACGCTGATTTTTTTTCAAGTAAAAAACTATTTTACCACATGATTTCCTTATAGGTTTGCAACTGGACAAACATATTCTAAATGCAGTGCTGTACTATATTTTCGTTGAAGATGCGTAAATAGAACATTATGATATAATTTATATTCTCTTAATGGAGTGTTTGGTTGTGTATTCTGCAAATGTATAACTGATGAAATCATTGGAGCGTTTGGCAATTGGTCAGACACATTCAAGGAACTTTATAAATCGAAATAAAACTTCAACGTTTAAACGAATAGTATTTCACTTATCACCTATATTGGTCAATAATTATGCAAAGTTTTAGGTGCAATCCGTTGTCTCATTTGGGTAATAACACATCGAATGGTATACTTTTTCGATAGACTCGCGTATGTTTATGTTTGTTTTAAATACCAGCCTTTTCATCTAACTGGGTAGGCTGTTGTCTCAGGAAAAGCCCGTCTAATGTGATTTGTTCAATTCATCAGATGCAAATGAAATCGTGGTGCCAGCTCCTATGGCCGAGTGGTTTATTGGGTCGCTGTCTCCAACGATATCCCGGATTCGAATCCTGGCCGGAACACGTGAAAAGGTTGCCAGTGCCTCTGAGTCAGGCGATGATTTTTGCCTGGTACCCCAGTTTCCACCTGACGATAATCGATAATCGATAATAGATAATCGAAATCCCAATCTCCACGCAAAAACATCGTTTGGTAGCGTTTTTGCAAGTCAACTATATAATTGCATTTATTTTAAGCATCATCATTACTTTCTAACATAGTAGTGCATACTTCATCTGATGTTCTATTATTAGAGAATAAGATACATGTATCAATTTTTTATTTTCAAGCACCATTTGTGCAAGGTACATTGCACATATAATTTTCTTTCAATTCATCGTTATGTTATCATCTTGCTCATAATATACAGGTGTGTCTGTTACGATTAGCTGTGTGATTTGCTCTGTCAATTTCTAGTAGATATCATTTCTTACTTTTTACTCTCCAATTCATCTCATAAAAAGTGTGTCTCTTGTATCTCCCAACATTACTGGATTTGTGTGCAGATCATTGCTTAGTGTTCCCTTCATATTGCCTAAGGTGCAAGTACCAACCTTTAAGAGGATAGTCTGGACGTGCATGTCCAGAGACCCATATGATGACGTAACAATCGCCGAGAACATCATCTTATCCACAATATAATACTCCACAATGCGCAAGAACAAGAACAATGGCCAAAAGAACAATTACTAAAAGAACAATAGGATGCTGCTGCTGCTGCTGCTACAACCTGGACGTACTGGGAGTTCCCTGGCTACGGTGGAACTGTAGCAGGGTCATTAAGACAACAAGGCTCCTGCTGCCAAGTTTGCTTAAGGGGAACCACGAGGGATGGATGGATGACTAGGCCACTGCATGACCCTTCAGCCTCAGATGTCCTAATCGATGGATTGCTGCTGTATTGTATATATATATATATATATATATATATATATATATATATATATATATATATATATATATATATAAATATATATATATATATATATATATATATATATATATATATATATATATATATATATATATATATATATATATATATATATATATATGTTTAACACATCTTATATCATTCTGAATCCGTCTCACCAGTGATCATGCGATTTGTAAACGCAGTTAATTGGTTAATACGCAGTGGTTTTGGCAAATTTTGTTGACAAGAGGTTAACTCTCAAATCTTATCATTTGACCTTTGGTTGTCAATGCAAATTCCATTGACTGAGAGAGAGAGTGACATATTGTTGGAAGCTCGCTCACGTCATCAATAATTTCGTTGCCTAGCAACATATTTTGACAAGGTTGAGGACAAAAGCTACAATTTCAAAAGGTAGGGGTTTACACACACACACACACACATATATATATATATATATATATATATATATATATATATATATATATATATATATATATATATATATACATACATATATATATATATATATATATATATATATATATATATATATATATATACTAGTACATATAAATGGGAACAAAAACATACATGTAGATGTACCCTCACTGTTCATCAATTAATAATGTAGTGTCTTCGAAATCAGCAGTGACGGAGGTAGTCCGGCAGCCAAAACCCATTTTGGGGGTGAACCTGTTTTTGTCAGGTATAGTTTTTTTTATGATTGATTTTAAGAGAGTAAGGCATGCCTTTTCAGAAAATGCCGGATGACACCCCAGCATCCTTGAGCATTTTGAGATATTGGCCCCTCTAACCCACACCCCTGTGAACAAATCAGCATATGTCGCATTTTCAGGCCCCTGTATTTTAAAACTGGAAAGACTTACAAAGCTGATATTTACCAACCCAATAGCAAGTATAGCAAGGACTTCAGGAATAACATTCAAACACATTCTCATTTTTCAAATGGGCTGTGGTCACCCTTGAAAGTAAGCGATTTGTTCAAAAACGGCAAGCTTTTTAGCGTTTCTCGTATTTTCAGGACCCTTATACCTCAAGATGGAAAAGTCGCACAACCCTCCCGTTCATCAATGAGCAAGAGTTTTATGTAGGGAGGATGGGGATTATTTAGAAATACTACCTGATCTTTCCATTAGTCAAATAGGAGCTTGTGAAAAGGGGAAATTATCTCTAATACATGAGCATTTAGCATTTTTCGAGATTTTCGGGCCTGTAGATCTCATAAAAATAAGAGATACATGGGTTTATTTCTCAATCAGTAATAAAGACTACTTAACAAGGATGCCCTAGCCGATAAATGAGCTGTCTCTTGTGTTCAAAATGTTTTGGTAGGAGCTTTGAAACTTAGCATTTCTTTATTTGACAATAATGTAGTAGAGTCAGGCAGTCAAAACCCCTTGTGAGGGGGAACCTTGTTTTGTCAGGTATAGTGTATTTATGATTGATTATGATAGAGTAAGGCATGCCTTTTCAGAAAATGCCAGATGACACCCTGGCATCCTTGAGCATTTTGAGATATTGGCCTCTCTAATCCACCCCCCTGTGGACAACATATGGACAAATCAGCCTATGTCGCATTTTCAGGGGGCCCTGTATTTTAAAACTGGAAAGATTTACAAAGCTGATATTCACCAATCCAATAGCAAGTATAGCAGGGACTTCACAAATAACATTCAAACACATTCTCATTTTTCAAATGGGCCGGGGTCACCTTTGAAAGTAAGTGATTTGTTTAAAATCGGCAAACTTTTTAGCTTTTTTCGTTTTTTCAGGACCCTTATATTTCAGGATGGAAAAGTCGCACAACCCTTTTCGTCATATATGTGCAAGAGTTCTATGTAAGGAGGATACACATCATTTAGAAATGCTACCTGATTTTTCAATTAGTCTAATATGAGCTTGTAAAAGTAGGAAATTACCTCAAATACAAGATATTTGGCATTTTTCCTGATTTACGGGCCTGTGGATCTCATAAAAATAAGAGGTACATGAGGTTATTTCTCAATCAGTAATAAAGACATATTTCAACAAGATGCTCTAGCTGATAAATGCTCTTGTGTTCACAATGTTTAGGTAGGAGACATTGTATTTCATTATTTTACAAAACAAACAAACAGATTTTTTCGACATTCTTTCTAATTCATCGAACCTTTGGTTCTCAAAAATCAAATTATATACAATGCTGGAATGTTTCACATAATTATAAGAATATATAGCAAGGATATAGGGTATCATACTCTGTCACACAGCTTATCCAGGTGGGCAAGTAACATAGAATTAGGAAATTTATTGAGGCCCCTTTTATTGTCACATTCAAGAGAAGTTGTCTACACCTTTGTACATCAATTTCTGATTAACAACAAGCTTTTTACCAATGAGCCAGGGATTTTAGTCATTTTTCAGGGTTTATTTTACATACTTTTGAAATGGCCAAATTATCCACCAGAAGCGTAACGGTTGAAAAAATGATATAAAACTAGAAAGAAAACTCTATATGTCCCCTATTTTTCTAGGAAGAGCAGTGTGGCCCAAAACATGATTTTTCAAGCCATATCTTATGCTCAATGGAATACTGAAATTCTGATCACTTCCATTTTGACCCCAAAAGCCCATTATACTTAACTCACGTTCTTCTCATAGTTCCCATGCAATAAAGAGATGCAAAGGGTGTTAAGCCTAATTATTATTTATAAAAGGCCATTTACCGGTAATCTTTTGGTGGTGCCTAGTTTGCCGAACTCTTTCAGGTTTCACCAACTCTTATGCATTTTTTTCACCTCCTATTTATATAGAGAGGCACATGCTGCTTATATTAAGAAATAACCTCATGTACCTCTTATCTTTATGAGATCCACAAGCCCGTATATCAGGAAAAATGCCAAATATCATGTATTTGAGATAATTTCCTACTTTTACAAGCTCATATTAGACTAATTGAAAAATCAGGTAGTATTTCTAAATGATTTGTATCCTCCTTACATAGAACTCTTGCACATATATGACCAAAAGGGTTGTGCGACTTTTCCATCTTGAGGTATAAGGGTCCTGAAAAAACGAAAAAAGCTAAAAAGTTTGCCGATTTTAGACAAATTGCTTACTTTCAAAGGTGACCCCGGCCCATTTGAAAAATATGAATGTGTTTGAATGTTATTTGTGAAGTCCTTGCTATACTTGCTATTGGATTGGTGAATATCAGCTTTGTAAGTCTTTCCAGTTTTAAAATACAGGGCCCTGAAAATGTGACATATGCTGATTTGTTCACAGGGGGGTGGGTTAGAGGGGCCAATATCTCAAAATGCTCAAGGATGCTGGGGTGTCATCCGGCATTTTCTGAAAAGGCATGCCTTACTCTCTTATAATCAATCATAAAAAAAACTATACCTGACAAAAACAGGTTCACCCCCGAAATGGGTTTTGGCTGCCGGACTAAGGTGGTGGTAGTATTACAGCAGCAGCAGTAGCAGTAGTCGTAGGAACAGTCTTTTTTTCAAATTCCAAATCGCACACATGTGCAACAGGGTTGTTATTCTTCATAGCATGTTATGTCACAGTGTTACAAATTGTTGTCTAGTATAAAAATAAATACAATTGTCTGTAATATATTTTGTTGTTAATATTCATGTGATGTATCAGATGATATACCAACTATTTCTAGTATGAATATCCTCCCTCAGATCTAAAATGAATAAGTTACAGTTTTTCTCAAAAGTAGCATGATTATCAGATAAAGTATCGTTTGCTTTGAATATACTCAAGTTTTTCAGAAGGCATTTTTTTGGCATCTGTGATCATCATTCTTTTTATCAACTTTTCTCTTCTGGTAAATGACATCTTTGACACTAATGATGATCAAGTTTAAAATTGATTATTTGTAGACCCACCAACTATTTTCTCGTGATCAGAGATTATGAAGTGATGATCATAGATATTTCTGACCCAAGCAATTGTATCATTCCACAGCTCTCTGGTATTTGTACACAGTAAATAAATATGTTGTTGTTGCTGTTGTTATACTAACAGGTATATATAGATTATGTGTGTCTGAAATGGGATTGTACACACGTATGTTTTAATCATAAGTAAGTGATAAATTAACGCTTTATCGAAGAACCCTACTATCTGTAAAAAAAATAGGGGATGGATGATATACATGTATCTGACTGACGGCTGACGAAGTGGGTATGCATAAACCATCTCTAGAGGATAATGGTACATTATACGTTTCATTTTAGTTTAAGTTTAGTGTTTAGTTAAGAGTGATAAACTTAGATGCGCGAGCTAACTTGCAGAGAGGGCTGGTCTGTGACGGGATGAGTTCTAAAAGTTTATTATATTTCTGTTATTATAATCATTATTATCATTCTACGTCTTCTTCGTCTCCTTCTTCTTCTTATTTTATTAGTATTAGTATTACTATTATTATCATTATTACTATTATCATTATTATTATTAGTATCATTATTATTGTTATCGTTATTATCATTGTAATTATATCATTAGTATTAGTGTTATCATTATTATTATTATTATTATTGATAATAATAATAATAATAATAATAATAATAATAATAATAATAATAATAATAATAATAATAATATTCACACACAATAGGAGGTGGGTTTTCACAAGGAGAGATTAAAACATACTTATGAAAAAACTCTGCAGAAAAGATGCAACCTACAGCTGCCCAGTCTGTTCTCACTGGCGATAAACAATACTTAAAAAAAATCTATTCATTCGTCAAGACAGACCATAATAGACCGGACTGTGGGCCATAATTAGGCTACTGCCATGACTGACTCGGAGAACACCACTCTAAACATCACGAAGTACAGCTTTAAGAAATCCATCCTTCATTAACATTTCCATAACTTGTGTTCTTTGATAGTGGCCAAAAGTTATCTAAAAACGCATTTGCATTTTTGGCACACTAACAGAACATTTTGGGAATGTATAGGTTAATAGTTCCCACGGTCACTAGTTTTGGGTTTGACCTAGTTTCTATTTAAAGCTTAGGCCATCCGCTGTATGTTACGCCATTACGGGGTCTCCCCGGTGGATGTAGGTAATGTTATTTAAAGCTTACCCTAACAGGCAGCCGTACATGGACACTGCTTAGGCACTGATGCAATTAAGATAATAATATATTTGGGGGTTCCCTATGAAAAACATCGTGTGGATCGTTTTTTTATAATAAATCGTGAAAAATGCACGAATATACAAAATATTTATACATGTAGTTTTTGTTTTGGTTCTTTCCTGATCATTTATTATGATTCTACCACCAGTGGATGTAGAAAATGTTAAATGTCACCCTCACAGCCGTCACGTACACACGAGTCACGGTAGCAATATGAGATGATAACTTTGGGAGTTCCCTGTGTAAAACATCGCGTGGATCGGTGCAACTTTTAAAAAAAAATCTCATTGATAATGCACGCATTCACAAAATATTAAGAGAAGTTGTTGTATTGGTACTTTGCGGATTAATTTCTTGTGGTTCTACCTAAAAAAGTAAAACATACAAATCTAAAAGATGCTATGGTCAAAGATACATCGCTAATTTAGTAAAGCTCTTTAGGCGCTACAGGTACGACTGGGTTAAATCGGTGTTTACTCAGTATTATCTCTGTATCTATTCATCCAAGTATTATAACTACAGGGGAAATACGATATGAACCTAGCATTTTAGCAGAGCATTTAGATAAGCTCTTTCTTCCTGTGCACAGATCTTATTTAGACATGGCTAAGACTAGTAAGTGCATGCATTCTGATCTTATCCTAGAGTGTATATAGCGAAGCATCGCAGTTTTCAACCCAATAAACCATGTGGATGCGAGTAGAGTATAGCGACATCTAAGTAGAGATATAGACGAATGGGATTGTGATTTCAAGGATCATGCCAGATTCCGATGGGATATTTATAGACACACACACACACACACATATATATATATATATATATATATATATATATATATATATATATATATATATATATATATATATATATGTATATATATATATATATATATATATATATATATATATATATATATATATATATATATATATTTGTGTGTGTGTGTGTGTCTATACGTATGTATGTATGTATATATGTATGCATGCATGCATTCATGGTGTTTGGTTTGGGTGGGTTTTGTCGAGACTATTGTGAAGCCGAAGATGGTGGGAAGACTTTTATTTAAACCCCACTCATCATGCAAAACTTCAAGGCTGCCTTAAAACCCTCATCCATCGTATGTTACCTAAACCGTTACCAAAGGGCTGTAGTCACGATTCTAGACGTAATCATGAAGGGGTGGTCACTTCCTGAACTTTCGCACTCGTCTGTCTTTTTATATTTGGCCACCACTGGTCTATGCATGGCTGGATAAAGAGGGAGGTGCATACATGCTTTCACACCAGTTCTTCTAGCTTGAATGATTGATGTACCACTAACACCAATCCAGAGTGTGTAGGTAATTATTTACATGTCTGGCCCGTTGCAGTCTTGACACATTCGATCTAAAAGCAGTAACGGGAGAACTGGCTCAAGATTCCTAAAGGTGTTACAGTAGACCGTTAAATTTTCAGTAAGGCCTACTTTTCAGTAGTGTAGACACATCATAACGGTTAAACCTGTGTGTTTGCACCATCTCTGAGGGAGCTATGACACTGGTCCTTTTAAGAGTACCGGTCGCAAGCGGTCTCTTCCTTTAGACAGCTTTCCATCCATATCGCTCATACTTGCCCATGGCTTTGTATTTCCAATCCATAGTAGGATATAATCTAAGGTTATGTCTAGCCATAGCGATCGTGACAGTGTTTAGTCTAAAGGCTTTGTAAACAAGGCGATATCCCCGCCATGAGTATGCTTGAGAGTATATATCATAAAGCACAAACCTGAATCAGGTCATACACACTATCAGGTGCAGCCGGGTCAGTACCCTCTATCAACTGAAACAGGGGACCGATTGGGGGCCTGTATGTATGTGTGTGTATATATATATATTAGACTGCTACACACACACACACACACACACATATATATATATATATATATATATATATATATATATATATATATATATATATATATATATATATATATATATATATATATATATATATATATACATATATATATATATATATATATATATATATATATATACATATATATATATATATATATATATATATACATATATATATACTAGTATATATATATATATATATATATATATATATATATATATATATATATATATATATATATATATATATATATATATATATATATATATATATATATATATATATATATATATAAACATATGTATGCATGTGCGTGTGCCTGTGTTTACACGTCCCCTATATTCAGATGCTATACCTGACAGTATCAGGGTGGATTAAAATAATATGCACCTCCTTGCTTGTGTCTCGCATCAAAAGCAAGGAACATCCTGAGAAATACGGACGGCGTACCCAACATGTAGGTCTATTAAAGCACGTACAGCAACAGCATTTATGTAAATAGTAAACAGATTCAGCAGGTAACATTTAAATGTGAAGGTCACCACTCAGACGGTATGGAATGAGACTGCAGTGTACGTCATTGACTACTACTGAAAGATCCGATTAACTAAATAACATATTGTAGGGTTGTATAAAGTACTGAAATAAAGAAATTGAAACGTTTGAATTTTACCATGGACAATATTAGTTTTAAAGGAAATGTATCTGTCAGATGCTTCATTCACACCTGTATTTACACCTGTGACGGAATGCAATCAACACACGGCGAGCATCGAGACACCCAGGTGAGAGCTTGAACTCAGGGTCTTTAACCCATTCACACCGGAATCGAGCTGGCCCTGACACCGTATACAGTAATATCTTGAAAATATAGCTATATATTGAAAAGAATTTGAGTGAATGACGTTCTAGTTAGCTTTGATAACTCCTCTTCAAGCATTTCCAATATTACTCCATTAGATGAGGTATGTACTAGTAGCTGTCAGAGTGCGGACTCCAAATGCAGAGGTACTCATTGACGGTTGACCACGACCCAACAGTGTCGCATAACCGATGCAGGTTAAATCAGAGCAGTAGAAAAAACTGGTTAACACCAACATCATGGTCAATGTGTGTGCTTGTGTAAAGGGAAGGGGTGTACGTACTTCTTCTGAGACCGACATCTTGAGTCTCTTAAAGGTATCGGCAGGTAACTTCCGTGTCGTTAAGTGTGGGTCTTGTCACCTGTGTGAACTCGAAAACGACGCCATAATATATGTCACGTGACCTAGTTGACAAGTACCTATATCAGCTGTAACTTTCTGGGGAGAAGGATACGTCACGGCAGAGCGGTGGATAGGACAAACTTTATTCCCGTCGATTTTATTAGGGATATATAGTTACATGTGTATATTTTCATACAGAGAACCATTATGCTTCTTGGTCGATTGATTTATAAAACATGATTAGACTTACAAAATAGGCGTAAATAGTACAAGGTATCTTATCACATTGACAATTGTGAAATATCACACCGTTCACACGCACACATAATTTCATCCAGTCGGGTATATATATATATATATATATATATATATATATATATATATATATATATATATATATATATATATATATATATATATATATATATATATATAAATATATATATATATATATATATACATATATAAGTATATATATAGTGTGTGTGTGTCAAAGACATTGTTAGGATTCCAAACAGGACAGAGCAAATAGGAAAAAATGTGGTACCCTCTCGTACGTAATGCATCTTCCTCCATACTTGAAATTCGCATATCTCCGGCCTATAGTTTAGGAGAGGAGATCCGTTGGATTCACCTTGCATATTTGCCGTCTTTTACCCTTCATTTCTTACACCCTGCCGCGAGGGTACGTTTATGATGCTGAATGTAGTCCTCATCAAAAGACCTTCGCATATCCCAAATACTCAAATAAACGGAGGCCATGATGCTTGGTGATAAATATAAACACTAAACCCCAGAAGCTCCCTCTAAAAGTGTTACAATACCATTCTGCTTGCATCCGGATGTCTGAAGATGAATGTTCTAACCAGAACCCTACATGGTATGCTTTTTCCCAGAAAAAATGGCATTTAAATCAAATTAGTCCATCGTCATGTATTTATAGTCATATCTATCTTTCATCAGAAAAGATAGGACGTCCAACAATTACATGTATTTCTGAAGTATGAAACCAAAAGACATGAGGGCCACAACCAAAATCAAATCCTATATTTTGCTTTGTATTCCTCATCAAATAAAAGTTCTTATTGTTATTATTATTATTGTTATTATAAATATTGTTATTATTATTATTATTATCACTATTATTATTATTATCATTATTTTATTATTATTATTATTGTAATTATTACTATTATCATTATTATTGTTATCATTGTTATTATTATCATCTTAATTATTATTATTATCATTATTATTATTATCATTATAATTATTATCATTATTATTATAATTATTATTATAATTATTAATATTATCATTATAATTATTATTATCATTATTCTTGTTATTATTATTATTATTATTATTGTTATTATTATCATTCATATAATTATTATCATTATTATCGTTATTATCATTATCATCATCATTATTGCTGTTGCTGTGAAACGGATTGAGATAGCAAGCAAGTACTCTCCATATAGATTATAAACGCTTATTTTCTTCCTACCTGTGTAATATAAGACCCAGAGTAAGTCCGATACAAGGTGATAGGAGTGGAAATGAAAGGATTGGAAAGTAGTATGAAGCTAGTGGCGCTGGGCGCAACACAGCGCAAAGGTTAGCCTGAGGTTCCACATCGAGCCCGTGCGAATGCGACTTTATGCAAATGATATGGTAATGAGGTTTTTGAGTCGAATTCGACGTTTAGAAAATGTCGCAATCGACTTTTGTACCTAAATTCGGCAAATCAAATTCGACCTTGTTTTTGGCGCGAAAAATGAAAAGTCGAATTCAAAAATCAAAAGTCGCATTCGCAAGTTGGGGCCTTCCAAACGGTTGGGAAGGCCCCAACATCGTTATTTTGGCGCATTCGCGCGGAGTCGACTTTTCCGATATGCTAATGAATTAACTCCCAGTTCCTCATTTGCATAAAGTCGAAAGCGACATCTGGGAAGTCGAATGCGACTTTCTTAAAGTCGCATTAGACTTCTTTGAAATCGAATGCGTAAAATAAACTTACGCATTCGATAAATTGATCATGGTGGTTATTTTCCCACGATGAAAATGTCGAATGCGCATTTGAAATGTCGAATTCGACAAAATGTAATAGAATTCGACATATTAAATGCATACTCGACATTTGAAAGGTCGAATGCGATTAATATATGTCGAATTCGACTTCAGTAATGTCGAATTCGACATTTCAAATGCGCATTCGACTAATGTCGATTTATTTCCGCACGCAAATTTGTAAAGTTTTCCCACGCCCTTGAAGGTCGAATGCGCACTTTGTAATGTCGAATTCGACTTCAGAGAGTCGAATTCGACATTTATAAGTGCGCATTCGACGAAGTGGAGGTCGAATTCTACCTTTCAGTAGTTGAATGCGACTTTTAACATGTCGAATTCGACATACGAAAAGTCGAATTCGACTTACTATAAGTCGAATACGACTTATCGCAGCTTATAAAAAGGAAGTCCTTAGCTCATATCTCATACCGCAACTGAGCGTCGACAAGCAAACATCTAGAAAAATGGCAATCACCAAGAGAACAACGAGGCCGATTGAAGCTCAATCTCAAGCAACAGCACCATCCCCACCACCACAACCAACAACACCACCACCTCCATCAGCATCACAGCCACCACCATCACCAGACACAGAACCAATAGACGAAGAAGAGCAAGTTGTTTGGGTGGAAGAGGATGTAGAAGCAGTTCTTTGGGTGGTAGTGGATGAAGAGGATGATAAGGATGAAGAGGATGATAAGGATGAAGAGGATGATAAGGATGATGAGGATGAAGAGTAGGAACAATCACTTCTTTGGGTGGAAGAGGAAGAAGAGGAGGAAGAAGTGGACAACCGAGTTGGAAAGAAGAGAAAAGGCAAAGGAAAGGGCCCTGCACCCAAGAAGAAGAAAGACAACAAAAGCCACGAGATCAGCACACCTCTCAAAACAACTGGAGATGGAGATGGTTGAATGGATTGATGGCAACCCCTACTCTTCGACAGGAGCATGACTTTGAATTTTTATTTGTATTTTTTGTAAATAATGAATATTTATTTGTATCTTTTGTAAATAATTTTTATTGTGTTTAATTTTGAAATATAAAAATATCACTTTGTATATGTTATTACTTTCATAATAAAAAAATGATTTCCATTTGACAAAAGACATGAAGGAAATAATATCAATACTTAACTTTACCTATGAAGTTTAAGTTATTGCTATTACTGCTTTCATGTCTGATATGTAATATTAAAAAAAAAAGAAATGTTGAAATTGCTTTCGACATCTACATCAACCAAAAAGCAGTCGCATTTGACTTTCTTGTGTCGCATTCGATAATTAATTATCTAATGCGACCAGATGAATGTCACATTCGATTCTTGAAAGGTCGAATTTAAAAGAAAAATTACTTTTGCATTAATTTTTTTAAAAGTCGCATTCGACTTTTTGTCAGTTGAATGCGACTTTTCAATGTCGCATTCAATTTTTTAAAGTCGCATTCGACCTAACCTGTCAATCAAACTTCTCATCTGCATAAACTCGCATGCGACAAGTGCTTTGAAGTATTTTCGACCTTTTAAAACCGCTTTTCGACGTTTCGACTTCTCGCATGTCGAATGCGACGTTTAGCGATTCCACATCGCACTCGACACGCCTAAAAATGCCTAACCCCACGACAATTTTACGTGTCGCATTCGACTTTTAGCGAATTTTTGCAAACTGGTCGAATTCCAGCCAGCTCGATGTGGAACCTCACCCTTAGGCAGGTATGGTAAGAATGGATCTGTGCGTCAAAACATGTAGGCCGGCGCACGGATCCATGTCTCAAGGAGAATGGATAGAGATGTAATAGTTATGTAATATGAGGAATATGGGTAGTGAGTAAAAGCAAATTAGTGATCGTGTAAATATGTAAAGCTAAGTTCACCTGGGAAAAGAAAAAAAGGTCTGATTTGGAAAGTATTTGTTACTGAAATACCATGAAGCTGAGAATATGGGGAATTCAAAAACATTAATCAGAATTTGCACCCCCCCCCCCCCCCCCCCCCCCCCCAATATGATACTGACCAAACCTCTGGGTCATGGACTATTATGATATTTTCAGTTCAAAAGCAATCTCTGTGCGTTTTTCATAACTGGGAATCTGTCATCGTGCTGCAAGTGTGATCTGCTACATAAAATTAAAGTTATTTCATAATCATACTTGTATGGTTATCAATTTGCCAACACCTGTAAAATATAATAGCCCACTCCTAAACTAATAAATAAACCTGACCCCTTGTGGCCAGGATTGGAACCGCGTAAAATCTCCTGATTTTGGATGGTTGAATGTTAACAGGTCAGACATCTTCAGATTAGCTACTGATTTGCCAACTTTCAAAAATCATCCACCATTCCTCAAGAATAAATTCATTTTCTAGCCAAGAGCCAAGAATTTCATAATATGCTGAACATAGTAAGTATTTGGTCTTGAAAAATCACACAATCTCTGGAAAGATCACACAATGTAAATGTTGTTGATGACGACATTTTCAGTTCCAAAGCTATCTGCGTGTTTTTGATAACTGTGTGTATATTATCAAGCAGCAATTGTGATCTGCTACATAAACTGAAATTAGAGTTATCCTATTAACATATGTTTCCATGATTATCAACTGTAAAGGCCCACTCCTTAAGCAAAAGTACTAATCTGGCCCCTAGTGGCCAGAATTGGAACTAAACAAAATGAAACCAAAAGACGCCGCAGTATAGTAAACCGTCTGATATCTCCTGATTTTGGATTGTTGAATGCTGACAAGTATGCCAACGTACGTGCACAATATCAATTGAACATTTCATAACACACACGTACCATGATTTAAGAACTTATGGCCAGTTTAACGATATTCTCAGCATGAAGCATCTCCGCCGCGTAGACTATAGTATATATAGATGTGTAGGTCTAGATGTTAGTCGCTGGATTACCGTAAAGACGTTCCCCTATTGCGACATATTAGCTAGAAGTACACGGGCGCGAAAATATCCAAATAATTTTCCCATATATCATGTTAAGACAAACTTTCAACCGCACGCATGACTTTGTTTTTTGGTCGCTCTGTTTCATCAATAAACTCGCTGCCATAAACCGTATTTACGACAAATTTAGTAGAGGCGATTCTCCCTATACACCTAGTATAAAGCCATCTGCGCGAATGGCAATTTCTGACCCTGTTACACCCTACGGTGAGTAGCGTGCTCGCACACTTCGGAATGCATTCTGCGTCTAGTATATAGGTTGCTTGAATGATGCTTGTGTTTGGAGGTAATAATTTAGTCTCACTGAATTACTGACAAGCAAGACTTCCAAGCTATCCAAGTTAGATAAACTTTGATATTTCCTTTATCCTTATGAGGTTAGAGAGTGTGTAGTCAGGTGTCAATTATGGAGGAAACCGGAGTATACGGGGAAACCTGAAGTCACTAGAAACTTTCTGACAAGCCCGAGTCGGATTCGGGGTCATGATAGAGTAAGACCGAGCATTCGGTGACAATGTCTAGATCCAACCTTAGATTGTAGTGAGTCCCTTAGATCTAAGTGAGTCACTTCGAATGAAGTGACTACCTAGAGTCTAAGTGGGTTACTTCAATCTAAGTGAGTCACCTTGATTGTACTGTGTGAGCATGCTCAGTGAGCATTTCCTGTAGACTAATGGCTGCTCACGGAAAATAAACACAAGGAGGTGCATACGTTGGTTTAAATAGCTAGAAGTGACTAAAAACATTACAGTTAGGTATAAAATTGGCGGGTTTGGTGTACTTTATATAAAAGAACATATATGCAAAGTTTGAGTGAGTTCCATTGACCGCTGATGGTTCTAGCTCTTCTTGAATGAATAGATATTTACCCATTCAAGATAGATGTACCATCTTGACAGCATATAATTTTATCAGGATGTTCCTTTTTTTTCCGCATGCAGAGTTGAAAACCTTCCGGAAGGTTTTGCCCGCTGATAATTCACACACTTGTAGTTAAAAGTGTGGCGATTAAAATGAGACTAGTCTAAATTGTGAACATTACCTAATTCTCTCACCCAGCCACTTCAAACATGTACTGTTTTCTTGAGGTTCACATTGCTTTTCCATTGATCTCCTATGCATTTCAATATTAGTATTTATTCTCGGGCAGAGTTGAAAACCTTCCGGAAGGTTTTGCCTGCTGATGTTTCACAAACTTGTAGTTAAAAGTGTGGCGATTGAAATGAGACTAGTCTGGAGTGTGAACATAACCTAATTCTCTCACCCTGCCACTTCAAACATGTACTGTTTTCTTGAGGTTTACATTCCTTTTCCATTGATCTTGTGTGCATTTCAATATTATCATTTATTCTCGGGCATAGTTGAAAACCTTCCGGAAGGTTTTGCCCGCTGATGATTCACTAACTTGTAGTTAAAAGTGTGGCGATTAAAATGAGACTAGTCTGAAGTGTGAACATAAGCTAATTCTCTTACCCTGCCACTTCAAACATTTACTATTTTCTTGAGGTTCACATTGCTATTTTATTGATGTCAAATGCAATTCCATATTAGTAGTCATTCTCGGGCAGAGTTGAATACCTTCCGGAATGTTTTGCCCAATGATTTTTGCACACTTCTTATAAACACTGTGCCAAAACAAATAAAAGTAGGCTGAAGCATGAACATATCCTCATTCTCTTAACCTGTTAATTCAAAGATATCCTTATTTCTGTCCACTTTGGGGTTTAAATAACCTCTTCAATTATGATACAGGGTATTCTTAGAGACATGATGAAATTTAATTCATTTAAGCACTTAGCTTTGTTATAATATTGAAATGTCCCTGCCTCTTTAGCTCAATTGGTAGGCGCATGTTAGTTGGTAGTAAGCATATCATGGACTGTTGGCTGTGGTTTTCAGGCATTTTAGACAACATCTGAATGAAATGTAATCTCGGTGCATCTTTATTGTTCAGGGATACTGTGAAGATCAGTATCTGCTCATTTGTAAATTAGCAACGTAACATTAAGTGAATGGTACAAAATTTATTATCGTTGTTTCATGTAGCAAATAATTGTATTTACAGACTGTGATCTGTGGTTATGTGTATAGACATATCTTGGTTCTTGAGAGGATTTTGCAGGAGCTTTAGTTTAATACTATTTATGGTGTTTGTACTTGGTATTCTGTTCTTAACGTGTCTAAACTGTAACCTATGACCTGAAAGGTCCTGATGCAAGATTATGTGAAATAAAGCTGCAATTTTGTAACCAACATTCTTTCTTGTATTTTGTGAAGACAAATAACACTTAGAGAGAGTTGTTTATGAATTTGGTTTGTCTAATGCATATATTATTGAAATTTATTCTAATGAAGTTTCATCATACTTATAACTTATAATTGAAACATAATTAAACACTTTTACAGAACATTTTCTACTCCAATGCTGCCAATATTGATATGATACAATGTATCCATGGACATCATAATGCAATTTATGGTTAAAAAAATATTTACTTCATGATTGGTTAGGTAATTCAACTGACTCCCACCACTACCAGATGCAAACCAGTTGTGTAGTTTTGAGTTGTGTACATCGACAGAACCTTATTTTCTTATTGAGCAAAAGTTCTGACACAGACAAAGTATATAATGAATTGTAGATTAATAAAACATTTCTCATACAGATTTTTAGGTTTTACCTTTACATAAAACAAATGAGCATTAATCCCAAACTGGGAGCAAAAGATTTTGGGACACATCCTGATAAAACCTGCTTTTGCTTTCAAATAAGGTTACAATTTACCAAGTGACTAGCTTTCAACACATTAACTGAAAATGGTGAATAAAACAAACCAACACAAAGACAAAATTATCAAAACTGGAACATTAGTATCCATGCCTACTTTGTATGGGAGACCCCATACCCAGGTAACAAGCCAAGGTCATTTTAAATGCAAGAGAAAACCATCATTTGGGGGGGGGGGGGGGGGGGTGAAGGGCGGGAATTAAATGTTTAACTAAACAGATCAAGTGTTTCTATAAAGATACAGCTACTGTCTCCCACCATTTCCTGGTTTTGAAGCCCGGCCTGGGCATGTGAGAAAGTTGCCAGTGACTTGGAGTCCGGTGGAGTCACTACAGGTGAACTTGGATATGACGGACCACTGTAAGACGGACTTTCGTCTATGACGGACAAGGTGCTTGGTCCCAGTCCCATGCATATCAAGTATTTGTCATATGTATATGACGGATTTTGCATATGACGGACCAATTTTCCTGGTCCCATTGAGTCCGTCATATCCAAGTTCACCTGTACTTACAACTGGCTAGTCACGAATTAGTCACAATATGGCATAAATGTGAAGATAAACAAAATTCCAAATTCTATAAAGATATTTATTGGGGCCAGAGCTTACGTCCAGGATAAGTCAGTAAAGTTTGCATCAACTGTGCTTGCGTTCGATGGGGTTGGATAATCTGACTCTATAGGGATATTAATAACACTGCGTTCAGTCTCCGTCTCTGCGTCCTCCTCAGGACGCCCAACTGCTGCACTGATGACACGCCTTTTCTTCTGGCGTAAAACGGTTGCAACTGTTATCTCCGAGGGCTGCTTTCCCCCCAGGTCCTCAAAGTCAACTCTCTTTGTGTCCCCAACATGTTTTAATTGAAAACCTCCTTCATTGAGTTGGTTCCAATTATCGCTATCCGAGGCATAAACATTGGTGTCACCATTCTCCTTTTGAACAATTACGGTGACAACATCCCCGGTTGTAACATGTAGTTCATATGCCTTCCTAAGGAGTGTGGACCTTCTCGATATCCTTGTCTTGGACCTTTGGCTCACATCTTCTACATACTGCAATGAGTAGGGGCCTCTGTGATGCCTCCACTTCTCATGACTGTGCAAACAAAAGTTACAAACATAATCAATCTCAGGTTTGAATGGAGGTATTTGAACTATCCTGAAGCCCTTGTAATATTAAAAGTAGAGATTGAGTAATACATTTAAACAGAAATTAAAAATTATAATAAGATTGTTTAATATATAATATTAATGAGTTAAGAAGTTTATCCAAATAAATAAAGTGCCTATTGGAAGGAGGGGTCTCAAAATAGTGATTTCCTTCCGTACCGGTTAAGCCTGTATGGTGGATGGGCAGCTGCCATGAAAACACCTTTCCAGAGAATTTTCCTAGCAGTAACTTTATGTGCAGATAACATATGGCAGTTTAAAAATCCTGGCTAAGATTATGCTTCTAAACATAAGCTCACTCCTTTTTATTTAAAAGGTCTAGGTAAAATATCAGTTCCATACAATAACATGCTCAATTTTCAGATAATCAATATTTATCCCCCCTATCTTTGGCTTAGATTGGAAATGAATGTTACAAATTGTTGAATTTCAAAAGAAATTCATAGAGATCTAATTTATTTCTGTTTGAAATTATGAAAAGAATGAAATCACCTTGGGGGGCCCTTTTTCTCCATGTGTATGATACAGACTAGCTACTTCCTTTTGTTTATCTATAAGAAAAGATATAAAAGACATAAGTATCCACATATGGCTCATAATATTGAAATGCACACAAGATCAATGGAAAAGGAATGTAAACCTCAAGAAAACAGTACATGTTTGAAGTGGCAGGGTGAGAGAATTAGGTTGTGTTCACACTTCAGACTATAGTCTCATTTTAATCGCCAAACTTTTAACTACATGTTTGTAAAACATCAGCGGGCAAAACCTTCCGGAAGGTTTTCAACTATGCCCGAGAATAAATGATAATATTGAAATGCACACTGCCACAAGATCAATGGAAAAGGAATGTAAACCTCAAGAAAACAGTACATGTTTGAAGTGGCAGGGTGAGAGAATTAGGTAATGTTCACAATTAAGACTAGTGTCATTTTAATCGCCACACTTTTAACTACATGTTTGTAAAACATCAGCGGGTAAAACCTTCCTGAAGGTTTTCAACTCTGCCCGAGAATAAATACTAATATTGAAATGCACAGATCAATGGAAAAGCAATGTAAAATCTCAAGAAAACAGTATCTATACATGTTTGAAGTGGCAGGGTGAGAGAATTAGTTAATGTTCACACTTCAGACTAGTCTCATTTAAATCGCCACACTTTTAACTACAATTGTGAAATATCAGCGGGCAAAA
Source organism: Maea johnstoni (assembly GCA_963942565.1). NCBI lineage: Eukaryota > Metazoa > Annelida > Polychaeta > Spionida > Magelonidae > Maea > Maea johnstoni. The sequence goes on along the minus strand of OZ012693.1, from coordinate 11,378,337 downwards.
CCTTCCGGAAGGTTTTCAACTGTGCATGAGAATAAAAGGAACGTCCTGATAAAATCATATGCTCATAATGCCGGCAAGAGGGCACATCTACCTTGAATGGGTAAATATCTATTCATTCAAGAAGAGCTAGAACCATCAGCGGTCAATGGATCTCACTCAAACTTTGCATATATGTTCTTTTATATAAATTTCACCAAACCCGCCAATTTCATATCTAACTGTAATGTTTTTAGTCACTTCTATCTATTTAAACCAACGTATGCACCTCCTTGTGTTTATTTTTCCATGAGGAGCCGTTAGTCTACAGGAACTGCTCACTGAGCATGCTCAGACACTACAATCAAAGTGACTCACTCAGGAGCGTGTTTCCGCGACGCTAGTTGTCGATAGTCACGTGCTCTGGTTCCTCCCAAAGTCGTTTTTGCGAGCTGGTTCTCACCTTGACCTTGCCGAGTCACGTAGTCTGGTTCAAAATCGAGAACCGACGATCGATAGTGGTTCACGCCTGTCTCACGCTATGAACGATTGGAGATAGACATTTTTTTCATTCAGTCCTCAAATAGGCCTTAACATATATTCGACCCACAATCGTTTTGGCGAGCTGTTTGTGACCTTGACCTAGCTTGTGAATTCGACAACCACTGATACTCTCGCCGAAACGAAGTCCTGATTGAGGTAACCCACTTAGACTGTAGGCAGTCACTTCATTCTAAGTGACTAAGGGTCACTACGATCTAAGGTTGGATCTGGACCTGGTAAAGCACGTAGCTGATGGAGCTTCACCACATCTTTCGGATATAAGTTTAGGTTTGTGATGAGAGGATGCACTTTATTGTCAGGAAAAAAATGTTGTGCATTGGTTAAGTAATTTTCAAACTACCTGCTCCCAATTAATCATACCTGTTTGGAAGGCAAAAGTGGACAAAAAGGGCATTTATTAATATTAATAAATGATTTATTAATTTTAATAAATGATTTATTAATATTAATAAATGATTTATTAATATTAATAATAAATGAATTATTAATTTTAATAAATGATTTATTAATATTAATAAATGATTTATTAATATTAATAAATGGCATGATTTATTAATATTAAATAAATCATTTATTAATATTAAATAAATCATTTATTAATATTAATAAATCATTTATTAATATTAATAAATCCTCAGCATTTATTAATATTAATAAATCATTTATTAATATTAATAAATCATTTTCTAATACTAATAAATCAATTATTAATAATAACAAATGCCATGATTTATAAATATTAATAAATGATTTATTAATATTAGTAAATGATTTTTCAATATTAATAAATACTTCTTAATATTAATAAATATTTCTTAATATTAAAAAATAATTATTAATATTAATAAATGATTTATTGATAATAATAAATCATTTATTGATATTAATAAATCATTTATTAATATTAGAAAATGCTCTTTTTGTCCACTTTGGCCTTCCATATACCTGCGACTAGCAAATCATAACAAGTCTCACATATTACAAATCATAACGCTCGTTTAAATGGAACAGTATTTGAATGGTATAATGTTGTGAACGTGTATACAATGTTATACAATAACCGTCCAAGACACTTTTTGGACAGACTTTAAATGTTCCTCGTTCAGCATGGGTTTGACCCAGCTTATCGATGTGCAAATATAGTTGGTGCTGTGCACAAAGCGTATATCTAATCTTAGATGACCAAACACAAGTGGATTCGAAACAAGGGATTTTGGACACCCTAAATTCTTGAAATCCCAATTTCGACACCCTGTTATGAAAATCCTGGCTAAGTCCCTGTGCTAGCCTCAACCAGCATCAACTAATAGCCCCCTTATAGCCCAAAATTGGAGCCCAGCTGATGGTGGATATCAGGTTTCTCTGTAATGTAGTCGATACAAGAGCCCTGATTGGTCCTTGTTCCCACGTGACCTCGCGCTGCTGCCAGTCAGCGACTCCTGGCATGAGTCCAGCATCTCACTATAGTGCATATAGTAATTGATCTCTCGCTACATATCCATTCTTTTCTTTATCCAAGATCTTATATACACATAAGTTACTTACTCGTTTCATTTTTATAGCTTCAACCGCTTCTTTTCTGCAATCAAATACAAATGACATAACATGCAGGAATCAATGTGTTCACAAACTCGTATCATTTCTTAGAGTCGTCTCTATATTATGGTACATAAAAAATACCCATATTACAGAGCATAGTGGAGCAAAATTTTCAGGTGTGTCCAACTGTCGCACCAGCAAGTGACGGGTTTCAAAACGTGCGACAAACCAAAAACAACTGTTAAACTGGGAAATGTTAGCAATACATTGAGCCTATCAGATATTTCACTGGAATTATTTTTGATACAAAGAATATATTTGTATAAAGGAGTTCGCTCTGTGGGGAGGGTTTTGATCTGACAACAAAGTAAGTTTACCCAACTGATTTTTAGAAAAACTGGAATAAGTGGCAATTCATAGCAAGAGGAACACAACGAACACTTGGAATTGTGAAGGGGGTTTGTCGCACAATCTGTTAGCGTATTCTCTACTGGCAGGTTGGCGATTGAGTTCATGCATCATTCAGTTCACTTTCAGATGTTTTCCAAAAAACGCTTTAGTCAAGAGTCATTACAAGTTTAGTTATGACTATTTGTGATTCAGAGACGAACGTATTAGTCCATTTATAACCATGGGGATATTGAGATAATATTTAGTACAGTGCCAACATTTAATTCCTGCACTAAATGCATGGGCAGCCTGGTCATTTGCCCGGTCACCACACAACCGCATACCTGGTTGCCACCCAGTTTCCTGAGCATGGATGCACTAACAGTAAAACACCACTTTTAGTCCACAGGCTACTTGGGTCATTAACATACTTTTCTGACATGTTATTCATGGGTGTTTGTACAACCAGTAACTGGAAGACTTCCGGTCAACTAGTGCAGGAATTAATGTCTGTATTTTAAGAAAAAATCCCAAAAAGTGTCAATTTAAGGTAAGTTTCTTTATTGCAAGAAAAAACAAACAAAAATAAATATACAATTAATCAGTACATCAATCAATAGTAAGCTGTAGCACTAGCTGCATCATCCAACCCAAGAAATGGGCACAGATTAGCAAAAGAATCTGGCAAAAAAGCAAATATTCTAAAACCAATAGGATTATTATGAAAAACAAAATAAAGTTGTATTTCATATTCTATTTAACAAATAGCTTTTCATGTGTTTAACTTTAAAATAAACACTCTTTTTTAATTCGCCAGAGATTGAGTTAGTAACCAATAACTTCTCAATCATGTTTTTGAAATAAAATAATACCTTATTTGCAAATGGTCAATTCAGTAACAAATATATTTTTCATGTTTTCCTTTTTAGTTGAACCATCACTTATTTGTCTGGGGTTGATTCAAGATTTTAATGCAAAGGGTGTTTTGAGGGTGATGAAAGTAACCACATTCAAATCCCATTTTAATCAATTTCAATGTAATTTAACATTTTAATGTAAAGACTTTTTAAGTACCCAGTGTGACATAATTGTAAATCAATATTAATTTCATGTTCACGAGTACCCATGTGCCAGGGTTCTAGTCATTTATCAAGGTTTTTGTATTGGCCAAATAAGGCAGCAGCAGCATAAGGGTTAAGAGGCAATCAGAATTGAAATGGGATGTGAACTAGCTATGGTCCTGAAAACTGACACTGAAAAATGTTGAAATAAGTTCATGAGCAGGAAAATTCATGATTAATCAGCATGTTACTAGTAGTATTACATTCCTTTTGACAAATTCTTATCAAAGCAATGCATAGCTTAATACTTATAGTATGAGGGGTGAAAACAACTGTTCAGACTTCATGTTATGAATACAAAATGACTAACATATAAATGATTTCATCATTTCAGCGATTGACCTAATTGCAAAAACAAAATGAAATTAAAGGCCAAACTGAAAATTACTCTTACTGTGAAAAATATACAAAAGGATTTGACCTGTAGAAAATCTGTAATACTGAAAAGGTATTGGATAAATGTGGCAGAATACTGAGATTCACCTGAGGCCAATACATGATAGAATTAAGATGACTTTTCTAGGAGCCCTAAGACATAGTGGGTTTGGAAATTCATCTCCATTGACAATGACCGTACATGTAACACATTTTTAATTTGATTTGTCTTGATATTTATGATGCTTTAATAGATTCCAGTCCACACTAGTTTTCAGTTCAATAAATATAAGTGACTCACATTTGTACCTGATGGCCCTGGATTGATATGTTGGTTTTAGAATCAATAAATAGAGGGAAAAGAGATGCCCAAAATACCTATGGTTGACTCACTCTTTGACCATGCTGAGACAACTTTCGCCACATGGCAGAAAGATGCAAAATGTTTCGAAAACCATCTAAAACCCTGTTGTGTTGGTATTCATTGGAAAGCTCTCCCTGAGTACTCACAGATGAGTACCCATTTGACGGGGTTTCAGTTATTTTTTTAAGCTTTTTTTGCATCACTATATTGACCAAAATAACCACCATCGGCATAAGGGTTAAAGTGAAGGCAACATCCTGTGAATTCCCCTTGAAAATTGTCATCTGATGCCATATTACTTTTGAAAATAACTTATTTTACAAAATAATTGAACAAAAACGTCTTTCATCCCTTTCATGAAATTCAACGGTGTTCCATGGTAAATATGTAGGTCTATTTCTGACACTTAAGGACTGTTCGAGTTAAAACATGTGCAGGCGGATGTGCATACCCAGCTGGTGGTTGTATGGCATAGCAGCTGATATGGTCATCTATGGTCATGATTTATTCATATCTATACCACCACCTATAGTAAAACAAAAGAAAAACCCATTCATGTCTAAGGCATACACTATTATTTACATCCTGCTTGAAAGTGTGGTATGACCTGCAATCCAACCAAAGGCATCCATATCCTAGGAGGCAGAGTCGCCTGGGATACGGATGACTGAGGGTGGATAACAGGCCGGACCACACTTTCTAACAGTGCATAACAAAGTTATCACCTCATCTTCTATGGTAAGAAAAAAATCAAATACATCAAATAGCTGGCCAAGAGCCTAGTAAGAGGTGAGATCGATTATGCCGGTGCGCTGAGGGGTGATATCGAATTCAGAGGTTCAATATCAAATCTACTTAGTGTGAATGGCTGTATATGCGACACCTCTTACAAAATCAGCACCAAGAATCATAGCAGAGCAGGTGATAAATGCTCTAACATATACACAAGTATATCTTGCTAGCAAAGTGATACATGTATTTTGAAAAAACAAGGCAACTTTCAGTTGGATCGAACTTAAAACTGATTGAACGTTGTTGACTCTAATTCAGTTGTGCGCATAAGTAAAATTCAGACTCTTGCACAGGGTCTGTTATGAATTCATGTCATTTTCATGTCACTTTTCAACAAAACATTATTGATAAAGAGTTCTTATGACTTCATTATATAAGTTACTTCTGATATTTCCAAACAATTTATTTAGAGAAAGAACAACTTGTAAATTCATCGTTACACAAGTTATGTGGAATGAAAATCAAAAGGATATTGTTGGCAGCACAAAGATGTAAGACCTTCACCAACTACTTTTCAATCTCTTAAATTAAGATACATGAATGTAGTGGATAAAAAATCGTTCCTATGATTTCCTAGAAGTTCCTTTAGACTTTAAAGAGAGGAAATCTTGTGTGTGATATTAAAACAATGACAATAAGCAAATACCACAAATTACACACACAATCAAGCACACATTTCATTCCTGCATTTGTGTCAAAGAAAAACATAAAACATCTTAGGTATGGATTCTCTTAAGGTTTCCATAAGGGAACAGTTTCAGTTATTTCAATCATTAACCCTTTCAAAGTTGAGGCTACTTTCGACCAAAGCACAAATCTTGCAAAAGATTTTTGAAAAGCATCTAAACCCTGTCATATTGGTATTCATTAGATAGCTCTCACTGATTTTTGAAAAGCATCTAAACCCTGTCATATTGGTATTCATTGGATAGCTCTCACTGGGAACTCTGCAATGAGTACCAATGTGCCAGGGTTTCAATTATCTTCCAGCTTTTTTTGCATCATTTTATATTGGCCACAAATTAGCCACCACCAGCATGAGGGTGAAGACATTCCTGATCTAAAGATGTTTAAAGCAGCCAGACCATGAATAAGACTTCGCAAATAGACACAAAAAGCAGATAATCCAGATCAGTAATCCACAGCTTAAAGCAGGGACTTAGCCAGGACCTGTCCTGCCTGTCTTTTGGACAGGCAGTTTCTCGAAAATCCTCTTTTTGGACAGGCAAAATTTCTACAAAAAAATTTCAATTTTGACTTTTTAGGGGGTTATAACCATATACTTTCCTTACAAACCATCTTTCAGGACATGGCTGAAGTGTTAATTGGCTTTTTTGACACAATTGGCTATTATATGTAGTTGGTATAAGGATTTGAAGAAGATTAGTATCTAATTCTGGATGGGCAGATATCCTGGCTAAGACCCTGGCTTAAAGGAAACATTAAGACGTTCCTGATCTAAAGTTATATATGTTTTATGTAACTGGAACATGTATACGCCTTTGCAAGAAGCCAATAAAAGCAGATAATCCAGATGACTAATCCATATCACTCTAATACAGCCTTCGCTATTGAATGGCTTCTGCTATAGATGCTATTCTATTCAAATTCAGCGGAGGATTCCCGGAGGCATCTGTGCTGCCCCCTACTGGCCCACTTCCTTCCTCTGCACGCGTCTCCATTTCCATTTGCTCGAAGATCTCTTTCGCCGTCACGTTACCGAGTGGGAGGGCGTCGCCCGGGACACACCCCTCTGGCGTGGGATCCTTATTTGGCTCTGGGTACACCTGATCTAGTATCCTTCGACTTGATTTCAACAGACTTAGCCCCGTGAGGGACGTTGGCGAAATTGCGGCATTGCCTCTTGGAGAAAATGCTGCACCTAAATTTGACGGACTTAATAAACTAATTGGTGGATTTCTACCGGAGGGGGTTTCGTTTGAAATGCTCGTTTGAGTCTGTGGTATCGATCGCCCCCTTTCCAGTATTGATTGGATTGTGCTTCCACCTGGTGGCGAGGCATACATACTATTGTCACTATTTGGCACTGTTCTGATAATGCTGTTATTCTGTTGTGGTTGTGGTGGGTTTAAAGTAGTGTACCCTGATTGAGTTCTCTGCATTGCAGCACCGTCTCTGACTTGTGTACTACTGGCGACACTGCTGCTCGGTAGTGTCATCATTCTCCCACCAGGTGGAGCCACAATCATTCCACCAGTAGGTGGCGTCCTCATGGCACTCCCACTAGCGCTCACCAGTGACTGCATTCCACCGCTGTTCGGAGGAAGCTGACTGAGTCCCGCACTGCCCCCTGGTGGCGATCTCAGAAGTGAGGCTCCAGGTGGCATGGCTCCCGGCGGCGCCTGTGCCGTGAGCGCCCCCGAGGGCGAGACCATATAGACGTGGATGAGTTGGTTGCCGCCGGGTTTCTTCGACGGACTCTTGCTCGATACGAACACAAGCTCGCCTGGCATCAGCTGACTCACGTTCACCTGAAAAACACACGCGAAAATACAATTAGATAAATCAATCTACACATTTGACAAAAAGCAGGATCATATTCTGTAGAGTACATATAGAATAATAAGGTGAAACCTATCACTGTGAACTCCTCTTAATGTGAACACACTCTCCCGGTCCCATTTGTATCTTATACATTATGAAAGACCTCTGATTTCCAGCACCCACTTTTTAAATCCTAGCTAGACTCTGATCATTCTGCAATTTTTCAGGGCGGCCACATAATTTGTCCTTACAGTCGCTCTTTATCTTAAACACTGGAAGACAATGAGTTCTGATGCCTCACTGCAAAGTGCTAATTTATTTCCTAAATCTGGCCTCCAACTCCAAGGCCAGATAGAGATGCAATCCTTTGTGGATAGATGGCACTATGGTATGCTATAAGAATTGGTGGTTGTGAATCTGCATGCACAATCCCATCACGTGGCAGTTGTATGAACTAGATAACCAACCAGTGGGCCAAATGCCTTGCGCTAGGCATGTGTATTGATTCTTAATAGAGAAATAGAGTAAAAACAGTTGAGCCTAGTAGCTAGGCTAATCCCAGTCATAAATTCTCCCCATCACCACATGCAAACACCTATATATTACTTTTACATTTGCCACCTTGCAGTTTCCCGTGCTGTATATATTTACCTCCTCCAGCTGATGCAATGATAATAATAATGATGATGATAATAACAATGATGATAATAATAATAATAATAATAATAATAATAATAATAATAATAATAATAATAATAATAATAATAATTTTACATCTGGATGAGGAAAAGTGAAATAAAATTATGTCCGAAACCCAAGGCAAGGGTTGCTGGATTCAAGACTGGAATATAAACAAACTTAACATCTGGGTCAAGAAAAGTGAAATAATATTATGTCCGAAACCCAAGGTAAGGGTTGGAATTCATAAAGGGATTAAAACAGGTGTTTTCAACCATTATCTTAGACCTGGATTAAAACCAAGATCTTACTGGTGTCTGGAACAAAGCTGTAAGACCCAAAACCAGTATCTGAAACCAGGAACTAAGATCTGAAAATAAACTGGAACCTGGAATAAAAATCCAAGACCAGGTTCTGAAAAGCAGACCTAAAACCGGGCTATACCAAGACCTGGGAGACATTTTTACAAAGCAAACAACCCCTCACAGGTAAAATACATTGGATCTGAATAATGAATTGGAACCTGAAATAAAAATCCATGACCGGGTTCTGAAAAGCAGACCTAAAACCGGGGTATACACCAAGACCATGGAGGCTTTCTTACGAAGCATGCATGACATACCCATTGGTTACAACAGTTGCAGAGGACCCACTGTGGTCCTGGACGTCTGGGATGTGCCTTAATGCAGAACAGTAAGAAGTGGTATTTTTCATTGATTTCAGAGAGAATTAGAACATCACATCATTAGAAACCCCATGTAAAATATCTTGCTTGGTCCGTCAGCCACGCGTTAAGCCAATTGAAGATGCTCAAGTCCGTTAAAATTTTACTCGGGTTTTGGAAGGGTTGATCGGGCAACAACAATTTATGGGGGCCTTGTAATTATGGGATGGACTTTACAATGCCCCTTTGCTACATGTTACTTAAACTGATTTAAACTGAGATGAAAGAGGAGTAAAGAGGGTTTCAGTTGTGACTGAATACTGGGAAGGCTAGTAATTAAAAGCACTGTAACTTTTCTTTGTATATATTTCGATTAATATGAGGCTGATCTAGTTATAGGAGAGTACATCATAAACATTACACAATTTGCAAACATTTACAGTATATTTGTTATTCTGTTGGTTCTGAGCAGTAAAATTATGGTCAGGAAGAAAGGTCATTCAGGCAACTCTGCTTAATCCGGACTGATGTGGACCCTAAATTTCTGTCCGGATTAGGCAAAATCGGAATTATGCATACCGGTATAGGAATTATATGTGTAGGAGGGACGTCCGGTTTAGACGTAAATCTGGATTACACATGTCCGGATTAAGCAGAGTTGCCTGTATAACATTATGTGAAAATAGGTTTTGTTAAGTGCTATAGAATGACCATTTCAAAGATGAAATTTAGATAATGTTAATCATTACTCATAGAAGTGCACTCCAAACATTTCTAGTAATGAGGGAGCAGGGTCTGCCCACATGATTATAATTAGATATCAGGAGTATAATGAGAAAAGGGATTAAGTGTTAAGGAATAAAACATATAATTAGATTCATATTTCAAATTCATACCATCAATCCTGGTAGTAATTACATAATGCAAAATTGAGGAGTCAACTTTATTCACATACCTCCTCTTCCTAATTATTTCAACAAAATGCAGCATTAGTTTATGAAACTCATTAATGCTTAAAAAGTTCTTCCAGAAATTGTCGTCAGGATCTGTGTTACTTATGTCAATAACTGAGCATAAATTTACAAAATACTAGGAGAGTTGTTAGTGATGTTCTAAATATCATTTGTACATCACATTTTTTCCTAACTATGCTTTTGTCTGCAAATTTTCCTCGAAAATATCAGATTAATTTTGGCTCCAGTGAGCATTATTGGATTAACAAAAGTGAATTAACAATTTCAATAAGACCTGCCAACAAGAATATTACCTGCATGTATTCTTAACTAGTGATATCTATATATCTATACATCTATATATCTATACATCTATATATCTATACATCTATATATCTATATATACATCTATATATATATATATATATATATATATATATATATATATATATATATATATATATATATATATATATATATATATATATATATATATATATATAATTATCATGTCTCCCTACCTGTGGTATGCTTGAGGCCTGTGAGGAGAGGTTGATAAACTGTAGACCGGGACTCGCAGATCCCGCGGTGTGCGGTGGTGACATCATCCCCGCTCTCTCCGCCTCCGCCTTTTTCCGCGCGGCCGCCTCGAGGATCTGGTTAATCTTCTTCCTCACCGGCTCCTCCATCGTGAGCCGATTGGCAGGCTTCGGCGTCCGGCCGGACCGCGTTGGCCTCTGCATGTTCTCGAGGATGTTCACCTCCTCATCATCACTGGGATGAGGGGAGACGGGCTTGGCAATCGTTGCATGACTGTCATCTCCTCCTTCCGCGACATCTCCGACTTGGGCACTGAAGTGAACAGAACAGTACCATAAATTCTCAGAAATTAAGACCACCCTAGGAATATGGGCCAATAGAATTATTTTGTAAAATGATTAATGGGAAACCCTTTTCCATGACATAACCGACTTGGACACTGAAGTGAACTGAATAGTATTATTTTCATGCTGAGGGGAAGTTCACTTGTAGGACTGATTACTGATTACAAGGGATCACTGCTATAATACGAAGTCACAAAGAAATATACACTTAGACCAAGAAACACCATAAAGGTGAAAAATAATCACTTAAGTCTTAATCCTTAGATACCATGCCTAATGGTTTCTTGACTATAGCACTCAGAAAGGCTTAACAGTTTTTGCAAAAGTTATTTGTTAACATCACCATTTTGAAATGTCTGAGGGAGAAATAGTAATAGTAATTATATGGCTATAAGATTTCAGAGCGATCTTTTCCAAGGGATCAGCGATACAGGCGCATTCCTTGGTTTTGATTACACTCCTAACCGCAGTGCCATCTATCTACAAGGTATGACACCTAAATATGGCCTGGGAGGCAGGCTAGGGATAGAGGTGACAGTGGCAATACCAGTGCCCGGCGCAGTCAACAGTGAAAACCCAGCCCATAGGGCAAGGTTTTGGCTGCTGACTGGGAGGGCACTGGTATTGCCACACTCACCTACCTCCCTTGATTACTTGACATTACATCCCAAAGCCTACAAACATGCTTTTGGTCAAGTTCTTTATTTCAAGTGAAGATCTAAACTAAACTTAGCATGAATAGATTATTTCAACATTCTGGATGGAGCAACAATCAGAACGTCATATAACTACTAGCTAATAACAACTATTGTTGTAAGCATGCGAAAAAGACCCATGGCTACCACCTCAGCCACAAAACATCCTAACATGCATTTATCTGACCTTATTGGCACAGATTGTTTATATGATTATTCAGCATGGTGGTCAGAACCTGCATAAGTTTCCCATTGCTTGGTAACTTTGTCCATTTGGTTGGAACAGCTGTAAATGTTCCTTTTAATCAAGTCACGTTACCATGCTATACACATCAAAGCGTGATATAATACTGCATTGTTATCAGAACTGGTGTAAGGCACATCTGGTGCATGCTCCAGATGTGAATTGGTCAATTCACCACTTCGGTCAAGATTTGTATAAATCTGCAGAGTGTTGTGTTTATGAAAATGGATACAATACCTTGGAGGTGTGGGGGAGGCATTCTCTTCCAGAACAACCACTGCTTCATCTTCATCACTTTCCACTGGCACCGCACCTGAGAATAAAAACAAAGCAATTAAGGATTAATAACAAGAAAATTAACGTAATATACACACAAATTTGCCAAATTGAATAGCTCTGATTTCATGAATTCTGACACAAATTATTAGGGATGTGGAGAATTTGTAATTTCCTATTATTGTCACCTTTTCTGTCTTATTTCAACTCCCATTCTAGGGTTTCACATGTGTTTCCTATATTGTTTAAAAGTTTGAGTGAATGTTTTGAGTAGTATCTTTAAAATATGGCTGAAAAAAATTCAAATATCCCTAGCAAGGGACATGTTAGTTCTGCGAGCCAAGAATCGCGTTAATGTAAATGTCAAGCAAACTCACTGCCTTTCTTCTTCCTTGTCTTCTTCTTTTCTTGCTTCTTCTTCCCGTCGGAGATATTCTCGTTATTCTCTCCCTTTCGCTTACGGCCTCTCTTCTTCTTCGGCTCCTTCTCTGGTTCTGACTCAGACTCGGACATGTCGAAAAGACTCATGTCAAAATGCTGCCGGTCTCCTACAAAACACAAGCAAAATAGTGCAATTATTCATCCATAAACTAACCTGTCAGATTTTGACTGGGCAACACCATACAAAATATTGATATATAAGTATTGGAATATCAACATAATTTCAATTTTACCCATACCTAAAGTGGGATCAGGGCTCGAAGCTAACAGTAAACCGCTGGACCTAGGCCAGTAAAAATTCCCCAAAACAGCTTCTGGCCAGTAAAAAAAGACCACAACTGATCCTACAGGCTAGTAAACATTTGGGGCATTCTTGTTAACAAGTTTCGCCTCAAGAGTGTCCCCAAATGTTTCTGAAATAAATGAAGATAAAATAAATAAATATAAATTTTGTCAGTGAATTTTTGAAATGTTTATTCTTGTAATGTCAAAGAAAAATTTGTAGGACCAGTAGATCCTAGGTGTTACTGGTCCTACGGAGGCCAGTAACATTTTGAGTTAGCGTTGAGGCCTGGGGATACCGATCCTATTCCGTAATATCCATTGAAACAGTAATTAGGTTATTTATCAAAATGTTTTGATTATTTGTGAAGTGTGAATGGTGAGTATATTGCAACTCTTTACTTACGAATAGCCTTGTCAACCAAGTTCTTATTGGTTTTCTCTTCCTTCTTAAACTTGTTCTACAATATAAATGGGAAACTAATTGGTTGGGGAAAATAAACAAAAAAATACACATGCATTACATAGGACTGATGATATATATATATATATATATATAATCAGGCTCAGACTGACTATCGTAGATTCTCAGTAATTTGGGACACTTTTTAATAGTTATGATTTTTATGAGTTCAGGGTGGCCCATGTTTTCTGAAAATACCTTGATGCAGTATCAGCAAGATTTACAGTTAGGTCCATATTTTGTGAAATGACAACTGGTGAAATATATCAAGGGATGCCAATCCCTAGGGTGGTCTAATTTTCTGAGAATTTACGGTACTTTTATCTATAAATTTTCCATATGCGTTTTTGTAATTTCAAGGAGAATTATATAGAGATAAATCAGGAAAGTAACTAACCTTGAGCTCAGCACGGCTTCTCTTGGAAAAGAGGTTACTCATCAATGAAAAGTCGGTCCCTACGGTGCTCAAAGCTTTGTAGAATCTAATGGTCTCTGGTAAAAAGAGAAATCATGATTATACTAACAAGTGCAAAATTACCTCTAAGGTGCAATCATTATTCATGGTCTGAAACAAAATAACTGATGCGGGTTCTAATTGGATAAAATGCTGATGAACTAATTCCCCATTGATTTGGATGGTTACTGTTCTTAGTTGACATTTTGATGATTTAAGTTAAAGAGGCAAAATAATAAGATATTCTGTTATATAGATGCTATGATCCATTTTTACGCAAGACAGGCACCATATATTCCAAGCACAAATTATTTTAAATATTGATTGCACTATGAAACAAAATACACACTTCCAACATTGAGATATCTATTTCACACACAGCCTCAGATTTTAAGTGAATGGAATTGTACAGAATTATTGAAAATTTGGTATATTAACCCTTATGCTGCTGGTGGCTAATTTGGCCAATACAAAATTATGCAAAAAGCATGAAAAATGATTGAAACCCTGGCACATGGGTATTCATCTGAGAGTTCTCAGCGAGAGCTTTCCAATGAATTCCAACATGACAGGGTTAAGATGCCATTCAAAAATATTTGTGTCCTAGTGCTTTGGACAAATGTAACCTGATAGCACTGGAACGGTTAAAAACATTTTTTCGGTAATCAAATCTAACATTATTCTAGAGTCGTAACGTGATCCTACCTTTCTCCGTCCAGACCTTGGTGCTGCATCTCTTCTTGAAGCTGGCGTAGGTGGTGAAGCTCTCGTGTTCGTGGATCACATCATTGTCCGATGATACCACAGCCTTAGCCGGCGACGTGTCAACCACCAAACTGAACACAAAATAAAAAGAATAAATGTTCTCTCTCTCTGTTTTCTCCCTCCCTCTCTCTGCTTCTATCTCTCTCTCACACATTCAGTTTCCCTCTCTGTCTCTGTCTCTCTATCTCTGTTTCTCCCTCTCTCTTTCTCTATCTCTCTGAGACATACACACATAATTCAAATAACTGTGTCCCACTCATAGTGGAAAACAGAACAATATACTTGTTATAACCTAAATCATGGTCATCTAATTGATCACCAATACCTTCTCTTCGTACTTGTCAAAAATTTTCTGTAAAAATAAGATTTTCAAATAGGAATCAAAACTGAAAATGAATGTGAGTTTCTACCACAAATAATATCTCCTGTAGTTTTCAAATAATCTGCAAGACACTAGAGTTGTACATTAATTCTAACTTTTAATATAAAAATCAAAAGAAAAATTCAAAGAATTACTTCTGATGATACAAATAAAATTTACCTTTCTTCGTTAAGAATAATTTGTCCATCTGGACCAATTTTGACCTGGGGCACCAATTCAGCTTCGTCCTCCACGCATGTTTCCAGGTTCTCTTTCTCAGTTTCCTCGGCGGCCAGGCTGTGAATGGAGGGCGTTGGCGATGGCGCCCTCTCTGGAGTTTTCTCAACACTCGCTCGCCTCTTCTTTTTCTCTTCTTCTAACGTGTACCTGGAGAAAAAAAGTTTCAGTGTCCTTCAGATTTAAAATATAATCAAATCATTTTTGTAGCTGGTACGGCATAACAATATAATTGGTCCTTCTCAAACTTCAACTGGATGTCTTTCATAACATCATTTATACCATACTTACTATCATGATTATAATATTTATTATTATTACAACTACTTTTATCATAATTATTATCATCATCAACAACAAGTGTGCACATAGACTCTGGAAAAGTTATTTGCATTGTTATCATTTTTCTAACTATTATTTTTCTAACTATCATCATCATAATTAAGCATTATTATTATCATTATTACTATCATTATTATTATCATTATCATAACGACTATCATCATCATCATCATCATTATTATTACTATCATCATTATTATCATTATTATTGTTATTATCATCACTATCATTGTTATTACCATCAGTATGACTAATAAAAATATCGCAATTTCTATTAAATACATGATTAATATGCTTATTGAATATACAGTGAACTCACTTCATTGGATTATTCTTGGGATTCCAATATATAAGATCACCCATCTTCATCTTATTTCGATCTGGTGGCTTGTCTCCCTTCTCCATCTTCCTCCTTTTAGGGATAACAACCTGGACAGAAAATAACTTTCATTAATCAGGGTTCAACATAAGTACCTACAACCCACCTACCATCAGCATGTGAAAACTTTCTTGAAAATGATTGAGACTTTTTGATAAAGATCTTAGCTATCACACATTCAGTGACTGTTAAACAAGATAACAGAATGCAACACACACTAATTATCAGGGCTCGACATTAAGGGCTGCCCTACTGCCCGGGCATGTAAATTCTCTTGCCTGAAATAGCAGGTTAAATATTCCTGACAGGTTTCTCACAAAATATAACATACCGGCAAGCCACGCCTTTTACCAGTTGACCAATAAGACAACTGTAACAATAACAATCAAATAAATAATCAACAAATTATCGCACCTCAACTTTTCACAATAATTTTTTGATAAAGCAGGGGAATATTTTTCAAGCTGATAAAAGTTTGGCCTACCTGCCTGGATGTGAAAGATGATTGAGACTTTTTGATAAAGATCTGGGCTACCATACATTCAGTGATTGATAAACTAGATAACAGAATGTAATTATGTTTTCTTTATTTTTGGAAAGAATAAAATTTCAGCTATATTTTATGGTAAAAGGCAGGGACTTAGCCAGGATTTAGAAAGTGGGTGTCCAATATTGGCAATTATAAAACTTTTGAGCACCCAAAGGGAGACAACAATATTCTCTTTTTGCAACCATAAACAGGTATTTACTTAACCCTTTCATACCTGGAGATCTACTTGACTAGTAGCAGTTTTGGCTGATACGGGTATGAATGGGTTAATGAAATAAAGCATAATGTCCATATATGATGCCATCAGAATTATATTGAGGTAAAAATTATTCAATTATGTGCTTGAAATTTATATTTTTTTAGAAATTCCTCACAAATTTTTGGGGTGTCCTAAAAAGTGATTTCTGTGTCATTTGGACACCCAAACTCCCTGCTGGTTAAGACTATGGTGAAAGGTCTACTTACATCTGGATCCCGTTCGTGGGTGGCCCTGGTGCTAGAGCGCCTGTCTGTGGTCCTCTGTGGGTTAGGGGCGGGGGGAGGCGGCACAAAGGGGGAGGGGCCACTCTTATCCCCGCCTCCTCCACTCTCTGATGAGACGGTCACTTCCTGAACAACATTAGCATCCGCAACTACCTGGCCAGAGTTCCTGCATCAAAGAAATATATATGTATATACACACACAAAATTTGTTTATTATTTTCGGAGTTTCTAGATACATAGATGCAAATTTTTTTTTCAAAACTTGTTCTTCCTGAAAGCATTTAACTATGAAACCATTTTAAGACTGTGTGCACACTTGAAATCAGTTTTACACATTTTGTGATCTAATTAATGTAAATGTATTTGGCATTCATTGACTTCATGAATAAGAATCTAAAGCAGATATGAGGGATACTGTAGAACACATATATGACGCGTGTCCCAAATTTTCGCATCATAGCGTATCTTTATGTTAGCGACGGTAGCCGCCGCTCACAGCGCCAGTACAGTAAGAAAAAAGTACAGCGTTTTTATATATAGCGAAGCGGAACCACACGCTATGTACGCTATATATAAACAGACGCTAACATTGTGTGTTCTACAGTATTCGAAATGTTCAAAAACATTCTTCCCTCTCTCTCTATCTCTAGGGTACGATTAACTTAAAATCAAAACATCAAACAAGCACTTCTAATCCAAAAAACATCAAACTGATGTAGAAATTAAAGGTTCAGTACCTGCTGCAAAGTGCGCCTGACCTTTGACCTGTAGTTGGATGTTTTCGTCCAGGGTCATCCTCAGAGTCGCTCGTTCCTACTGAAGGATGCCTGCAAATAAAATAATATACAATATACACACACATATATATAAATATATAATTATATATATATATATACTAGTATATATATATATATATATATATATATATATTTATATATATATACATATCTATTAGGACTGTCATTGATAAGGAATTCTTACCGATTCGATTATCGATAAGAAAATTACTGATATGGTACTTCGATTCGATTCGAATCGATAAGAATTCGAATTACCTGTAGTCGCTTATTTTGACATCGTCGCCAGCGACTGGCTCAAGCGTCATGGCGGCGGTTAGAGCGAGAGGTCGTTACGTGACTTCTTGACCCTCCCCCACACATGCGCATAGTCGTATACTGCATGTGTGTGACTTCCGCTCGGGTCCCGTGTTGCGAGCGGCATGAAGTCAGCGACAGGCAGGTGAGTTACGGCATTTTACCGTTTTTATAACATATTTTTTATTATTTATTTATGAATCGATATCTTGGGACGTCCAAGATATCGATAATCGACAAGGATTTCTAGCCGATTCACCTATACGGGCGGTATCGATGACAGCCCTAATATCTATATAGATCTATATGTATACGTACATATCTTTAAATATCTATAAATTATCAGGCTATTTTCATCCAAAGGACAGGGACGCAAAGATTTTTGAAAACCATCTAAACCCTGTCATGTTGGTAATCATTGGATAGCTCTCACTGAGTATTCTCAGATGAGTACTATGTGCCAGGGTTTCCGTCATTTTTTAAAGTTTTTTTGCATCATTTTATATTGGCCAAATTAGCTACCACCAGCATAAGGGTTACGGACAACTTCAAGTCAAAGCCTTACATATAGAATGAGAGTTGGCCGCTCAAATAAAATACTTGATACAAGTTTTTTTCCGATAAAAAGTTGAAACCCAAGGTAATTCAGTTTTACCATTTTTAAAATGCAAATCATAATTTAGGGCATTTCATTGGAAACTATTAAACATTATATCTCACAGCCCACTAACCTTACTCTGGGTCGTCCCGCCTCAGCTAGGTTGGGACGAACTTTTGGAAATCGACTTCGTCTCACTTGGGAGGTGGTTTTCTCCGGCTCTTTTACAGTCTTTTCAGCATCTCCAGCTCCACCACTATCTTTTTCCTTATTAGATTCAACAGCTTTTTCTACACTATCAACACTCTCTGCAACTTTTTGGGCATTTACTACCCTGCTGACATTTTTAGCGGTGGGGGTATCTTTTACCGGCTTCGCCGAGGCGTCTTTATTTGATTCTGTAACAGTTTCTTTCTCGTTCTTCTCCTTGTCCTGTCGCCGCACCAAGTTTGGCATGAAACGCGCCCTCCTGGAAAGCCTACGATTTGACGCAGGCGTCTTCGAATTAGCACCATCATCTTTATCTACATCTTTATTCTGCTGTTCGCCTTCATTGGCAATTTCATTACTATTTTTAGCTAGTTCATCATCTGTTTTTTGATTTACCGACTTTTCATTCTCATGAGAAGCCTCAGGTGGCACCACAGGTTCCGATATCTCCTTTTCCGGCACGGGAGGCAAGCATGCTTTGGTCACCTCTGGTGCTTTGACTCTGGTGGGGGTCTTTGAGGGACTAGGTTTGGCAGGACTGGATGCACTAGTAGCAGCAGTTTCTGTAGCAATTGGCTCTTTGGGTGGTTCTGACTTCTTGGTTTCTGCAGATGCCCCAGGTGTTGATTTTATGGCCTCTGAGGAGACATCACAAGCTTCTGAAGAATTTGGCTTTGTCTGAGACGGTTCTGGTTCTTTCGGGGGATCAGACTTTCGGGCAGCAGCAGCAGGTCTTCCAGCCCCTGGACGTCCACCTTTTGGCCCAATGTTAGGCTTTACGCTAAGCCTTGACCTTCGAGACGACATGGCCGCTACGCTTGATTCTGAAGTTAAACAGATTATATCCATTTAGGCATTTATAAACCGCATGTATACCAAGCAATTAAGAATTCAAGACATGTTTTAGCCCAGGCTTATAAAGTTTTGGAGTATGTATGTACTTCAAATGTTAGGGTTTTAAGTGTGTGTGTGTGTGTGGGGGGGGGGGGGGTAAGGAATAAACACAAATTAAATAATGTCTCTTGACATGGCACTTTCAATGACAATGTACATAGAACTATTTATTTTGATAATTAATTGAACTCTTGTGTCCATGACTTGACACCCAATGCTCAAAACATTTGTGAAACCTCATATATATATTTATTATAAACGTTTTTAGAAGATAAGGAGTTCAAGTATCTAGACAGTGGTCAGGCTTCGTCTGGAAACTGCCAGGCTATAGGTTCCCAAATCTTCATAGCCCGGTTGAAAATCTTATAGCCCACTAAATAAGTAACGCAAAATGAATTGCTTTGATATTCTTTTATTATCTTTGCCTACAATCTGTATTGGCAAGTGAATGCTCTTCCCATCTTTCTAAATAAGGTGCATGCTATAGGGATACACTTAGGCTAGCTCGTAGTCTATGATTTCATTAAGTTATGCTTTTCTCTATTCTGGTCTCTATCATTTGCTTAATGTCTAGGGGTTAGTTCCTGTGGATGGTGATAGATGGCACCAAGGATGGTCACACTGGTCAGTCAAAATCCAAATGAACCCATGCTGGCTGCCTGGTGAGCCAATATAGAACTAAATATGGGTAGACATCTTAGAATGGTATATAAACTTTAGGTAAGTTATTAAAGAAGTGAAATATATTTCTTGGCCTAGGACTAGGCTAGGTTGCACTATATGCGGTCCTATTCCTGTAATTTATGTCAAAAAACAATTTGGATCATTTTTTAAAGGTAGAAACAATACCTTCAAATGCCAATTAACATAGACACATATTTACTTGTGTCAGTGGTTAAGGAGCCATGTATGCGGGATGATGCTGGACATACAGATCAGGGTTCGACTTTCCAAGGGGCCTGGGGGCATACGTCCCTAAATATTGCTGTGGGCCCCCTAGATTATTCAAACTAGGGGGCTAAAAATAGTATGTATAATAACAAGAAGTCCTGTTTTGACCACTTATTTTTATCAAAAGATTTTTTCAGGACCCCAAGCCTGAAATCCAACTGTCAGACCCTGCTGGTGATACTCCTAGTTCTACTGTCAACAATCATGCATGCTGATTGCAGCATTAGTCCAGCACTTTGGGTCAAGGGTTGTGATCTAGAATTAGTAGTCCTAAAATCAACATTTTCCTATCTAGATTCTGTCCATGAATTCCTGATTAATTATCTTTAAATTGATATATAGCACAACAGACTCAAAAATACCTCTTATCACTAGCCTCGCTATCTATTTTTACTTTGAGCCATGTGGATGATGGAAAGTTGTGCAATTTGGCAAAAATGTGACCCATATTATTGGCCATACAGCCCTATAACCAAACGCGGCATAGCCATAAAAGGTGAAAAACACATGCTCTGCTACTGGAGCGATGATCTGACTGTATGTCATACTTACTCTTCCTTCCAAAATGCAACAATTAGATGTAAATTTCATATCCACATTGCAGAACATGGAAAGGTATCGCCATATTGATTTAGTCTCTAAAAAGCTAATTAAGCAATGGAGATACTACTTTCGTATATTTTAAACAAAAAATATCAATAAATGATTCAAATTAGGATTTAAAAATCTATTTTCCTTATCATCTATACATTGTGAGCGTACGAATCAAGGCTATAATGGAGAAAAATTGTTTTATTTGTGACAAGTGGGTTAGAGAGTAATTCATGACACCATTTTAGTTCCGGTTCCGGTTAAACTGAAGATAAAACATGAAATTTGATTGGTCATGAATTTCATCGCCCGATGCCCTTGACCAATCGTGTCATACTTTACAAATGACAAGACAAAGTTGGACCATCTTTCGATCGCTGGCTACTTGTAGCAGACGATTTTGCTGTCATAGGGAGCAAACCTTACTGCGACAGCAAACAACACTGCTAGTGAGTATTCATTTTAAGTGATCGCATTTTTTTGGAGAGAAATCTTTCTACTGGCTTTCTTTAAAGTTGAATTTTCTATGGTTGGCATTAGATGTTGTGGGCGATTTTAGGGATACACAGGGGGTCCCATGGGCATGGCCATCTCTAGATAAGGAGATTAAGATTATTCAAGGGGCTGTCCCTCACATCTAGGGTGTGGGAGGGGGGGGGGGGGGGGGGCAGGGACTTACCCAGGCAACCACCAGGGAGTCATTTCGACTCCCAAACACAAGATTTTTGGGAAAATGACACCCAGTTGTATTTGCAAGATTTTCTGTATTTGTTTGAGTCCAAGGAAATATTTCAAAAGTTTCACCTCCTAGAAGACAATAGGTACATTAAATGACATAGAGAAGCACATTTTGTTTTGCTAAGTCAATATATAAGGTTGCTATGATCATTCTTGTATATTGGGTAACTAACTTTCGACCCCCTAAATCTCAAAAATTCTCAATTTTGACCCCCTGTTTCCAAATCCTGGGTAACACCCTGGGGGGGGGGGGGGGTGACCTGCAACCAATGACCACCCCCCCCCCCCCCCCCCCCCCCCCATTTAGTGGTTAGATCTCACTTCTTAATCACACAATCACTTATTTCCTCGTCCCTCAAACATTTATTCAGTCACATAATTGTGACTCCATTTGTGTCATGTAGTAGTGGCAGGTGTTCCAGGTGTCAAAATGCCTGATGAATGAGTCAGGGCGCAGATATTGAATCGGGGAGATTCAGGCTATGCGTTTGCTTGAGATTGCGTATCCAAGACACTTAGTCACCAGTACTCACCACAAAATGTAAATTTGATATTTCCATGCAATTGAAGGGCCAATCAGTAAATTTCTTCATTTATTTTCGTTGACAGTAAAACATTGTTTAGTTACCTTCAGTTTTTTAAAAGTTTTTCATGAAATGTAAGCGACTTAAGGGAGATTTTCCTCGATCTCGTTAGGGTGAAAGATATATCGAGAGGAATCGCAAAAAAAAATGAAACTAAACCATCCAGATAAGTGCATATAAACTAAGTCAAGATCAAGTTACTAATGTGTTAACCGCTTCAAAATAGCTCATAGTATTATTCAATGTTTTGGAGTTGTTCATTATGTCATGTTGTTGAAGTTGCACTCTCTTGATGGCGAAGTCTCTTGGGTACGAAATCTCCAGGAACCGTTTGCTCACCTTACAGTTCAATTCAGATGGGTATAAACTTCTTTTACAGTGATCAAGATTTGGCAAATTGCACTTGAGGAATATATTGCTTAGAATTATGTTGGTTGAGGTTGTAAAATATTGTGTTAAACTGACTGATTCCCTGGTATTCGGGCCTAAGACAACCAAAGTATGTTTAGAGTGAATCTGCAATAATGATTAAGAAAAGTTGAACATGAAAACAATTAGCCCCACATGGCTAAGATTACAAATCTTGATCAACCAGAGGACTGCGCTCAACAGCCTCGGCACAACTCCTAGCCCAGATGTTGACAAGAACCACTCAATAGGTGCATTCTGCGCATGTGCGTGAGCAACCTCCCCTATAATGTAAACAAATATGAGAGCCTTCTTTCGTCTGTCTCCTTGTGAGGCGACATTAGATGTGTCCAGGGCTTTACAATGGGCAGTATGGTGATTGGTCTGTGGCAACCAATCCATGTTCTCTTCATCTAAGCTAAGATAAAGTAAAAGATCACTAAATGGCCTAGAATATTCAATAGCTTGTGTTGAGACCGTTGAATTAAGTACTATTTATATTACAAGTCAGCAAGGTGCTTTTAAGATCACAATCTTTTTAAACTGTTGTCAGACCCTCATTATGTCAAGCTGTTCACTTTTTAGAGGTTGACCTACAAAGGTCAACCTATATTCATTTCGCTTTTGTTGTCTTACATTCCCGGGGGGGGGGGGGGGGGGGGGTCCTGGGAGCTGGTTGATGCATTTTCCCTATGTTGTCTTACATGGCTGTTTTGGAAAATTCTAGCCACATGGTCTGGAGAGTGGGGTGTGGTGGGGTTGTTTTGTTTATTGTTTCTGTTAGAGTTGAGTGTGTAGTTTATAATGTTTGTTTCATTTTTTCTGTGGGTTGCCTAGTTTTTTTTTGGTGGATTTTTACGTGTTTATACTTTATGTTTTCTTCACTCTAATACGCTTCTGTAGCGCGTCTGGTGGGGCGGCCGTTGGATGCGCATGCGTGGGTTTTCTGCATATTTAATGCGATCGGCTAATCACGTGACGGTGCGTGTTGGGGTTTCCCAGCACCACGTGGTTTGTCTCTGGTGAATTATCCAATGAGCGGTCTCACTGCCTCACCGTCACACCACGTGGTACTCTTTCCCGCGGTTTATTAACCAATGAGCGGCTATTTGTATCCCTGTTTGTACTATTTTACTTACGTGTTCATTCACGTATTTTTTACATTGGCGAGGTTACGGTCCGCCATTTTGAATATCGGGTTTGACGAAATTTGCACCCCGATTTCAAAGCTTTCGTTTGTGGCCATCTCTAACTCTAAAATTCTGAAACCAAAAGAATTAACAAGCCAAGTATCTATATTATTAAGATTAATTCTTTTGGTTTCGGAAAATCGAAAATATTTTGAGATATTTGTCAACACGCATCGATGGTGACGTGTTGACCATGGCGATGAGTACATTCTCAATGGTACCTCGCCGATTCCTGTCAATTTCATCAAGCTATCACCCCCCGATCACAATATGACTACCTACCTGGATAGATGAGATCCTCATCTATCTGATTCAATCATTTTTTAAATTCAACTTCAGGTTGGAAGCGAAAAAATAGCTTTTCGCTACAACCAGAAGTTGATTTTTTTGACATTAGCGAGGTTACGGCATTGATATGCATTGTGTGCATTTCACACAAAAAACCTACTTTTTTCGATAAATTGTCACGTCGCCGTTTCTGGGTCAAAATTTACAAATGACCCATCAAAGTGTTCGCAACAAATAGGGCTTTTACCCTATTATCATAACTTGTTGGTTATATTTGTAATTATTGAAAAAAATTGGCGACTTCATCGCAGCCATTTTGCCTATTTATAATTCTGAGCGGGATCTTACCACGTGGTTTGTCTCTGGTGTATTATCCAATGAGCGGTCTCACTGCCTCACCGTCACACCACGTGGTACTCTTTCCCGCGGTTTATTAACCAATGAGCGGCTATTTGTATCCCTGTTTGTACTATTTTACTTACGTGTTCATTCACGTATTTTTTACATTGGCGAGGTTACGGTCCGCCATTTTGAATATCGGGTTTGACGAAATTTGCACCCCGATTTCAAAGCTTTCGTTTGTGGCCATCTCTAACTCTAAAATTCTGAAACCAAAAGAATTAACAAGCCAAGTATCTATATTATTAAGATTAATTCTTTTGGTTTCGGAAAATCGAAAATATTTTGAGATATTTGTCAACACGCATCGATGATGACGTGTTGATTATGGCGATGAGTACATTCTCAATGGTACCTCGCCGATTCCTGTCAATTTCATCAAGCTATCACCCCCCGATCACAATATGACTACCTACCTGGATAGATGAGATCCTCATCTATCTGATTCAATCATTTTTTTAATTCAACTTCAGGTTGGAAGCGAAAAAATAGCTTTTCGCTACAACCAGAAGTTGATTTTTTTGACATTAGTGAGGTTACGGCATTGATATGCATTGTGTGCATTTCACACAAAAAACATACTTTTTTCAATAAATTGTCACGTCGCCGTTTCTTGGTCAAAATTTACAAATGACCCATCAAAGTGTTCGCAACAAATAGGGCTTTTAACCCTATTATCATAACTTGTTGGTTATATTTGTAATTTTTGAAAAAAAATGGCGACTTCGGAAAAAAACGGCAAAAACGGCTTTTTGGAATGTTGATTAGGAACCCTGGCGAAATTCTAAATTTACTTATTAATTTCGCCACTAAAACGGAAAAAAAGTTTCAACTTCAAGAAAACAGACTCTAAATAATCCATCCTGCCCATTTGTGGATTTTTTTTGTTCCCCACAATCGTAAAAAAACAACTTTGAAAAAACGGAAGTAGTAAATATTTTATCGCGATTTCAGCAAGTCAGTATATATACCCTTCTCACCATGAGTGTAGTATGCAGTCCTGAAGTTAGCAGACCTTTAACCCTGCCATCAGGATTTTATGTTTAGGTGCAAATAAATTCCTGTGCTGGCACCATGACGGTAAGGTTTTGCCAGGGGTGCACTGTTAGGTTTGGGGATTTTGGAGCATGCTCCCAGGGGAAAAATTGAAAAGTTTGTGTTTCTGGTGTATTTTTTGGCACTATTAGGTGTGATAAAAAGATAGAGAAATTCAAAGAAAGGGAAATTTTTTAAAAATGCTCTAAAACTGATATTTAATGTCCATTCACAAGCTTGGCTCTTATAGTTCATCATCAGGTAGCAAAATCACATAATCCAGGGGCATATGCCCCTTAAGGGACCATATGATTGATCTTTGTGCATGTTTGCATTCAGGCAGTGTTTGGCCATTTTCTTGTAAAGGTAAGTCACTGACTAAAGTTCTTCAGCAGCAGCAAGTAAGTTGTGGCAAGCATGCTACTGGTGTGGTTTTGTTGACTGTCATTTGCAGTGCAGGATGTGGGCTTTTCCCATTCATGTTTGGTGATCTACTGGATGAGTGATGGTGAGTTTGTCATAGTTTCTTGGATAGCTAGAAGTGGGTTATAGTTTTGGAAAATATTTGAGGGAGGGTTTTAGATAGAATTCTTATGAAAGAATTGAAGGATATGTGTTTCAGATGTATTTTTTGGCATTATTAGGTATGAAAAAAGATAAAGAAATTCAAAAAAAAGGAAATTGTTTTAGCTGTCCAGGTTTGGGGATTTTGGTGCATGCTCCCAGTGAAAAAATTGAGAAGTTTGTGTTTCTGATGTATTTTTTAACACTATTAGGTATGATAGAAAGATAAAGAAGTTCAAAGAATGGGAATTTTTTTTGAAAATGTTCTAGACTGATATTTAATGTACATTCACAAACTTGGCTCTTATAGTTGTATTTTTTGGCCCTATTAGGTGTGATAAAAAGATAAAGAAATTCAAAAAAAGGGAAGTTTTTTTAAGTGCGGTTTTAGATAGAAATCTTATGAAAAATTTGGAAGATATGTGTTTCAGATGTATTTTTTGGCACTATTAGGTGTGATAAAAAGATAAAGAAGTTCAAATAAAAGGAAAATGTTTTAAATTGCTCCAAACTGATATTAATGTCTATTCACAAACTTGGTTTTTGATTAAAAAGTCTGTAAGTATCATCAGCAGCATTACAAGTGTGTATCAGTCTATTTTAGGTTTAAGTACATAATTATTGCATGCATATTGGGTTTCTGGTAGTGCTGGACCTGCTTTAGTGGCGGAAGATCATGGCCAGGGGCATATGTCCCTTAAGGGACCATAAGGTTGATCTTTGTGCATGTTTGCATTCAGGCAGTGTTTGGCCATTTTCATGTAAAGGTAAGTCACGGACTAAAGTTCTTCAGGCAGCAGCAAGTAAGTTGTGGCAAGCATGCTGCTGGTGGGGTTTTGTTGGCTGTCATTTGCAGTGCAGGTTGTAGGCTTTTCCCATTCATGTTTGGTGATCTACTGGATGAGTGATGGTGAGTTTGCCATAGTTTCTTGGATAGCTAGGAGTGGGTTATATTTTTCGAAAATATTTGAGGGAGGGTTTTACATAGAGTTCTTTTGAAAAAATTGAGGGATATGTGTTTCAGATGTATGTTTTGGCACTATTAGGTATGATAAAAAGATAAAGAATTTCAGTGGAAGGGAAATGTTTTAACTGTCCAGGTTTGGGGGTTTTGGAGCATTTTTCCAGGGAAAAAATTGAATAGTTTGTGTTTCTGATGTATTTTTTGGCACTATTAGGTATGATAAAAAGATAAAGAAGTTCAAAAAAATTGAATTTGTTTTAAAATGTTCTAAGCTGATATTTAATGTCCATTCACAAACTTGGCTCTTATAGTTCATCATCAGGTAGCAAAATCACATAATCCAGGAACATATGCCCCTTAAGGGACCATAAGGTTGATCCTTGTGCATGTTTGCATTCAGGCAGTGTTTGGTCATTTTCATGTAAAGGTAAGTCACAGACTAATGTTCTTCAGGCAGCAGCAAGTAAGTTGTGGCAAGCATGCTATTGGTGGGGTTTTGTTGACTCTCATTTGCAGTGCAGGATGTGGGCTTTTCCCATTCATGTTTGGTGATCTACTGGATGAGTGATGGTGGGTTTGTCATAGTTTCTTGGATAGCTAGGAGTGGGTTATAATTTTGGGAAATATTTGGGGGAGGGTTTTAGATAGAATTCTTATGAAAAAATTGAAGGATATGTGTTTCAGATGTATTTTTTGGCACTATTAGGTATGATAAAAAGATAAAGAATTTAAAGAAAAAGGAAAATGTTTTAAAATGCTCCAAACTTATATTTAATGTCCATTCACAAAGTTGGCTCGTATATTTTTTCATCTGGTTGCAATATCACATGAACCAGGGGCATATGCCCCTAAAGGGTACATAAGGTTGATCCCTGTTCATGTTTGCTTTTAGGCAGTGTTTGGCCATCTTCATGTAAATGTTTTGTGTTACTTTGATGATATGTCAGATGTCAAATTTTTAACCCCGCCCCCCATCGCTCTCTTTTTCTGAAGTATGTGTGTTAAAATGTTCATGTTTATATTTGGCGGATAGGCTTAGTGATTAGTTTAGTTTGTCAAAAGTTGCATTTTATTTATGCGTGCTGAATTTTAGGTTATGATGAAATTTTTTATTGGCTGTTTAACTGTTGGTCTTTTTTAATATTTGAGAGCCGGCACTTATTTTAATGCATGGGCTTTGTTGTATATACTTAGCTTATGTGTTAACATTTTGTGTTGTGGGGGAGAGTCACAAGCCTCTGTTAAGGGGGAGTGGACTTTTGGCTGTTGGCAACATGTTTGATTTTGATGTGGTGTTATTTGCAGGCAGCCAGTCAGTTTGTTACATGCATCAGTGATTGACTTTAACATTTTCAGCAATATCACCACCAACAATAAAACATCAAAAAATACTTATGGGTGACTTTAACATTAACATACAAAACAAACACATAAATACCACAGAAAAAATTTGCAAATGTATAGGAACAAACCAACTCATAAACAACCCAACAACAAAACAAAACACCATAATAGATCACATTCACACCAACCTTACAGAATACCATTCAACAGGTGTCATCAAAACGTATTACTCAGATCACGACCAAATATACATAACACTTAAATAAGTCAATCCAACAGAAAAAGCAAAACCACTGTAACCACTAACGAAAAAACACAAAAATCAGAAAAATTTCAAAATAGCAAAATATTAAAAAAACAAAAAATTGCAAATGATTAACTACAAAAAGACATACACGGAATCAACCTCTTGACGCCACTGGCGTCTATCTTGTTTATCTTTTTATTGTTCCACACTGACTGTTGCATGCCATTTCAGAGCCGGCTGTCAGCCATCTCACCTATTGCTACTGGTGCCTATCTAGCTAAAGGGCCATCCATACCTCATCGTTGTTGTTCTTGTGAGTACAAACCACTGCTTGAAGTGCATGCCTATCCCATTATCGTATATGATAGTTGCTGAAATAGAATGGAATTTTATTTATAATCCTACTTCATCTTTGTTGTTCCTGTTAATGCAAACCACTGCTTGTTGCATGCATACTGTCAGTTTTTTAAAGTTGTTTCAAATATTTTCGCAACTTTGCTTTTGCCTGCAAGATTTCACTAAAGTTGCTGGGCTGCTGTGAGCACTAATGGGTTAAGACAATACATAGGGTTTTAGAGGGTAATGTAATGTTGTACTGCAATTTTTACCTTTTTGTAATATTTCTCTTTTGAGAGATAATGTTTAGGATGTGGGACATTTGTGAAGCTTAAAAGAGATGAATGGTTGAATCATTTTTAAAAAGTTCAGATTTGTTTTCATTTTCCAACATGTCAATCTGGGTACAATTCTACAGAATATATCAATAAAGATAATGTAAAATTGAACATATTGTGGACAGTTCAATCATTGCTTATATGACAAATATATTTCAGTTATGAGTGACGGACCTGTGAACAAAAAAACTCGCACCATGACAGAGCTGGAGAAGTTTGATGAAGTATTTCCCAAGCTGGTTGGGGACCTCACCAACAGTGAACTGAATCATCCAGAGATAGGAGATGCTGTGGCGAGGTTCAAAGAGGTCAGTTATGCCATATGTATAAATGCTTTTGAGGATTGAAAAGTCTTGAATGTAGCTTAAGTATGACAATCCTGGTACCAGTCAAATGGTAGAGTATTTTAACGGTACTGTCAACATTATTTTTTTGCATTATTACCTTATAAATTTTGTTGTGAATGGTTATGTTTAGAATCCTGGACAGTCCCTAATAAATTATAACTCCAGAGTGGTTAGTATCATCAAGAGTACCTTTAAGGAATGAAACGGTACGACACAGTACTTTTTGAAATGATCTCTTTATCTGACTGCTAGCTGTCTCTCACCCCTGCCTTGGTTCAAATCCTGGCCAGGGCATATGAGAAAGCAGTCAGTAGTTAGGGGTTAGCCAGTGGTTTGACTCATGCTCTCTGGTATTCCCTACCATTTACAATTGGCTAGTCACAATTTAGCCCAAATATGGCAGAAAGAAATTCAAATTCCATCTCAACATCAAGAACTTGGATACCACCATGGCAAGTGGGAAAGAACTTAGAAATATGCCTGCAATGCCTGTGCCTGAAATTAAGTTAACCTTTAGATATAAGTTGCTAAATGTTTGATGTAATTTCTTGTCTTTCCTAGGTTTGTGAATACAATGTTCCATTTGGCAAGAAGAACCGTGGTTTGAGTGTGGTGCAGTCCTACAAGTTGTTGGTTGAGTCGTCTCAGCATACAGAGGAGAATCTCTTCAGGGCTCGGGTTCTGGGTTGGTGTGTAGAATGGGTAAGCGGTGGTTACACAGATACACAATTCGGGATTGGAGAGTCTGGATGTTGCTTATATATATTGAATTGATTGAATTGGCATACCGCTTACTAGTGCTCGGACTTGGCCAAATTTTTCTTATCGATATATCGTCCAAAATGACGATAGATTATCGATAAAAAACGATAATTTGGTAACTTGAGGCGGCACAGAACTTACCCATATTCCGCTCCTGATGGCTCGTTATACCGGCGATGCTTTCCAGTAAACAACATCCGCCATTTTGAAATTGACCAAAATCACGTTCGTGGCGTGATTGGCAGCGTGATTTTGAAGTCCAAAATGGCGGTTTGTTTACCGGAAAGCACCGCCGGTATATCAAAGTGATAGAAGTGGCGTTGTGGTGAGTAGTTATCTTGCATTTTTTTAAATTTCACATCATTTCATGTGCTTCTATTTTGGACGAGAATTATCGTTCATTATCGATAATTCCTCGAGTTATCGATAGCGCTACTATCGTGGCACAACGATCAATAAGGCGATATTTCGATTTATCGTCCGAGCACTACCGCTTACTCCGTAATCGCCATAACTAAGGATTGTCACCTTTTAAATCTGTTACAATCCAGTATCTATATTTCCTTAATTATACAATATCTTAACCCTTATGCTGCTAGTGGCTAATTTGACCAATAAAAAATGATGCAGAAAACCTTAAAAGAAAATGACTGAAACCCTGGCACATGGGTACTCATCTGAGAGTACTCAGTGAGAGTTATTCGATGAATACCAACATGACATGGTTTAGATGGTTTTCAAAAATCTTTGTATGCTTGTGCTTTGTGCGGAAGTAGCCTCAGCAGCGAAAGGGTTAACACTATTTTATATGATACTGCCTGTCTCACAGTGAACTTTTTTTGTAAACTTTTGGTCCGTCAGCTTCTGACATTTTGCTAATAAATAGCAAACTGCCTTTGTGTGGAGATGTCCAGGTAGCAGTAAAATCAATTTTAAATCTGGAGCTAATGGGGTAACTTTAATAACACAAGGCATTCTTACATGGTGAATTCTAAGGTGATCTCTAAGCGCGAACAGTTAAATAATTTTTATGAATTAATAATTCATATTTATCAAGGTAAATGACTGTTCTATTGCACCCCTTTATTTGTCTATATATTTTATTAAGATTACTTTTGTGATACAAAGTACAAAATAAGGTTCAAATACAAGGTATTGGACACTTGATTCATTATAAGCATAGATATGCTCATGATACCATTAAAGAGCAGCATCACTAAGGAAGATTATTTTTTAGCTTCAAGCCTACTTTCTCGTTGCTGACGACAGCATGGACCATTTTGTGATACAGAATCATACAAATACTGATAATGAATAATAAGCAGAGAAATGCTCATGAAACCATAAACTAAATAAGGAATATTGTATTTTCAGCTTCAAGCCTACTTTCTCGTTGCTGACGACATCATGGACCATTCTCTGACTAGGCGAGGACAGCCATGTTGGTACAAGAGGGAAGATGTCGGGATGATGGCAATAAACGACTCTTATTTCCTAGAAAGAGCCATCTATATTCTATTAAAAAAGTACTTCAGAGATGAAGCCTACTATGTTGACCTTCTTGAGCTCTTTCATGAGGTAAGTTTTCGTTATTTCTGTCAGCCTTTATGAAAAAACATTCATTTTTTGAAAACTATTTGAAGGATAGTTCTAGGTAGAGTAGTGATAAATGACTCTTCAAAATCTTCTAAATATTGCTTTTGTCTAGTGAGATATGAATAAAATGAATAACTTATATTCCTCTCTGCTTTTGTTTGAGAGATACCACCAAAATAGTTGGGTGCTTTCGAGTGGTATAGGCATGAATGGGTTAACACCTTTTACCTACCCTACAGTGAGATTACTTGCAAGTGGCAGGCAGACCTTGGTATTTATTCCTGAATATGATAAAGGGTTTTACCATAGAATAAAACGCATTATGATACAGGCTTACATTTCTTGTCCAGGCCTTCTGTATGTGCCAAACTATTTCAATAAGAGAGTTGTCTTGGATGGTTATCCCTGAAATGCATTGACTGATTGATTGATGGTCAAATAGTGCATGTCAGAAAAAAATATTACATTACTTTTTCATCCAAATCTTCAACATACTGACAACTACAAGATATAGAAGAAAAATAGTGCAAAATAAGGCATTGTCAAGAATAACATTTTCATGTCTTCATTTTCTTTAGATAAGATCCATTACATAGCACTTGCTTTAGTTTTTTTTTCTAAATAAACAGTTTTTGTGTAAAAAGTTTTTTTTCTATATAACATTTTAGTTTTTTTTTTTCTAAATAAACAGTTTTTGTGTAAAAATGTTTTTCTATATAACATTTCTAAATAGGATAGGGAACATATAGACATGCTAAACTTATTGTGAGAAAAGCGGTTCTCTACCATAACACTTCTAGTATTCCGAGTCAAAAATAGGTAGCCTGGCACTATTAATAATAATCTGTTTTCTAGCAGTAATGTATGGTGTTTGCGATTTCAATTTCAGGTGACGCTTCAGACTGTACAGGGCCAGGAGCTGGATATACTAACTGCCCCAGAAAACAGGGTGGACTTCACAAACTTCACCATTGAAAGATATAGTGCAATTGTCAAATGGAAAACTGCTTTCTACTCTTTTTACCTTCCTGTAGCACTGGCTATGTATATGGTAAGTATGCAGGGGGTATGATCAAGCCTCTTTCTATATGATGATAACAAAAATAATGATGATAACTGATAATGATGATAATAGTAATCATGATAATAAGATTGATACTACTTCTACTTCTACTGCTATTACTACTACAAATAATAACACTAATGATAATAATAATAACAATAAAAATAATAATAATGATAATAACAATAGTAATAATAATGATAACATTAAAGATGTGTGCTAGCAATAAGCAATACTATTTCAAATTAAAAAACACAAAAAAACAACACCTTTTACCCCTATGACCACCTATGTATTGAATTGGTGGAAGACCTCTTTTTGGTTGCTCTAAAGTTTCACATTTTGCTGAAAGGTGTTTGTGGGAGATAATCCACGATTGTTGCTTGCTGAAATACTGACTCTGGTGTATCTACCATGTTGAGTGCAAACTATGTATTACTAATTTACAGGCTGGCATCAAAGATTCAGAATATCACGCAAATGCCAAAATTATCCTTCTACAGATGGGACACTTCTTTCAAGTACAGGTAATACTCCTTATGAATAAAATGAAAACTGATTTGTTGACCACTCCTTTGATACTACTTGTACACTTCAACCATTTGAACACTTGTAGGTCCATTATGCTCAAATAATGCTTTATGTCACCACTGTGAAAACTGTTTTGTTGATCTCTTCTATTTCTGCTGCAGTTTAGTGTTTCAACCACTGTTAGGGCCACTAGGACATATTTTCCACTGTTAGTAAACTTAATTAACATTTTATGGCATATTTCTGATGAAAGCATATATATATATATATATATATATATATATATATACATATATATATATATATATATATATATATATATATATATATATATATATATATATATATATATATATATATATATATATATATATTTATTCATTTATTTATTTATGTATTTATTTATATTTGTATATACTGATAATTGTTCCTTTTTCTATATGTAGGATGACTATCTAGACTGCTTTGGAGACCCATCCGTTACAGGAAAGATAGGCACAGATATAGAGGACAATAAGTGTGGCTGGTTAATAGTCCAAGCTCTCAAGAGGGCCACAAATGAACAAAGAAAAATACTTGAGGTCAGTATGAAGTATTTATGGAATTGATGATTTAATTTCTTATTGATTACCTATGTAAAAATGAACAAAGAAAGTTACGTGATGCAATATAGATTCATACAATCCAATATGAATATCAGATTGATGATCTCAATAATATTTTGTTGATTTTGTTATTTGTGAATGTCTAGCGAACTAGAATAATTAACCTGTGCAGTTTAATATTATGCTTTTATATGAAATTTTGGACAATAACTATGGTAAAAATTGAATAATCTCCTGACTATGTATATCTCTGTTGTCAGTCCAAAATTATTATCAGGGGATAATCTTATGCTTTTTATATGAGATTGAGAGCAATAAAAATGATAGAAATCTCCTAACCATGTCCATCTTTGTCTTTCAGTCCAACTATGCCCAGAATGACAAGTTAAAGGTGGAGCGTGTGAAGACTCTGTATAATGAACTGAACCTGAAGAAGGTGTACTCTGACTATGAAGAGGAGAGCTATGCAGATCTCATGGTTCTCATCAAGAAATACAGTAAAAACCTGCCAGAGGAGCTCTTCACCACATTCGCCCAGAAAATATACAAGAGGAAGAAGTAGAAGCGTCACCTGGCTCCGTTCAATCCCTGAGTACACTGGCCACTGGTGGTTGGAAGAATATGCAGTTGTTTTAACCCTTATGGTGCTGATGGCTAATTTTGCCCATACAAAATGATGCAAAAAACAACAACTGAAAATATAACTGAAACCCTAGCAGATGGGTATTCATCTGAGAGTACTCAGTGATAGCTTTCCAATGAATACCAATATGGCAGGGTTTAGATGGTTTTCAAAAATCTCTTCATACTTGTGCTTTAGATGAATATAAAGCATTGGAAGGCTTAAAGATGAGGAAGATTTCTGAATACATTTAGAACTAATTTTGATTTGAAATCCCAAAATATTACTAAGAATGTCAAAGAAAGTATTTTTCCATAGTGTTTAATTTAGAATAGCTGTCGTTCAAATATTTTGTATGAATATCCTTTATATGTATACATTTTGCATATATATCTGACCGCCAGTGTACTATGAGTAGGATTGAGCGAACATCAACTGCAAGAACATATTTTTTTCATGGCTTGTACAGACATGCTTATGTTGAGTATTTATAAAGAATATATTTATGAGGAATTTTGAGTGTGATTATGTCCTCTAGCAATCATTCCAATACTGTCAAACCTGCAAAGAGAGACCACTGTCAGGTCTCATAAGTGGTATTTAATACATTATTGCCTCGAGAATTTCTTAACAAGTGTTGTCTTATCCTTCTGTAAATAACTTGGAAAATAAGTGAAGATTGGAAAAATATTTGAAATGGATTCTTAGTAAGTGCATTATCAACAACTCTCCTTTAAGTAATTTCTGAAAATTGCTTTTGTTAGAGAGATATCACCAGATTAGTCAGGCGGTTTTGGTCGCTACAGGCATGGGTAAACGTCATTTTGTGTAATGAAATGTCTCACCCGGTGAAGTTTGGGACAGGTCTTAATAGACATGTTGTTCTTGTCAATAGGTGGTTTATTTGTTTGTTAGGATTTATGTCACTTCATCAGCTTAGGTCATGCCACACCATGGTAGAATTCTGGAAATGTATTGTATTTTTTATTGACCATATACAACATATAAAGTTACAAATACTACAGCATTTTTCGTCTGCACAAACATAGATTCCTTGCTTGACTACGCAAATACACAGTGCAGACGATAAACATAGAACTAGAGCAAAACGTGTCATACAAAGGTAGAGAACAATAAGATTATAGTTATAGTTGGAAAATAATATGAAAAATTAATAATATTTACAGCTCTCAGAGGCCTTATTTAACTATGCCTTACTATTAGTAGTATTAAGCATTGACTACACACTGCATAGTATCTAAGGAATAAAGGGTGCTCTCAGGTTAATCCTGGGAAAGTCTGGTGATGGAATCACCTTCAGTTGCAAAGGCACCACAATATTTTTCAGTGCCGTACATTTTTAAAGCGTCCAGACTTACTTCTGTAAGGATGATCTAGTGGAACCCACAACCCTAGTCGAGGTGTTCTCTTGAGAAGGATGAGTGTAATTAGTTAGTTATTGTCTAACATTTTATGGTGGTTGCCTATACATTTGCATAGAAAATAATTCCTCAGGAGACCTTGGAAAAATGATATTGGATTGTATTTCTTCTCCCGATATCATTTCTTTTCATTACATTCATACAGAATTATTTTATGCAAAACACTGCATAAAGACAAAAAGATACACACTAGTTACTTAAGGTAGAACCCTACTCCATGCTTGATATCCATTCTTAGGGGCCAGCCAAGGACACCACCTAGTGGTGATTATCTAGGTGTACTAAATTATCACCTTAACCTACTAAAACTGGTTGATG
Source organism: Maea johnstoni (assembly GCA_963942565.1). Taxonomy (NCBI): domain Eukaryota; kingdom Metazoa; phylum Annelida; class Polychaeta; order Spionida; family Magelonidae; genus Maea; species Maea johnstoni. The sequence continues at coordinate 11,341,501 of OZ012693.1, read as the reverse complement.
TTTTAGTTTCAGAAAGCCCCAATAGAGGGGGCATGATTGGAGGCATTAGCCATACTATCATTGTCTTCCAGACAAGGACAGACATGACACACTAATAGAATCATGTCTTTAATCCATTCTCTTTTGATATTGATGTTAAAACACAAATTGTATTACTTTGACTGTTAGTTTGATAACTTACTCATAGGATCATTTATAGATTAGCTACTGACAGTGCTTTCATTCCTATGCTTGGGTTCAAAACATGGCTTGGGAAATGAGAAAGTTGCCAGTGACTTAGGGTTAGGCAATGTTTTTAGCTGGGTACTCTTGGTTTTCTCAACCACTCACAACTGGCGAGTCACTGCAATGTGGCAGAAAAAGTGACCAAAAATCAATATTCCAATTCCGTGGAATTTCCAGGGCATTTGACATTAGTACAGATCTTTTGGATACTATGACAAACTCCAAAATGTCTTTGAATATTAGCTTGGTTTCTTATGCCATGAAAAGTCTACCCCCAAATATTTTTGAATTAATTCCTAGACATAGTATATTGGAAAAGTTGTCAGCCCAATTAGCCTAAACTACGCACAATTCTTTTTTACATAGCCAATTTATTGTTGGCCACAGAAAAGATGTACTGTTTTAATTTGTCCACTTAATAACTATCAATCTTCCACAGGTGAGGATTTTGATATTTCCAGGTTGATTGGCTTGTTTTGGAAGTGGTTTAAGTGTATTTTGCTTCTATACTGGCCTTAACCCATTCATACCCGTATCAGCCAAAACTGCTACTAGTCAAGTAGATCTCCAGGTATGAAAGGGTTAAGGTATAAGGTGATAGACATTTATCATTGTTAGACATCAAGAGCGCAATCACTAACACAATATGAATTTACCTGGTAAGTCTACAAAATGTTGATTGCAATAGTTATGTTAAATGGTATAGGTTGTTTTTAAGTAAGCACTATTTTCAAATCATGAAGCTTAATTAATTTTATGCCATGCTGTTATTTATGAAACCAAAGCTAACAAAATGACAAAGTTTTTTGAGAACAATTTGTTTTGTTCAAGTATATAATACATGAAAGAGGGCTACTCCCATGGCCAAGCAGTCTAATCTATTGCTCTCTGAGCACATATTTGCCTCACCGCCGACAAACGTCTTGTTTGGTTTACACTTGAGGCATGTGAGAGAGTTGCCAGTGATTTTTCATGTTGACTGAGGCATATGGGAAAGTTGCCAGTTTTTTTTGTACATTTTAAACTTTTGTTTCTTTTCTTGTCTGTTTGTTGGATGGTTATACATACATTTAAATGCTTAGGTAAGGTGCTTACAGTCAATACTATCAAAATTGACTATTTGTTTTTCAAATGATGTCTGCTAAAATGATATGCGTGCTAATATGAAATTTATGAAAAGAAAGGATATGATTGTTGACTGCAATAAACTGGACATGGATATTTGCATAATAATTATTATGGTTGTTTTTCTTCCCTTTCACAATGGCAAGAATTAAAAGCTACCATACCTTCAACTTAGGAAATCTGGATAATACAAAAATGATGTTCTGTATTATAGATCATTATGGTCAGGCCTTTAAAGTTGTTCAAAACAATGGCTACACATATTTTGAAATTCTGTGTAGATTTGTGCTTTGCTTTTTCTTAAAATTTTACAAAGTTTAGGGTCAGCCCTAATTGGGTTAGCCTTATGGAATGGATAAATAAATGATTTGGCTATTAACCCTTACAAAAACATTGTCTAACAAAAAATACTAGTTCAGGGACAGGTGTTGACCGGGTTGGAAATGGTACTTCAGTTATTGTATACTGTTGATACTGCAGCATTTTAATTAAAAAATGTGTGATGTGACAGCCTTTATTCCCTCAAATGGCTACATTTCAAAAATCACATATTTGTCTTTAGCAAAGGAAATTGGCTGGACAGCCACTTTCTTTTTACATTTCCTCCAGTTTTGTCCCACAAGGTACAACATATCCAAACATTACAAAATTCTAAGGACAAAAAAAAACTGGTGCTGGCATTCTTAATGTGTACTTCGCACATCCCTGTAGTCTGCATTTATTAAAATTCGCAGCATTGTTTGGACATCCGATCCCTATGCTCGTTTTGGCTTAAGCTGGTGATATGGCTTATCATTCAACATCAGTATGCAAAAACCCGCGTCAAAGACAGCTGCACGCCAAGTACATGCATGTACATTACTTTATACGTACAAGATAAACCCTTATGCTGCTTGTGGCTAACTTGGCTGGTACAAACTGATGCATAAAAACTGAAAAATGTTTGAAACCTTGGCACATGGGTACTCATCTGAGAGTCACGGTACTCAGCGTGAGCTTTCCGATGAATACCAGCATCATAGTGTTAAGATGGTTTTTAAAAATCTTTGCATCCTTGTATTTTGGACGAAAGTAGCCTCATCATTGGAAGGGTTAATATGGTGTTCAGTAACTAATCGTAGCCTAAACGAGCTATATGTATGGGACCTAGGTGTGGTATGAAGTTTCTGCCTTAACCCACTTGCATCTGCACAGTACAGTAACACATGACCTGATGCTTGTGGGAAAATCCTAATAAAGTCATATGTAATACTAGTACTACAATTAGTATATCTGATAATTTGAAGCCTACCACAGATAGATAAAGATGTTAGAATTTCTTGATTTATTGGTTTGTTTTGCTTTGGTTTCACTGAACTTTTAATTGCCTGTATGTGGCCAATATTAAATATTTGACTAAAATATGTCATACCTGAGTTAAACAGTCCCTCCTAAACTTTGTACTGAAACTTTACTCTATTAAGAAGTTAGGATAAAAGTTATTAGACCATGTATCCACTCTATATGCGTAGTCAATTATCTCATAGGCTCCCGTGTGCTGCCCTCTATTGTTAATCTTACACATTATTTTGTAAACCATAGAAAGTAGAAGTTAAAAAACTAAGTCAACTTTGTCTATTGAGTTTGAGTGGTTCACACAAACACACATGATAACTAGTGGTGTGTGAAATCACGCCACTTCTATGATATGAAGAGAGTAAAGTTCAGAAATACACGAACACAGCCTTGAGGTAATAGAAAAGAAGCATTCATCAATATGTGGCCGTAAAGCACACCATAATTTTGATTCCTGTCCATTTACATTTAAATGAAGTATGAAATATTTTCCAGTAGAAATAAATTGCTTTATCAAAATGCATGGCATGGTCTTTTCTCTTTGCTTTGAGATTGCAATTGTCTGCAACATAGGAATATGTTCCGATCTGCCTCAAGCCTATTTCCCTTTAGTGGATTGCGTTGGTAATTCCTTTATCTGGTACGGTAATGAATCGTTTTGTATTCCACATATATTTCAAGATGAGAGAAATGTGGATTTCATAATTCATTTCCTGTGTTTCATCGCCAGTTTCAGTTGTTTCCCACGTGGATAAAACTCTCATTACAATTCACATTAAAAGAGAGAGGAATATGAAAGGAAAGCTATGAATACCTTTCTGTGCACTATATTACAAAACAATAAATAAACTATATTGACTCCATAATGTTTAAAGTATAATTTTATTTATGAGTTAATTTTTTATACATTTAGAAATTATATATGAAAAAGTGATTTAATTATTTTTTAAACATTTGAATAAAACAGGTAAGTGGAATTTTCCACAAAGTATATCGTGAAATTAAGCCTTTCATTGTATTTTTAAGTTTTATAGTCTTGGTACTTATTGAACCCAAAATGGTCTTGCCCTACCAATATACATGCACTTATGGTGGACAGGTTTATTCAACGACATAGGTGTGTCCTTTACATCAAAACCAATGGTGTCTTATTGTGGTTTCTTTTATTGGCTTTCATCTTTGAAGTCTACCTGTCAAGCTTTCCTTTTATCCCACCGATCAGAGCTAAGGTTTTGACAGGGCTACCAACACCCAGGGTATACAAGTCTACATGGCAGTCTATATTATACTTTTTATGAGTTTTGGTAAACACTTAAGCACATGGAGCCTTTTATAGGATTGTGTAATCTGGTTATAACCCTTTCATTTCCATAGGTCAAACGATATTGGATATTTTGGGAATATCTGTCTGAGGAACGCATTATTTGGAAAGGGGAATTGTTAATTGCATACACTCAAAATCTTGCCTTTGATCTTTCTGAAATCATATTTGACAAGGAGGTTTTTCATAATAAAGTTCATCTCTCAATGGACCATGACTATCCTTTTCAAGAGGGATGGGGCAGAGAATAAATAGATTAATCTATTCTGGCTAATATCATTTGCAAAGGTACTATACATATATTAACCATTGTGCTTCGGGTTTCTAATTCGTTCAAAATAAAATAATGCAAAAAAGGCTAAAGAAAACAACCCTTGCAATTGTTATTCATCTGACAGTACTCAGGACAAGCTTTCAAATGAATATGCTATCATTTTTTGACCCAGTCAGTTTTTTTCTTTGTGGCAGAGACAAAATATTCTCCTCTTGCAAGGCCAGAATATTTTCAGGGCTAGAATATTTTTTCTTACCTTAGCTTTCAGGGCCAGAATATTTTTATCTAAATTTTCATGGCTAGACATTTCTTATAAAGGATACCCCCCAACCTCACCCAGAATATCAAATCGTCCGCCCATGATAGGTGAAGCCCTATTTGATGTATTGGGGTATGATTATGAAGTAATAGGTACCTTTACTGGTATCAACGGATAAACAATTATTGCACTACATTTAGAGCCTACACTTAGCTTCAAAATAATGAATATCTTGAAGGAAAATGATATTCTGAAATGTACCTATTGTTCCTGTTGGGTTTCAAATTCCTCTTCAAATACCTTTTTGAATAATTATAATACTCTATTTGTTGATTGATGCTCAAAGTTATCAGATCGTCCGTGTATTTCAGATGCAAATTGGTTAAACTTTTATTTTAACCATTATGCTGCGGGTGGCAAAAATGATGCAACAAAAACATGAAAAATGACTGAGAGTACTCAGCGAGAACTATCTAATGAATACCAATTGCACATGACAGGGTTTAGATGGTTTTCAAAAGTCGTTGTGCCCTTTTGCCTTGGACAAAAGTGGTCTTAGCGTTGTAAGGGTTAAACTACTCGTGTAGGCTCTAGAGCAGCACCGCAGATATATCTTTAGAGATGGCATGCCTACACCTAATTCAGTTTGCAAATTACGTTGAAAGGTAAAACAACCCACATCAAAGAGCATATAATTACAGACTGTCACCAAGATGAAAAAGACATAAGTACGGCATCCTTTGAAATCCTTAACCCATTCATGCCTATAGCAGTCAAAACCGCCTGACTAATTTGGTAATACCTCTCTTACAAAAGCAATGGTTGGAAATATTAAAAGGAGAGCTGTTCATGAAGCCTATATCTACAACGCTCCTTCAACTATTTAGCAAATAAATGCTTCATTCAGAAGTTATATTCAAAAATATGACAGGTCCAGTGCCAGACGGCACTTGTCAAGTAGACCTCCAGGCATGAATGGGTTAACCTCACCCATCGATAGCCATGTTGCTCTTCAAGGAGATGGATATTTATCTCATGATTGGCAAAATTCTAGGCTTTTGATTGGTCAATTGGCATATGATATGAAGTTGTATTAACCTCTCAGAATCCTATATTAACCCCCAAGTATTTGTATGTATGTATGTATGTTCATTTTTATTACCTATGCAGAGGTCGAGGAGGCAATCATGAGATAAATTCGTTATCAACTGTTTGGAGTAAGATACAACTTATATCTCGCAATCAGAGGGCTGTATCACCCTCGGCTGCGCCTCGGGTGATACAGCCCTCTGATTGCGAGATATAAGTTGTATCATACTCCAAAACAGTTGATAACTAATAGTATCGAACATTGTTTTAATCATGTTCTGTGGTTATATAACTAATTCTTGCAAGGCCAGCGATTATTTAAAGGTGATAAAGAAACAGAAGTAGACTCACATCCCGGGGAAAAAACGATCGACTCGGAACCTAGCAACTATCTAACGTGCCCCTAGGCGTGACTCGAATATGCGACCTCGCGCAGCCACCGGTCACAGCCAAAAGTCAGTGGACATTAAATTTGGAATTTCTATTTTCGTCACGTTTTCTACCATATTACGGCTAAGTAGAGACTAGCCAGTTGTAATTGGTGGAGGAAACCAGTGTATCCAACGATAACCACCACCCCAAATCCTAGTTACTAGCAACTTTCCCACGTGCCACGGAGAGGATGCGAACCCAGATATTGGCGAGAGACGGCTAGAGGTCAGTGACAAAGCCTAGACCACACGGCCACAGTCCAAGCAATTTCGATACAGCAATGACGATGTATGGTATGCCTAAAGCTTAACATTAAGCGAAAGATTGTGCGAGTGATCAGGTTAAACTAATATATGCAGAGTCGTGACTTGCGTAGGATGAAAAGAGGCTATTTTTAGAGCGACCATTTTTTACGAAGATGATTATGTTTCCCTTCAAAATATGTAATTTGACGTTTGCCGTTAAGGCAACTAGGTAAATGTATGGCCCTGCATGTATTCCATTATTCCATGGGTAATCTCTCTCTCTCTCTCTCTCTCTCTCTCTCTCTCTCTCTCTCTCTCTCTCTCTCTCTCTCTCTCTCTCTCTCTCTCTCTCTCTCTCTCTCTCTCTATATATATATTTTATATATATATATATATATATATATATATATATATATATATATATATATATATATATATATATATATATATATATATATATATATATATATATGTATATATATATATATATGTATATATATATATATATATATATATATATATATATATATATATATATATATACATATATATATACACATATATATGTTTATATATATATATATATATATATATATATATATATATATATATATATATATATATATATATATATATATATATATATGTGAACAACATGACATACTAGTACTCAATTCCACGAATTCCCAGGGGTAGATACCCATTTACTCTCGGTATTCCATTTAAAACACCCTTTTTCCTTCTCCACAGAACCCACCCATTCATCTTATTGTGATTCAACCCACCAGAGCATATACACGGGGTAACTGACCTTCAGGAAAGACTGATCAAAGAAGACAGGTGACATCCCTACCAGGTACATATAGGTACAGGTTCATAAAGCAACATCAGTGAACCGGGAAGGATATAAAATGTATTCCTTTGCAGTCCTCCGTGAAATTATATATTCCCTCGTTCATTTTGATTTTCTTTGCAATTTCGATAACAATATTACACCTCGACGATATAGGAAAATGAGATCTTGAATAATCAGTCTCGTTTATCTATCGAAATCTTTCACAAACACAGTCATTGAAATACATCTGCTGGTTATCATCAAACGAGAATCTCGAGCCATACCCTTCATCATAAAATTCAGGGTGTGTCTGTCTCACCCCAGTAAACATACACGTTTTCAAAACCGCTTGAAGTATGTCTCAAAGATGGCAGTGACTTAGTCGGTGGTTTTAACCGGTTGCTCCAGTTTCTTTCAACTTAACCCTTCCAATGGTGATGCTACGTTCGTCCAAAGTATAAGGGCGCAGATATTTATGAAAACCATTTAAACTCTGTCATTTTGGCATTGATTGAAAAGCTCTTGCTAAGTACCCTCAAGTGAGTAACCATGTTCCAGAATTTCAGTCATTTTCTTAGGGGTTTGCATCATTTTATGATTATGTCATCGTTATGAAACCAAAACAACTTCATTACATTCCTATTCTACGACAGAGCTCACCCTATACATTAATCCTTTCAAAATCCTGTCCAACAATAGGGCTTTGTTCTGCTATCCTATGAAATAATACTATAAAGATTTCCTCATACAGGCATAGACTATGGGTTGATCCAGCACAAACACCAAAACCAAAGTCAGCTGAAAGCACTTTCGACTTCTACAAACATTGCTCTGCTCTCATTCTTAGGCCTTAGCTGAACTCAATAGCTGGTAGCCATTGTAAATATTTACTGTGTCGCATGGTAAATGAAATTGTGGTTTACTTTCACGTGGTCGCCTCTACAAATAGAAGCACACCATGGACAGGAAGTCAGGTATCAAAGGTTATGCTCTTGACTCAAACAAAAATACAATGCGTAGTCCGAAAAACTCACACCTGGTAAGATGTGTAACTTAGCAGATGTCTAAGAATGTTGTTGATTCCTACCACTGCTCACTGTCCACTAGTTCACATTGGCCTATAGTGGTGTGCTTGGCGTATTAACTCTTCCAATGCTAAGGCTACTTTCGTCCAAAGCACAAGGATGCACAGATTTTTGAAACCTATCTAAACCCTATATATTGTTGGTATTCATTGGATAGTTCTCACTAAGTGCTCTCAGATGAGTACACATATGGCAGGGTTTCAGCCATTTATCAGGGGTTTTGCACCATTTTGTATTGGACTATTATCCGCCAGCAGCATAAGGGTAAAGCAATAATACAATGCGTAGTACGAAAGAAACACCTGGTAAGATATGTAACCTTGGATGAAGAAAAGAATGTTTGGTCATCTAAGATGTAACTTATCAGATGTCTAGGAATGTTGTTGAGTCCTACTGTACCACTGTTTTCTAGTCCACACCGACCTATAGTGGTGTGCTTGGCTACTGTCGTATTAAGAGCAGTTTTTCATTTAGTATGTTTCCAATATCGTTGGAAGATGAAGAAAGAAAGACCGATGGATATAACCTTAGATAACCAAACACAAGTGGATTCGAAACCAGCCAGTCCACCTGAACATGCTAGCCTCAACCAGTGTCAACTAAAATCTGATAATAGGCCAAAATTGATGCTTTGGGCACCCCCAGCTGGTGGTGGAGATAAGGTTTCTCTGTAATGTAATCGAATGTAATGTAATGTAATTTTAGCTGCCAACACGATTATATTGAGCAACTTGTATATTCTTCCTAGTTCTCCGAGGATAATAGTGTTGGCATTCAGGTTAAGTATTAGCAAAATTGTCTTTTGGGAGCGAGAAAACATATGCAAACCAACAGTCACACGTTGTCCAAAGCAAAAATGGCGCGTGCCAGAAAGCTGAATCTTCAATTATAATAAAAAGTAGTATCTGGTCACTTATACGTGTATGTTAAAGATAAAAAGCTGCATTGATCAATTAATCTTTAAGACATGAGAAGACAAAACTTATGAAACGAACACAGCAAATAGAAAAAGCTAACTAAAAAGTGACTCCGTGATATTTTGGAAACAGTTGGACCATCATTATGTTTACTATTTAGTATTCAGAGCCATGCTAACCATATCTCTTTATTCTAAAACCTTTCAGAAAGTGTGCCATTCATGGGTGTTAGCGTGATGACGAATGGACAGTGTGATGCTTTTTAGCAGAAGTTGTGAAGCTACGTCAAAGGTAAGCGTTGGCGCTGCGTATACAAGTAAAGGATAATTGCCTATAGATATGTATCTCTCAAATAAGTACTAACACACCCACATGACCTGGCAAGCTGAAACAGTAATTGGGAGGGTCGCCTGGTGCCCTAGAGAGTCTTTCATGCACCTATAATCACACGAACAATTGCACATGAATAGGAGGATTCACCTTACCAACACGCTCTGATCCTTCTTACTCCGTCACCTGGTTATCAGGTGAAATAGGTGCCCTTAACGCTTATGCTGCTGGTGGATAATTTGGCCAATACAAAATGATGCAGAAATCCTGAGAAATGACTGAAAACCTGGCACATGGGTTCTCATCTGAGAGTACTAAGCGAGAGCTTTCCAATGAATACCAACATGATAGGGTTTAGATGTTTTTCAAAAATCTTTGCGTTCTTGTGCTTTGGGCGAAAGTAGCCACAGCATTGGAAGGGTTAACTATGATATTCTAGAATATATTAACATAAAGTATCAAAACAACATTGCACTCTAGTTCAGTAGGCATGCGGTTCATATCTAATATGGCATGAAAACAAGAAAAATACTTTCATATGACAAATGGTGCGTTTCATCTTTTGATGATATTAAGGAATCGATTCTTTCCAATGAGCTTAATGCTCTCATATGGTGAGAACGCTTTTTTTCTTGTGGTGTTTGTATTTTAAAGAGGTAAACATAGCCAGTTGATAAATGTATGTGTCCTATGGGCTTACTTTGTAAACATAGGGTCATTGTGATGTTTTTACACATATTGAAACCTACCCCGCTAGACCATATGTGGCTATCTACGTCATCACTTAGCGGAATAAAAGACCAAATATCATAGAACCTCGCATAAGCTTGCACAGAGGCAGGAATGTTTTTTGGCTATTTTATCAATATTAAATTTCACCAAAAGACTTGTTATTTTTCAACGTTTCTAACAAAAACAGTACAACTACTATTCTATCCTCCCATAATATCCCTTCACTCACCTTCTCCACATTACCTTTAAAAAGACTCCCTTCCCGTATGTTTGTGAGATAAGTTTAACTGTCTTTCACAGGTATGACCGCATATAAGTGAAATGTTTGAAAATACAGGGTACTGTACTATCTAAGTATCTATTCAAAAGGGTATAGATTATGCCACTTTCAATCGGTCTTTAAAACTATATCGCGACTATCAAACCTCAAATAGTGGAGGGAAGTAGAAGCCTCGTCACTGGTGACTTTCTCACATGCCTTAAATGGGATTCGAACCCTCGACCTTATGCAGTGTCGAGACACAGCGAACAGTTGGTGTGCAACCCATAGGCCCGCTGCAGAAGGGGGGAGGGGATTCGAACCCTCGACCTTATGCAGTGTCGAGACACAGCGAACAGTTGGTGTGCAACCCATAGGCCCGCTGCAGAAGGGGGGAGGGGATTCGAACCCTCGACCTTATGCAGTGTCGAGAGACAGCGAACAGTTGGTGTGCAATGCATAGGCCCGCTGCAGAAGGGGGAGGGGATTCGAACCCTCGACCTTATGCAGTGTCGAGACACAGCGAACAGTTGGTGTGCAATGCATAGGACCACTGCAGAAGGGGGGAGGGGATTCGAACCCTCGACCTTATGCAGTGTCTAGACACGGCGAACAGTTGGTGTGCAACCCATAGGCCCGCTGCAGAAGGGGGGAGGGGATTCGAACCCTCGACCTTATGCAGTGTCGAGACACAGCGAACAGTTGGTGTGCAACCCATAGGCCCGCTGCAGAAGGGGGAGGGGATTCGAACCCTCGACCTTATGTAATGGCGAGACACAGCGAACAGTTGGTGTGCAATGCATAGGCCCGCTGCAGAAGGGGGGAGGGGATTCGAACCCTCGACCTTATGCAGTGTCGAGACACAGCGAACAGTTGGTGTGCAATGCATAGGACCACTGCAGAAGGGGGGAGGGGATTCGAACCCTCGACCTTATGCAGTGTCGAGACACGGCGAACAGTTGGTGTGCAACCCATAGGCCCGCTGCAGAAGGGGGGAGGGGATTCGAACCCTCGACCTTATGCAGTGTCGAGACACAGCGAACAGTTGGTGTGCAACCCATAGGCCCGCTGCAGAAGGGGGGAGGGGATTCGAACCCTCGACCTTATGCAGTGTCGAGACACAGCGAACAGTTGGTGTGCAACCCATAGGCCCGCTGCAGAAGGGGGGAGGGGATTCGAACCCTCGACCTTATGCAGTGTCGAGACACAGCGAACAGTTGGTGTGCAACCCATAGGCCCGCTGCAGAAGGGGGGAGGGGATTCGAACCCTCGACCTTATGCAGTGTCGAGACACAGCGAACAGTTGGTGTGCAACCCATAGGCCCGCTGCAGAAGGGGGGAGGGGATTCGAACCCTCGACCTTATGCAGTGTCGAGAGACAGCGAACAGTTGGTGTGCAATGCATAGGCCCGCTGCAGAAGGGGGGAGGGGATTCGAACCCTCGACCTTATGCAGTGTCGAGACACAGCGAACAGTTGGTGTGCAATGCATAGGCCCGCTGCAGAAGGGGGAGGGGATTCGAACCCTCGACCTTATGCAGTGTCGAGACACAGCGAACAGTTGGTGTGCAACCCATAGGCCCGCTGCAGAAGGGGGAGGGGATTCGAACCCTCGACCTTATGCAGTGTCGAGACACAGCGAACAGTTGGTGTGCAACCCATAGGCCCGCTGCAGAAGGGGGAGGGGATTCGAACCCTCGACCTTATGTAATGGCGAGACACAGCGAACAGTTGGTGTGCAATGCATAGGCCCGCTGCAGAAGGGGGGAGGGGATTCGAACCCTCGACCTTATGCAGTGTCGAGACACAGCGAACAGTTGGTGTGCAATGCATAGGCCCGCTGCAGAAGGGGGGAGGGGATTCGAACCCTCGACCTTATGCAGTGTCGAGACACAGCGAACAGTTGGTGTGCAACCCATAGGCCCGCTGCAGAAGGGGGGAGGGGATTCGAACCCTCGACCTTATGCAGTGTCGAGACACAGCGAACAGTTGGTGTGCAACCCATAGGCCCGCTGCAGAAGGGGGGAGGGGATTCGAACCCTCGACCTTATGCAGTGTCGAGACACAGCGAACAGTTGGTGTGCAACCCATAGGCCCGCTGCAGAAGGGGGGAGGGGATTCGAACCCTCGACCTTATGCAGTGTCGAGACACAGCGAACAGTTGGTGTGCAACCCATAGGCCCGCTGCAGAAGGGGGGAGGGGATTCGAACCCTCGACCTTATGCAGTGTCGAGACACAGCGAACAGTTGGTGTGCAACCCATAGGCCCGCTGCAGAAGGGGGGAGGGGATTCGAACCCTCGACCTTATGCAGTGTCGAGAGACAGCGAACAGTTGGTGTGCAATGCATAGGCCCGCTGCAGAAGGGGGGAGGGGATTCGAACCCTCGACCTTATGCAGTGTCGAGACACAGCGAACAGTTGGTGTGCAATGCATAGGCCCGCTGCAGAAGGGGGAGGGGATTCGAACCCTCGACCTTATGCAGTGTCGAGACACAGCGAACAGTTGGTGTGCAACCCATAGGCCCGCTGCAGAAGGGGGAGGGGATTCGAACCCTCGACCTTATGCAGTGTCGAGACACAGCGAACAGTTGGTGTGCAACCCATAGGCCCGCTGCAGAAGGGGGGAGGGGATTCGAACCCTCGACCTTATGCAGTGTCGAGACACAGCGAACAGTTGGTGTGCAACCCATAGGCCCGCTGCAGAAGGGGGGAGGGGATTCGAACCCTCGACCTTATGCAGTGTCGAGACACAGCGAACAGTTGGTGTGCAATGCATAGGCCCGCTGCAGAAGGGGGGAGGGGATTCGAACCCTCGACCTTATGCAGTGTCGAGACACAGCGAACAGTTGGTGTGCAATGCATAGGCCCGCTGCAGAAGGGGGAGGGGATTCGAACCCTCGACCTTATGCAGTGTCGAGACACGGCGAACAGTTGGTGTGCAACCCATAGGCCCGCTGCAGAAGGGGGGAGGGGATTCGAACCCTCGACCTTATGCAGTGTCGAGACACAGCGAACAGTTGGTGTGCAACCCATAGGCCCGCTGCAGAAGGGGGGAGGGGATTCGAACCCTCGACCTTATGCAGTGTCGAGACACAGCGAACAGTTGGTGTGCAACCCATAGGCCCGCTGCAGAAGGGGGGAGGGGATTCGAACCCTCGACCTTATGCAGTGTCGAGACACAGCGAACAGTTGGTGTGCAATGCATAGGCCCGCTGCAGAAGGGGGGAGGGGATTCGAACCCTCGACCTTATGCAGTGTCGAGACACGGCGAACAGTTGGTGTGCAACCCATAGGCCCGCTGCAGAAGGGGGGAGGGGATTCGAACCCTCGACCTTATGCAGTGTCGAGACACAGCGAACAGTTGGTGTGCAATGCATAGGCCCGCTGCAGAAGGGGGAGGGGATTCGAACCCTCGACCTTATGCAGTGTCGAGACACAGCGAACAGTTGGTGTGCAATGCATAGGCCCGCTGCAGAAGGGGGAGGGGATTCGAACCCTCGACCTTATGCAGTGTCGAGACACAGCGAACAGTTGGTGTGCAATGCATAGGACCACTGCAGAAGGGGGGAGGGGATTCGAACCCTCGACCTTATGCAGTGTCGAGACACGGCGAACAGTTGGTGTGCAATGCATAGGCCCGCTGCAGAAGGGGGGGGGGGATTCGAACCCTCGACCTTATGCAGTGTCGAGACACAGCGAACAGTTGGTGTGCAATGCATAGGCCCGCTGCAGAAGGGGGGAGGGGATTCGAACCCTCGACCTTATGCAGTGTCGAGACACAGCGAACAGTTGGTGTGCAACCCATAGGCCCGCTGCAGAAGGGGGGAGGGGATTCGAACCCTCGACCTTATGCAGTGTCGAGACACAGCGAACAGTTGGTGTGCAATGCATAGGCCCGCTGCAGAAGGGGGAGGGGATTCGAACCCTCGACCTTATGCAGTGTCGAGACACAGCGAACAGTTGGTGTGCAATGCATAGGCCCGCTGCAGAAGGGGGAGGGGATTCGAACCCTCGACCTTATGCAGTGTCGAGACACAGCGAACAGTTGGTGTGCAATGCATAGGCCCGCTGCAGAAGGGGGGAGGGGATTCGAACCCTCGACCTTATGCAGTGTCGAGACACAGCGAACAGTTGGTGTGCAATGCATAGGACCACTGCAGAAGGGGGGAGGGGATTCGAACCCTCGACCTTATGCAGTGTCGAGACACAGCGAACAGTTGGTGTGCAATGCATAGGACCACTGCAGAAGGGGGGAGGGGGAAGTTTCTTGCGTAATATACCTGGCATTCCAATTGAATCGTGACTATCCAGTATTGGTGCAGGATAAACCAGAGTACGCAAAGGTCAATTTTTGGGCTATTCGTTACAGAGCAGATAGAAGCGACACATTTGGCGTGGATATCCCTTAGGTTCATCGGATAAAATTTTACTTAGGAGCCTTGCCTATCATAATGGTTAAACTATCTCACATTCTTCGATGATTTTCTCCCTACTTTTTGCAGCGAGGCGGACGCATACCTCAAACGCATTGAACGGATCGGCCAAGGAGGCAGCCCCAACCCCAACCCCCACTCGACAATGAGGATAGTGAAACAAGATAGAATGATAAAAGTGGTTATTTTGATCAAGTTTAAGTTAGTAAGCTCTTTAGAAGTAGGAGTGCCTCTTAAGATGAGAATATCATCTGTCCTTCATCGAGACATCGACCCTCCACATCGAACATTTTGGCTGAAATCCAGAGTTCAGTTCTATTTGAAATGGGAGATCATTCGTTTTTTCACTGGGCACCATACATATATATATATATATATATATATATATATATATATATATATATATATATATATATATATATATATATATATATATATATATATATATATATATATATATATATATATATATATATATATAAACATATATATATATATGTGTGTATATGTATATATATATATATATATATATATATATATATATATATATATATATATATATATATATATATATATATATATATATATATATATATATATATATATATATATATATGTATATATATATATATATATATATATATATATATATATATATATATATATATATATATATATATACACACACATATATATATATATATATATATATATATATATATATATATATATATATATATATATATATATATATATATATATATATATATATATATATATATATATATATATATATATATATATATATATATATATATATATATATATATATATATATATATATATACATATACACATATATATATATATATGTTTATATATATATATATATATATATATATATATATATATATATATATATATATATATATATATATATATATATATATATATATATATATATATATATATATATATATATATATATATATTCTTGCCAAATTTGTTAGAAATGTGTGATGGGTTATCAAATATAAATCAAAATGTCTCTCTTCGAGACGAAAACAAAATATAAAAAACGATTGTTGTTCTCCAATAAAACACATTACAGCATTTATAGAAGGTCCACGACAACACCAGGGAGCTTCATTTTCAATATGAAAAACGAAAAACGTGTGACACACACTTACTTTTTGAGGTATCACTGGATCAAAAAGTACCACACACACTGACTTTATTTATTCTTTCCTCTTTTGTAGAGCAAAAAGTCAGACGACCTGCAATTTAAATGACAACGGAGGTTGTTTTTAATTACTGAATCTTTGTTTTGACCGTCAAAGATATCCCTGCTGTTATTGTTGTTGTTGCTGTGGTTGTTGTTGTTGGTGGTGGTGGTGGTGTTATAATGGTTGTGGAGGATGTAAACTGTAAAGAAAAAAGAAAAGGTTGTAGGACTTAACAAATGCAAAGCTCGAGATGACCCTTTATTCACAAATTAACCTGATAAGGAACCATAATCCACATTAAGCACCTTCCGCATCGGATTTTAATTTGTAAATTCCAATCTGAAATGTTAAGATAATGTCAATCGAAAATCCCCAAAGCATGCCGTATTACGCAACATCTCAATGCTTTGCTGGCACATACTGTATAACTGGCATTTTTACAGGCTCCCTATGATAGCTCCAAAATAGCATCCTTCAAAAGTATACTAGTATCTATATAGTAATAGATATATAGTTTGAGTGCTTGAATGTGCGAATTTAAAGCAGCACAATTAGTACCCTCCATCAGGGCTCTAAAACGAAATTTTTAGCACTCCAAATTAAAGCCGTATATACAGTACTTGATAGTGGTAATGCAGGCATCGAGTCAGATACACCTATGCACTGTTAATCCAACAGTTATGGCTTAACCTTAAGAATTTTTCTAATATCGATGGCAGCTGCGCCAAGGTCTTTCAGGAACTTTCTTTATCGCAGAACATGGCTAGAAATTGGCGGTAATCCCTTAACATTCATGACCCGGTCCAGCAACCATTCACCTTCATCGGCTTGACCTGTTGACCAGCCTCTTGGAGGTGTAGTAATAAACCCCTTGCTTGGACTGTTTTAATCTATTTGAATTATTATCAAGTGCAGCATTTGCTTACTTTTGTCCTTTAATAAATGCAATATTTGGTTTGAGTTGATAAATCCGATTTCGTTTTAATCAGTAATGTCAACGTGCCTTTTCCACTTGATAAGAATATTAGTCCTTGAGACTTTTTCTTTGACAGTTTGGTTATACCTGCCCTTTCCTTTTTTTCGTATTACCTTTGATACCTTTATACCTTTACAACCATACCTTTACCTTTATAACAATACAGTTATAATAGTATGATTTTGTATATGACAGATAAAAATACATGTACTACTACTACTACTACTACTACTACTACTTTTACTGATCTTTCTTTTAATCATGTCCTCACCTTCTCCTGAGGGGGCATCTGTAACGAATATATCTATATCTATATATCTATATATCTATATCTATATATATATATATATATATATATATATATATATATATATATATATATATATATATATATATATATATATATATATATATATATATATATATACATACATACATATTGATGGAGTAGGTAATAGGGAAGACTATGAGACTAACTTTAAAGTTTGGAGCATCATTGGGTAAACTCATTTCTATTCTAGATCTATGTCGCCTCCATGGCCAGGTGAATTAACCCTTGTGCTGCTGGTGGTTCATTTGGCCAATACAAAATCATGCAAAAAACCTGAAAATGACTGAAACCCTGGCACATGGGTACTCATCTGAGAGTACTCAGCGAGAGCTATCCAATGGGCACCAACACGATAGGATTTACTTGCAGATGTTTTTTTTTCAAAAATGTTTGCGTCCTTGTGCTTTGGACGAAAGTAGCCTCAAGGGTTAAGCGTGCTAGTGTCGTTTCAGAAAGAGATACGCTTTCTTAACCTAGGCAAATAACCTGGAAGAATCTACCCTGAATCCAGCGATGCATAAACACTTCTAGTTCAAACACTTTTCAAGTCTTGAGTATTTGTTTGCTTTAGAATATGCGAAAATAAGTAGAATCGCCTGGATGAGTTTACACAATAATTTTTAAACGTTGGGTCGGTGAAGATACATTAACCATGCCCAACGGAAAAAGCCTTATTCTGCGCCCGTAACGTAGTCTCTCAGTAATGTTGAAATAACCGAGAAATCCATAACGGAATCTATAGAGAACGGTCGGAAATGATAATGTTGTGCTCATTGTAAAAGGAGACTACGAATTGCCCACTTATACAATCCGCGAAATGCACCAAGAAAAGGAAACCAAATGAGAAGCATTGTAAAGATGTTCAGTGGCTTAATCATACGGATAGTTCTAAAAAAACGAACGGAAGTTCAGTGCTTTTGGTGTTATCAGAAATACAGTTGGTCTGGACATAGTTATGGGAGTCGCCAATTGCCATTTCTCACACCGACAAACTTGAAACCAAAATACATACATAAAATCATAGATTAACCATGCACAGTCTATATTAAGGACTATTTTTGAAAAAAAAATAATATGGAAAGACCCTGAGTATTCCGAACACTAACCTTTTCTTATTTAATGTATCTGAGAGTGTTTAGTGTAAAATGTATGAAAGATATCTCAAATATGAAATTGAATATGAGAATTGGATAGTGATTACGATTGAAACATTTGATGCAGTGAAACAATTTGTATGAGACCCCCTCTGATCTAGAGAGACCGCCTGTCTATAAAGACCAGTGAGTTTATTGAAAAATGTAGAGCCATGTTTAGAAGCCACCTGTCTCTGAAAGCCACTTTAGAATACTATTGTGGTCTTTCAGAGTAGGCTTTACCCGTATATATGGTGCGCACATAGTCTTTATTTTAACAGTATTTACAAATTGTCCGAGAAGCTTTGTTAAACCGAATAACACATTTCTGACATGTTTCTCAGCATTCATCTTTGTTATGAAGATATAATCTGGATAGTCTGATATATATATATATATATATATATATATATATATATATATATATATATATATATATATATATATATATATATATATATATATATATATATATATATATATATATATATATATCAGACTCTCCAGATGTGTATGGATTAAATGTGGTACTTGGAGTTCAGCCAGGAAAGGGTTACACCACAGGTGCGCTACGTTATAGCAGGCACCGCGCAACGAAAGTAGCAGCAGTAGCTCACTCTATAAGCACCTGTTGAGAAGGTAACAAGTGTTGCACGTTTGCTGAATCAAAGCTCCCATGAGTAGCACACATACGAACCAATACAATACGCATCATCTTTGGATATACTAGATTATTTACCAGGACCATATTTTGTAAATGGGTAAGTGAAAACGTTGTGTTGAATGGGACGGTTTTGTTACATTTATTATTTCTAAAAAATGTGTTATTATTTAGGGAACTTCAGAAATTAGTTGAATCGTATTGTTGTTGTTGTTATTATAGCTGATGTATTTTTTATGTATTGTTGTTGTTGTTTTTGATGATGCTGATGATAATGATGAGGATGACGTTGATGATGATAATGACTGATGAAGATACATAATTCATTAGTGTAACACCTGAAACACCGAACATCATAGCTACATTCACACGGATGATATTACTACTACTACTACTACTACTACTACTACTACTACTACTATTAATAATAATAATAATAGTAGTAAAAATGATTTTATGTTGCGTATTGCACAAATAGTCAATAGACGACATTAAAGGGTTATATAGTAGAACTTAGATTGTTTTGCACACTTCAAGAAGCCTTGATGTTGTCGAGGAGCCAATTCGTGGTGCATTGGCACGGATAGCTCTGCCCAAAACCCTGAGAGTCGAAGTGCGTGGTATCTGTAATAAATGTTTTAATAGTAATATTGATCGTAGAGTCAACGTGTTTTTCTGTTTGACTGGCAATTCCCTCGGAGCACATTAAAGGAGTACATCCACGTATGCATTTTAAAAAAATCAAAAGCGGCATCTTTAACTTGGTCCTTTTCCCGATGGTCAGCCAGTGAAGTGCACATCCCCACTCTAAGCCCCACACACGGGTTCAATTCCCGGCCGGGGCACTTTGGTCTGTCCAACACAGTTTATTCTATAGTGCCTCAGTCTACCCAGCTGCAAAATGGGTACCTAGCATAAATAAGGCAGTGCTTAGAGCTTGTGCGCTATATGCTGCCAGCTGCTCTGGAATATCTCCCGATGGATTGAAATGGTTTCCGTGTGTACAGGCCTGCTAGGGGAGGAAGTTCGTGTGAGCGCTTCGGTGGATACAAGACTATAAACCGAATACCTTTACCTTTTAAACTACGCCGTCTAACCTTCGTCCCGACTTTAACATAGAAAGTAAAGCAGTGGATTAAGCTACCTAATTCAATTGAATGTTAACACTTGTTAGAGTAAGAGTTTTCGATACTGAATACATAATAATTCCGTTAGGCAGTTTGGTGAGTTGATAAACATTAGCAATGTCCTCTCAAGTTGACCATTTGACTAACGGACAAAAAACACGGGATTCCTTTCCAATGCATGTGTTGAAGGATATACGAATAACCTCGTCCCGCATTTCCTTGTGCTATGTGCGGATTAAGCGAAGCGATAAGACTTTGATTGGATTACCTGGAGATTTCCTTCAGCCAGTCTGATATTTACTTTAAGGTAGAACCCTACTCGATACCGGGGTCGTTTTTAAAACTTGAATATCTGAG
>OZ012693.1:11290794-11315794 GCA_963942565.1 Maea johnstoni | reverse complement strand
AAGCAATACAAAATGGAAATCCCATGGTCCTCTTGGAATCGAATGTTGTTGCTTTTTCATTTTTAATGCCATAGTTTAGATAACCCCCCTTTTGTATACGGTTTTTCATTTTGAATGCCATAGTTTCCTGATTTACTATATCACGTTTTTTTTCACTGCGATAAGTTCGTTTATTTAATTCTTGTTTCGATTTGCAAGCGTTCTCTTAAGTTTTGTTTATTTTATTTTTATCAACTACCTTATTATGTGTGTATCTTTCAAATCATGCAATTTGGTCAATAAACATACATATGTACACTAGACGTATTATATATACTGCCCAGGGAAAATAACGACTCAGTTCAGAAAGTCAGTCAGATCATAAATGGTGAATGTTATGGCTGCGCTTAAACAGAAAAAGCACTCAACCACCATATACATGTACTATATTCCAGTACCAAAGTGGAAAGTAAAATTCCAATTAACCCTTTCTCTACTGGTTGTCAACATGAAATGATGACAAAAAGCTTCGAAACTACTGAAACCGTCTGATAGTACTCAGCGAGTGCTTTCCAATGACTACCAACATGACAGGGTTAAGATGATTCCCATTTTTTCCTACTCTGTGCATTGGACGAAAGTAACCTCAGCAGCAGAAGGGTTAATGTGATTTTGCAGCGAAGAATAATTGGCAGGCTGAATTCAATTCTATCCCAATATGATTATGCAAGTTTAGAAGTAGAACTCGCTAGCTTGCTTTATATAATCATTGGTAGTTTCTACTGTGGAAGAGATACAGGTTTTCTTTATCTTCAACCTTTTCTGCTACTCTAGTCTAAATTGCCTCCGCGGACTCCTAGGGAAATAACCTGGGTACCCTGGGAAAACACCGACTAACCCAAGTTTTTTTTTAAGAAGTGTCTAGTTTATTTTCCTGCAAGTCAGCTATAACGATCGCATAAGGTACATAAAGGTTTTTAAAAGTAAAAGTAAATAACAGAGTATACATGAGCTAGTTTAGAATAGACATACGAAAAGGTTCATGTAGATGTAGTTTTTTGGTAAAATACATGTTAGGCATGGTTAATTAAAATTGAAGTGATTTACATATGGCTAATAAACGTTTTGCTAGCAGTTAAAGTAGCTTGGAGAATGTTTTTCTTAAATTCTCAAAGAGATTATTTTTATTGCATCTATGAGTTCACATGCGCCAGTGCATTGTATTTCAACCACATGTAATTACACAATCCTCAAAGCTTGTTGAAGAACCATGTACTTTATTCCACCTCTCATCAAATTGGGGCATGGTCATATAGCCCTGAGTGTATACATTTCAATGTGTGGGTTTGTCTATCAGTACATTATCAGTTCCCTGAGCCACCACATTGGACCCCAAAATAGGATGATATATTAGATAGCTGGTCCATCAAGCTAAATATAGCATTTTACTACTGTCTCGTTAATAGAGAGGTTGGGCTATCCCGTTTCCGACATCGAGATCGGGTTAGCATATCACCTTCTATGCCGTTCCCGATCTCGATCTCGGAACATCATATGACAGACTTTCCACTGCCTGAACCATCAAATTATCAACGTTGTCAAATGCCCTAGGCATTGACAAAGTACGCCCTTCAGACCTCAGGGTACAGTTATCCATGCCTGAGGCATGGACATGATGGACAAGAATCCAATGGTTGTAGCGGGTGCCAAAAACGAATGCACCTAATGTGCCATTAAACAAACGGGCCACAAGGATCTGAGGATGGCTTCTAGTGAGTGATTTGTGGTTTTTTTTCACGCTTTTTCCTTGTCTTTGTCGACATTATTAGTGGAAATCCCTCTAGCAAGAATGTACTGGAGTGTTTACTGGCCCTGTCGGACAATTTGGTGTCAGATTTCTGACGGCAGGCAGATCCTGGGGACGGGGACTATTTCACAATTATGGATTATAACAACACAGAACAAAACAATGCATTAAATGCTCGCTCATCTCGATAATTATTCTCCATTCCACTTCAAATGCAGTAACATTTACATCTTTGTTATCCGTGACCATTTATATTTGCTTGTACTTTGCGGAAACATGTTGGAAACCCCTTGATATGAGCTTTATTGTTGGGATATAGATCTGCCGCTGAGCATTGCCATTGGTGCAGATTTAGAGCCAGGATGTAGGTGCTTTAAATTATGGCAAATCTGCGGCCGCCAAGGCCGAAGCTTTGCATCAAACACCATCGGCGAGGCTATATATATCTACACCTGAGAGAAGTAGACAGGGAGTGGGCACTGGTCATGAATCATCAGATTTCGGTGCCTCTCACTATCTGACCTAGATAGGATAACATCCCCCAGTCAGCCAGCAGTGCACAGATCACGTGACCAATACAACCCCAGGCTACAGCACGTAACCCGAGACGCAGATAGAAGCTATCATGCAGTACCTATGGCCGCTATGGGGTTGCGGATCAAGGGAATGTATTTCTCTGATCTACACTAAGTTCAGTGGCGGATCTTAATGGCTATTTTAGCGGGTTTTGAGTGATAAAAAATTATCTTGCAGCTCTGTAAAAATAACCAAAAAATCATGTTTTCTAATGGTTGCTCAGGGCAGTGAGCCGGGATTTGGTCCTGGCTCAGTGTGGTGAACCGGGACGATTTTGGAGCCACAGTGACAGCTTCTCACTGAACATAGTGTGTTTTCCAAACTGTAGTATTTTTATAGCAATGCGCTATAAATTTGTGCAATAACCACACCAGGGGCGGATACAGGCCTGAATTTGGCCGGTGCTAAAACTGAAAATGGCCACCAGGCAGCGTAGGTGCTCGGGACTAGTGGCGACTATCCCCACAAGGCGGGGATAGTGAATACCTCCAAAACCCCCCTAATAAATATCCCAATTACTTGATGCGAGGTTCCGGAAACTGCCAATAGGCGGCTTCAAACACGTCGAATGCCTTTGTGGAACGCCTTGGATTGTTTCATTACTGAAAACTTGGTTCTTCCAGTTATGTATGATAGCGTCCACTCTGTTTTGGTCAAACAGCATGGATACATTCAATGGACTAATTGTACTAAGAATACACTTTTAGGAAATTAAATAACCTTTTTTAAATCAGTGAAATTAGCGATTTTACGGTTTTGATGACGTCACAAGTTCACAAGTGATTGGAAGCTAATTATAGAACGCGACGGTGGCGAGGCGTAGCTATAGCGGCGTTCATTTACACTACAGACCTGTAGTGTAAATGAACGCCGAACACGAACACGTTACAGTCAACCTCCCCCCCCCCCCCCTACTACACCCATTCTACTGCCGACACATGGCATCCAACCCTAGTTCCGAAAAACTCTGGATTTTGATTAGTCCAATCGGCCATTAAACATTTTGTGTGCAAACAAATGAAATTAGATCTTGTCAATGTCCAAAACAACACAATAAAAGTTTATTTTCAAATTCCTTTTTCAATTTTTAATGCCCACATGGCTAGAAAATGTTTCACAAAATGTGTACCAGGGATGGGGATAACTGACAAAAAATGTGCGCTAGGGGTTGGGACTATAGAATGCAAAATAGGACAGAAGGTCAGAACACCTGTCTGGCGGGCGGTCGCGAGAACAATGTTGAGCTGACTGCCTCCTCTTCCTAAATCCACCCGTCCCAAGTTTTCTTTAAGGAAATCTATCCGGGGCATGATGCCCTCTAACTGCCTGTCTAAAAAGTGGTGGTGTGAACAGGCAGGGATCAGCTCGCGAATTTGACCGGTGCCAAACATCCACTTTTTGAGTTGAGCGGTGACTTGTAACCAGAATCACCGATGTGGATCCGCCGGTGCACACAGTATGAGTAGTTCATATTGACCAAAAATTAATGGCATAAAAATTACTACAAACTCAACCTGGAGTAAAATTGTCATTTTCGCAACAGATTTAATCTAGAATTGATCAAGAGATTATTGTGGCAGTTTTAACAATCCACACAGCATTAAAATTAATTCGCGGACAGGCGAGCAATCTATTGTTACCATGAACATTGATAGTTCCTGCAGCGCACCAGAGCATTCCCTCACAAATTCTGCAGTCCCCTTCAACAGCTACAACTTCGTGTTCCTTGAGGGTATGCCGTCTCATCATGACCAGCGTGCAATATAGGGATTGGAAACAGGGGGTCAAAAGTGCAGATATATGAAATTTTTGGGGTCGAAAGTCAGTTACCCAATTTACAAGAATAACCATAACAACCCTATAGATTGACATAGCAAGACCAGTCTGCTTATTTACATCATTTAATGTGCCTATTGTCTTCTATGAGTAACACTTTTGAAGTATACCTTGGACTCAACATATACAGAAAATCTTACAAGGTATAACTGGGTGTCATTTTACCAAAAATCTTATGTTTGGGAGTCTGATTGACTCCCTGTCGGTTGCCTGGGTAAGTCCCTGGACTGCAATATCCCTATACACAGCAATGTTAGAAAAATTCTTTCCCTCATAGCGACTTCATTCCTAACACAATTGCTCTAATAATTGTAAAGGCGTTTACTTGGATGTAAATGCATGCATGACGCTACTTAAGTTTATGCAATTCCTGTGTCCTGAAGTAGATTTGATACTGAGGGAGTAATTTGGGAAGATCAATTTTTACATTGCAATGTATAGGGGTCCCCCGACTATTAACAAATAGCATCAATATATAAAACACATATTAGACGGGATGTTTTGTGTAATCATAAATATTCATAAACCTTTTCAAAGCTTGGGTGTGATTGGGGTGTTGCGGGATACTTGGAGCACTGTGGAGGTGGGTGTCATGGCGGCCCCTTACATTTCCGTGTTCGAGAGGTATTAAGCATTGTTTTCTTACATAGGCACCAAAGCATTTAGTATATACTGGTGCCTAGGATTCTAAGCACCAATTTACATGGCTTTTGACGTAATAGGTCACATTTTAAATTAGCAAGTAAAATGTCGATGACTAGAAAAGACTTCGAACTTATAATAGCCAATAGTTTGTATCATCCATACTTTTGTTGACAGAAGCAACTTTAGTCTGGACAACAAAAGTTACTTATGTTGGGCAAAAGTAATTCTGTCTTGACGAAAGTTGCTTTTGCCAACAAAAGTAACTTTTGTTGGACAAAAAGTGCTTTTGTCAGGACAAAAGTACTTTTGTTGTCCAGATCATGACCATTCACCAAATGTAACATTTTAGAATTGTGTCCTAGTAGTCAGTCTATAGATCATGTACGCCATACACAATCGGTGCTAGACTCTACGACAAAAGTACTTTTCTTGACAAAAGTAACTTTTGTCAGACAAAAGTACTTCTGTGATGACAAAAGTTGCTTTTGTCAACAAAAGTAACTTTTGTTGGACAAAAGTACTTTTGTGTTAAACATGGAGTGGCCTTTCGCCAAATGTCACATCTTAGACTGAACTGTCTCGACAAAATTGCTTCTGTCAACGAATGTATGGAAGTTACAAACGGCGCCCCATACAAATAACAATAGAGGTGTGCAGGCGATATTTGCTCTGACATCGTGAAATTACCATTTCAAAAGTATACTGAATACATGTATATAAAATGACTTAGAACCTAGGCTTGACTTTTTTTGCTTTCTCTCCTCAGATGCCCCAGTGGAGGCCATGGAGGAGGCAGAGACCTTCGCCTTCCAGGCTGAAGGTGCTCAGTTGATGAGTCTCATCATCAACACATTCTACTCCAACAAAGAGATTTTCCTGGGAGAATTGATCTCTAACTCATCTGATGCCCGGGACAAAATCCGCTACAAGAGCCTGACAAACCCATCCTGCCTCGACAGTGGCAAGGACCTGGGCATCCGAATTGTCCCAAACAAGGAAGAACCCTCATGAACACTGGTGTTGGTATGCCCTCGGCTGACCTTGAGAACAACCTTGGAACCATTGACAAGTCTGGTACAAAGGCTTTCATGGAGGCACTACAGGTATGTGGAAATCATTTACAGCATACTGGTTGCACCAACAGGTAAATTCTCAGTATTTGGGACACTTTTTAAAAATTACGATTTTCATGGGTTTGTGGTGGTCTATATTCTCTGAAAATATATTGATGTTGTATCAGTAAGATTTACAGCTAGGTGAACATTTTGTGAAATGGCAACTGGGGATTAGTGATGGGACGATGATCGACTGTAGTCGAAAGTCGTCAGCAAGTTAACAGTAACCAATTAATCGGCTGGAGACTTTACACCTAATTGTTAGTCGGTATAATAGCCCATTAAGCCAGCCCACATCCTCTAAGGCCAAAGGGTTCCTTGCCAGATATCCCACAGAGAAAGTTGCTTGTCTCACGTACTGACCTACTGGCCTGTTTATACCTTCTAAGAGCCAGCACTGTAATAGGTCTAGTATGGGTCATGCAAGTAGTAAGTAATAGCATACCAAGAAGTATACCTACTGACTCTGATAAAAACTGGGGTACTGAGCAAACTAGATATTTCAGATTCCTTCTAAATGTAGAAATATGAGTTGGATGAAATGTGTTCTATGATGTGTCTTTCATTATTTTTCTAAAGACATCTTTTAATGCCTTCATACATATTGTAAAAAGTATTTTGCTTTATTAGAATACTGGTAATTTGTCTCTAAGTTACTGAATAAAAATAAGAAAGAAAACATACAAGTATATCTAACCTGCACTGTTTACATGTATAATCCTTCATAGCATAAATCAAAAACACTTGAGAAAGTTTGATGCCAAGATAGAATAGATAATTTGAAATAGTACAATATTATAATAAGTGTTAACATGCTAAACTTAAGCTTTGACAAGCAAACATTCTCATGAAAGTGCGATGAACCGATTAATCGGTGATAGTCGGTTGGCCTAGCTGACTGATGATCGGTTGGGAAAATTCAACTGACTCCCACCACTACTGGGGATAGATTGAGGGTGGCCCAGATTGTAAACCCCATTAATTTATTTTTGCAAAATGATTATAACTACATGTATAATGGTCCAAATTCCTGGGTTGGTCTAAATTTCCGAGAATTTAGGGAAATTCATCGCCTGCAAAAATGGCGCCTATTGTTGTTGACAATCAAGTTAAGCCTAAGACACATTGGTTAAGCTTGCCCCATGAGGATTAACCAATTAAATTTGTGATCTTGAGGGATAGGATATTTTCAGTATAGATGGCCTCTCTAAACCTTCATAAAAAACAAGAGAGTTGGATGCAATGAGCTTCAACAACTGGTGTAAGCAGGGACTTAGCCAGGATTTTCATAGCAGGGTGTCCAAATAGGGATTTTAAGAATTTTGGGTGTCCAAAATCCCTGCTTGAAAAAGTAAAAGTCATTACACTGATTATGTACAATAACAAATAAAGTAATTATATGCTTAATTTTTCTGTCTATGTTATTATTTTTTAACCTTTTTAGAAATTTAACTTGGAATGAGTATTTATAAGAAAAAAACATACCAAAATCTAGTGTGTCTTTTTTACCTAAAATCAGGTATCTTTCATGAACCAGGGGCAGGGAGTCCAAAAGACACCCAGACACCCTGCTGGCTGAGACCCTGGGTTTAAGTGATTAGTTTTTAAGTGATTTTCCTGTTAAGTTGGTTAATGTAAATAATATTGATAACTAACACTTGTGATAATTCCTTGTTATTAAAAGAGATGTTTGAATAGTGTTTTCCATAATAAAAAGTTCTCTTATTATGTGCACTGCTATTATGACCTGTTTTCTCTTTTCCAGGCAGGAGCAGATATTTCCATGATTGGTCAGTTGGGTGTAGGTTTCTTCTCAGCATACCTGGTGGCTGACGAAGTCACCATTACAACCAAAAATAATGATAATGAGGTCTACACCTGAGAATCCTCAGTTGGTGATTCATTCACAGTCCACCCATTGAACGTGGAACCAAGGTAGTCCTCAGTGAAAAAGGAGAGAGACAAGGAACTCATACAATGAGGAGGAGGCCGAGGGGAAGAAGGAAGGTGAAGAAGAGAAGACGGTGAGTTAATTTGTAACACCTAAGTGAAGTGATTCAGAATATTTCAGGGAATGGGGCAAATTCTGCATGTGTGGAGTAACTTAGATTGTCCTGTAACAAATGCAGTATATCAATTTAATGGTTAACCTGCTTCTGAAGTTTGACAGCCCAGCTCTTTTGCTGACTGACCAGCCTAAGTACTGTTAGTGTCCTCTAGATGGCCTGTGCTGTTTACACACAGTTTAGCTGATGCTGCCATGTGAGATGAGTATGAATTAACCTGTAATTGCTGCATGCATGGTCTGTGTACAATGTCTGTCCAGAATAGGTGTTTCAGTCACAGCTTAATTCATTGGCACAGTGTTATCAAGCAGTCCATTAGGTGTTCCTCTAAATTCTCCCTGCCTTTTGTTAGCCCTTGCATAGACTTTGTTTATGACATGAATTCGCGAAATAAATATATAAAAGACACATCACTAGGTTGGTGCTTTTGTCATTATGGAACAGGTGATAATGTTCTAAATTAATGTTATTTTATCTGAATATATATCTTATATAGTACCTGTACCTATTAGAAAATACCTAGTAATCTGCACTTGAATTACAGTCTACTGCTATTCTGCATGTCTAATATTTTTTTCTTTTCTTTCAGCCTGGTATTCATGAACATAGCACCAACCGCAAAAAGATCACAGATTTCTTTAGGTACCACAGTTCCTCCTCAGGAGATGAGCTGACATCTTTTAAGGAATATGTATCTCGCATGGAGGAAAAACAGAAGCAAATCTACTACATCACAGGTAAGGATTGCCTTCGAAAATTTTGAAGCAGTTTATTACTGTTTAGTGTGAATTCATGAAGTTTAAGATAGTTGGTAAAGCCAGAATGACCCTGTCAGTTGTGTGCTGAAATGGAGAGATGTCTTCTAATTTGGTGTGTTAGCCACATTATGAGTATTTATGACATCTGAAAATTAGGCATCAGGGTGCCCTAATGGTATGTGGTGAATTTCTAAAACTTTCTTTCAATAAAATTGAATTTTCTCTTCTAGATGTTTATGGAAATCAATCTTATCCAGTTACTTAATCTGTAGAGAAATTCTACCTGGAAGTATTAACTATTGCATGCTTAAGACGCCCTTTTTAAGATTCCTGGGTGAGACCCTTGTCCTTACTTGACCATCCCCATAATCATGGTAATTGGAATATTCACCTCACTTGAAATTCAGTAGTTTTAGACTGACCTATATATCAGGGTCTTATCCAGGATTTCCAAACTGCCTGTCCAAAACAGCAACACTATTTTGTCAAATATGGCAACTTACACTTCAGTTATGTCCTAGAAGACAGTTTGTTGAAAAAAGATTTGGTTATTAACCCCAAAAAGTCGAAAATTGAAAATTCTTCATAGAAATTTGTGTCTGTCCAAGAAGGAGTTTGTGAACTGTTGGCTGAAGTCAACGCGTACATCGCTTGAAATGATGACATTACCAATCTTATTGATATATGATGATAGTAGTTTTGCGATTAAGCAGGGTTCCACATAAGTACTAGCCCGCTTCCCCGGCAAGTGATTTTTTGAAAAAAGGGCTTTCAGGCAAGTACATTTTCGTTTGCACTTGCCCTAATAGGCAAGCTGATTTTCTTAGTACTCCAAAAAAAATTATTAATAGAAAAATGGCGTAAATACCCAGAAATATGCTAACAATGCAACGGTTTTAAATTCATTAAATCCATGAGCAATAATACATGCTATTTTAGCATATGTTATAGTTTATTTCGGGAAGCCAAAAATTGTTGGGCAAGTAAAAATCTTTAACAACTTGCCTGGCATGGTAAGTTAGTTCTGAAACTTACGTTGGTGCCTGTTAAGCCAAGCATATCTGAGTCAAGTAAAATGTACTTATTACAAATCGTTTTGTTTCGGTCATCTTTTCACATATCCTGCCATTTCTAATTTTGTTTATGTCCTCTTTTGATATGTAGGTGAGAACAAAGATCAGGTTGAGAACTCCGCAGGTTGAGAACCATCTCATTATTTTTCATTGCTTGCATGGGAAATTCTTTTTTGAAGATTTTTGAAGAAGATTTCAGCTTAAATTCCATAGCAAAGAGAATTAGATAATAGATTATGTAACATACTGTGTACATTGGTTGAAATGGTGACATTCCCCATCTTATCGATATATGACGATAGTTTTGCGATCAACTCAAACAAATCTGAGTCAAGCAAAATGTACTTATCACCGATGTCATTGTGTTCTAATGCCAAATGTGTCAAGGAATCCCATCTAGGAGTTCAATCATAAGGGTTTGTGGCAGGTGACTTTTAGTAACAGATATAGAATAGAAACCTTTTCATGGGATATCTGGTACTTCTTCTGTGAGCATACCTTCAAAACAGGTACCTTGAACTGTATTGACCATGTGATATTGATCCATATTCATTTGAAACATCCTGACTCTTCTCATTTTACTTGCAGGTGGCTGTATCAAACAGGTTGGTGAACTGTTGTATTGTAACGAGTCAGTATGGCTGGTCTGCCAACATGAAAGCCCAGGCTACCTGCTACACCAGCTCCATGGGCTACATGGCAGCCAAGAAACACCTTGAAATCAACCCTGATCATTCCATCATGAATGAAGACAAGGTAGAGGTAGACAAGAATGACAAGTCTGTTAAAGATTTAGTCACACCTGTCATCCGGCTTCTCCCTTAAGGATCCTCACACCCACGCTAACCGCATTCACGGGATGATCAAGCTTGGCCTTGGTGTTGAGGATGATGAGGCAGCAGAGGAACCCACAGAGGAGATGCCCCCGCTTGAGGGCGATGATGAGGATGCGTCCAGAATGGAAGAGGTTGATGAAAGACAATCAATCTGACACTTTGAAGCAGTGGACTTAAGAAATCTTATCTAAATCATTTTGTCTTAAAAAAGAAAAAAAAATCAATCAGGATATGTCAGACTCGCTCACTTCAGCAAGAGAACTCTCACTATAAATACGAGACTTCTACCAAGCATTTTTATGATTCAATATTATTGTTTGATTTAACTGTTTGCATTCCTTCTATGCAGAATTTTTCTGAACTTATAAGGTACCCTGTCCATACGGTTGCAGAGAAGATTATCTAATGAGAGATGTTACACAGCTTGTTACTTGAGATATGACATCTGGCTTTTTTACCTCCCCTTATGTTAACCATGATACTAGTAATTTTAGGGGTATTATGTTGCGCAAGTGCTTAGCTATTGTCTTTTTTGTTTTAACTGCATTGCAAAGTATGCAGCTGAATAAAGATTTTGTAAAAATTGTCAGTTTGCTTTTTCGTCTTATCTCCTTGCACTATAACAATGAACATATTGAAAAGGATGTTATGCTTACAATTAAAGAAAGTGGTTTACCAAGTGGAAAAATTTTTTTTTACTAGTTGTTTCCAACATGAAACGATTGTTGGGCAGGAGGAACACTCCTAAGTTTCTTTCGAAATTGATAGTTTTATTTTAGTATACATAAATATGCCAGCTTGTGCCAATATTGGTTCATACTAATTTCTAAAGAATTGTAATTGTACTGAATAAGTGGAAGACGCATATAAATTCCAAAGTATTACATCTGGTGCAAGACCTATTAGTTTTTTCTCCTTGAATATGTAGATGATGTGGTAGTGATGTATTCAAAATAAAGTCTAGAAATTATCCCCTTTATGGATCCAGGTGGATCTCTTAAAGATAAGCAACACCTTTTTTTAGGTCATACATTACAGAACAGATGTTGAGCATAAACTATTCATGCTTCAGAGTTCCTCCTGAAGTAGTCGGCTGTATCTATAATACTTTTCACGATAACCTGAGAAATTTTTATTTTACAAAATATTTGAAGGGGATGTGTTGGTAAAGTTCTGATTAATAAATCTGCTTTCAAGTGTTTTCCAAATTTAGGCACTAGCCTGAAGAATTTTACCAACATCATCAGGCTGGTTTTGGTTAGTTCTGGCCTGTTTAAATGAAATAATTAAGTATGAAATAAAATGCATATATGAGGTTATACAAATATTTCCAACAATGTTTAGAATTTTATTTGGGACAATTTTTGGTTTTTCATTCTTAAACCTAGCCATAAAAACAAACCTTACCAAACTAGCAGCAATGATTTTCCCCTCCCTTTACAAGTTTACAGTAACATTTATTTCCCCACTACCCAGAAAGTTTAGTATGTTTTATCAATCAATTGAATCATTGAAGTGTACTCATGGTTTTGATATTGTAAATAAATTGTAAAACATTGATATTGTGTTTCTTTGTCTCTGTGGTCAATTACATGTTCAAACGCAAGTAGTAATAGAAGAAAGAAATTATACTCTGCCAAAAGGCTCCAATGGGATGGTCTTGTGATTTATGTCACAACCATAAAAGCTCCTTTACATATTTCCTAAGGAGGAATACCATTGAATTTATAAGGGATAGGGATAGAAATAAATTTGACCATGGTATAAATTTACAACAGTAATCAGAAGTAAAATGATATGTTTTGAAATTATATGAATTTCTCGTAAAAGAAATACAGCCTTAGGACTTGGCTGAGGTTAAAAGTTATATGCATATATATTCAATCGAACCTGTTTAGAAGCATAATGAGATGAACTATCAACCAAATTTATGATGTGAAGCAATTGCAAATGAAGAAGTTCATAGCTAAAAACTAGCAGATACCATCTGATATGGACATTAATTCATATTTATGTGTTAAATCTCATCTCTAGTTTTATTTCCATTTCTACCGGGAGAAACTAGTAAAAACCATCAGAAACTGGGTTTCTGTCACTTTCCTGGCAGAAATGTTTCTGCTGGCGAAAGCCAAACCCTGAAAGATACCATGATTTTTCCAAGAAGAAACTGCAAATCAGATTTTAATCTGAATATATAGCCCTCTACCTCAGAATCTTTGCCCTTAAAACTAGTGCAAGTATAGTAATGATAAGATATTGTTCTATACCTAACCCTAGCCTTTCTCAGAGTGGACCCAATAAAGGCTAAATTTCAGCATTTCTTCTCTTCCTTTTCCACTTAATGACTATTCCTTTCTGAAGGTACTTATGGAACATTTGAATCTTGAAATATTTAAAGTTTTGAAATTTAAAAAAAAACATGCAAATTGCATTCCCTCATCAAATTTCATGAAATCAATCAAATAGTCCTAGTGGCGCCCCCTATTAATATTTTATTCAAACCATCCTAACTCGGACAAATAAATTAGCAGCTCCTCCATATTTTCATATCAGGTTATTCAGGGACCCCTTCATCATTTCTGGTTTAAAAGTTTGAAATTTTCCCACCAGGGGGCGCCACTAGACTTATTTGATTGTTTTTTAAAGTATTAGCTGCGAACTTTTAATTTTCCTGGCAGCCATTCAGTTACCCTAATAATTTAATCTAAGGGGAAATCAAAAGGGGTCGTTACCCTTTAAATTGGTGTCTGTTTAGTAATGATTGTTCATTGTTTTAACCCTAACCCTAGCCCCTTTTCTGAAAGTGGACCCCAAAAGTGCTAGATTTTAGCATTTTTTCTCCTCCTTTTCCACTTTACAAATCTTCCTTTATAATGATACTAATATAGCTTTAGAATCTTGAATCATATGAAGTATTAAGACTAAAATCATGGGCAAATTACACTTGTTTAACCCTAACCCTAGCAGATATACGTTTCCTCCTCAATTCTGATGAAATCCATCAAATTGTTCTAGTGGCGCCACCTTTATTCAAATTCTCAAACTTTTCAGTTGGAATAATAAAGGGGTTTATAAGTTGCTTGATCTGAAAATTTGGAAAGGCTACCATATCGTGGGACTGAGATATGAAGGTTTGACTGAAATTTCATATCTAGGGAATGCATGCTGGGTTGAAACATATGTGACTCTAAGTGACTCACACAATAAACATAAGGAGTGAAGGAAATATCAATCAAACCATCATAACTCGGCCAATTAAAGTGTTAGCTCTTCCAAATTTTCAGATCAGGTAACTCAAGAACCCCTTTACTATATCAGTTTCAAAGTTTGAAATTTTCCCACCAGGGGGCGCCACTAGACTTATTTGATTGTTTTTTAAAGTATAAGCTGCGAACTTTTAATTTTCCTGGCAGCCATTCAGTTACCCTAATAATTTAATCTAAGGGGAAATCAAAAGGGGTCTTTACCCTTTAAATTGGTGTCTGTTTAGTAATGATTGTTCATTGTTTTAACCCTAACCCTAGCCCCTTTTTTGAAAGTGGACCCCAAAAGTGCTAGATTTTAGCATTTTTTCTCCTCCTTTTCCACTTTACAAATCTTCCTTTATAATGATACTAATATAGCTTTAGAATCTTGAATCATATGAAGTATTAAGACTAAAATCATGGGCAAATTACACTTGTTTAACCCTAACCCTAGCAGATATACGTTTCCTCCTCAATTCTGATGAAATCCATCAAATTGTTCTAGTGGCGCCACCTATATTCAAATTCTCAAATTGTGCAGTTGGAATAATAAAGGGGTTTATAAGTTGTTTGATCTGAAAATTTGGAAAGGCTACCATATTGT
Organism: Maea johnstoni; assembly: GCA_963942565.1. Taxonomy (NCBI): domain Eukaryota; kingdom Metazoa; phylum Annelida; class Polychaeta; order Spionida; family Magelonidae; genus Maea; species Maea johnstoni. Next base: position 11,301,254 of record OZ012693.1, on the reverse strand, counting down.
GGGACTGAGATATGAAGGTTTGATTGAAATTTCATATCTAGGGAATGCATGCTGGGTTGAAACATATGTGACTCTAAGTGACTCACACAATAAACATAAGGAGTGAAGGAAATATCAATCAAACCATCATAACTCGGCCAATTAAAGTGTTAGCTCTTCCAAATTTTCAGATCAAGTAACTCAAGAACCCCTTTACTATATCCATTTCAAAGTTTGAAATTTTGTCACCAGGGGGCGCCACTATAATCATTTACCCACTCAATACTGTTCATATAGTGAAAATTTGCTATTTTGCTCTCATTTTGCCATCTTTCAATATTTTAACCTGATTTCATCTTAGGTATGTTAGGTGAAGTGTCACAGAACTGAATTGAACATCTTTAGATTGGCGAACTGGTTGGTTGGCATGGAAACTTGAATTTCTCATTTAATACTGTTAATATAATGAAAATTTGCTTTTTTGCCCTCATTTTGCCATCTTTCAATATTTTAACCTGATTTCATCTTAGGTATGTTAGATGAAGTGTAACAGAACTGAATTGACTGTCTTTAGATTGGCGTTCTGGTTGGTTGCCATGGAAACTTGAATTTCTCATTTAATACTGTTAATATAATGAAAATTTGCTTTTTTGCCCTCATTTTGCCATCTTTCAATATTTTAACCTGATTTCATCTTAGGTATGTTAGATGAAGTGTAACAGAACTGAATTGACTGTCTTTAGATTGGCGTTCTGGTTGGTTGCCATGGAAACTTGAATTTCTCATTTAATACTGTTAATATAATGAAAATTTGCTTTTTTGCCCTCATTTTGCCATCTTTCAATATTTTAACCTGATTTCATCTTAGGTATGTTAGATGAAGTGTAACAGAACTGAATTGACTGTCTTTAGATTGGCGTTCCGATTGGTTGCCATGGAAACTTGAATTTCTCATACAATGCTGTTAATATAGTGAAAATTTGCTAATTTGCTCTCATTTTGCCATCTTTCAATATTTTAACCTGATTTCAGCTTAGGTATGTTAGGTGAAGTGTCACAGAACTGAATTGACCGTCTTTAGATTGGTGAACTGATTGGTTGCCATGGAAACTTGAATTTCTCATTTAATACTGTTAATATAATGAAAATTTGCTTTTTTGCCCTCATTTTGCCATCTTTCAATATCTTAACCTGATTTCATCTTAGGTATGTTAGATGAAGTGTAACAGAACTGAATTGACTGTCTTTAGATTGGCGTTCTGGTTGGTTGCCATGGAAACTTGAATTTCTCATTTAATACTGTTAATATAATGAAAATTTGCTTTTTTGCCCTCATTTTGCCATCTTTCAATATTTTAACCTGATTTCATCTTAGGAACTGAATTGACTGTCTTTAGATTGGCTTTCCGGTTGGTTGCCATGGAAACTTGAATTTCTCATCCAATGCTGTTAATATAGTGAAAATTTGCTAATTTGCTCTCATTTTGCCATCTTTCAATATTTTAACCTGATTTCAGCTTAGGTATGTTAGGTGAAGTGTCACAGAACTGAATTGACCGTCTTTAGATTGGTGAACTGATTGGTTGCCATGGAAACTTGAATTTCTCATTAAATGCTGTTAATAAAGTGAAAATTTGCTTTTTTGCCCTCATTCAATATTTTAACCTGATTTCATCTTAGCTATGTTACAATGACTGGTACAGAACAGAATTGACTGCCATTTGCGTAGCCAACTGATTAGATGCCATGGAATACTGTTAATACTGTTAAAAGAATGAAAATATGCTTTTTTGCCCTCATTAAACCAACTTTCAAGATTTTAACCTTATTTCATCTTATGTACAGATTTTGACCCAGCTTCTTCATATAAAGCAAGAACTTATAAGATATTTTACGTTTTCTGTTTTTATTCTGGTAAATATTTCAACTTTACAAATGTTGATTTCAATAGAAAAAATTCACTAAAGCACTTTTTATTTTGAGACGGAAGGGTTAAACAATATCTCACCATTTCTTTCTGTTGGAGTTTTGCACTTAAAACACCCTTTGGTACGTTTTCCAAAAAATAATGAGAATTTAATTGTCATTATTAGTCGTAGTAGTAGTCTGGTTGAGAGTGCCTTTACTCAAGTTTGTTGATCAGAAACTTTCTGAAGCTCACGAATAAAACAACAAATCCTCTGATTTAAGATATTTCATCATTGCTTAATCACATTACAGATTAAAAAGGGTAATGAGTTAAATGAGGAAGACTGTAACTTGAGACACATGTAAGGAAAAAATAAGAATAAATGGGTAGAGAAGGAAAGGGCTTTTCTTTTTATCAAGAAAGCATTGCAATATCCTTTACATTAGAGACAAGCATTTCTCTATTAGCTATTTTATTATTTAACACATCCAATTTACCTGTTTTTATTGAATTTTGAGCATTTTCATACAGTTCTGAATAAGCGAAAAACTTTTTCCTGTGACGGAGTCACAAGTAACCCAATTTTCAACTTCCACTAAAAGGCTTTTTAAGTTTACAAGTTCCACTAAAAGGCTTTTTAAGTTTACAAGTTTTTCTTAGTATAGTGATTAGAGGACCTCCAAAAACTTAAATTTGACTTTATTTTGTAATTTAAAGGTATTGGTGTTATTGAGTCAGATGGTTAAAATGAGTGCCATTGTCTCATTGGGATAACATTTTATTTATAGGTACAAACAAACAAAACAAAGCTATCCTGAAACTAGAAATAACCAGCTTTCTAGAAGTATAAGGCATGATATATTTAGAAAGCAAATATATTTTGGTTTAGATGCTAACATGTGATTGATTGAGCCTATACACTTTTTTTCATTCAGTTTGAAGTTATCAAGAACAAAATCAAAGGATGTTTACCAAATTTTCTAGTCTTCTTAATTTGCATTATAATTGACAAACATACAAAATTCCACAAGTGGTGGTAAAATCGATGTGCATACTAATTCAATTGAATAACATCATATAAATCAAATAAAAAACTCAACATATCAAAACTATTTTTTCAATAGTCAAATGAATACTAGGTGGACATCACTGACAGTCATATTGCAAAGCAATAGTATTCATTGGTAAGAGAGGAAGACAATTTAAATCACTCATCCATACCCCATCACCAAGATGTAATTTGGGCCAATAACTGATCAAATAATGTATAAGCTGTTAGTGTGAAGTGCAGTCCCTTCTGTGATCAATGAAGTGAAATAGACGTTCAACAAAGTACCAGAAACAGAAAAAACTACCATATTAAAAACCCTGGGATGGCTTGGGCAATATAATGCAAGCTTACCATACATTTTCCAATGGGAGACAAAATAAAGATAAATAAAGCAAATACTAGTTTCAAAAATACTGAACGTTTATTTCGCCAAATAGTATTTACATTATATACATGTAGATAAAATGGTTATTTCAAATACTGCATTACATATACTAGTACATGTGTATTTGCTTGGACTCTCACTCAATAAATGAAAACAAAATACAATTATTCAATGTTCTGTTCTCGAAAGAGGTGCATTTTTGTAATATCCTTCATAGACAAGATGTTAAATAATTTCTCTGATATTCTCTTTTAAACATACTTAAGGATAATTGCAATTGAGTTCATACTTTTTATCTCCTTGATTGAAAAGTTATCAAACATGGAATACTTCTTAAGTATTATGTGATTGTGCGCATCGGGTAATTTTGCATGTGGTCCTCATTACCTTTATTTAATTAGTAAAAAAGGTTGGCAATACCAATATTGGTAAAACATTACAGCAATTTGAAATGGGTAGATTCAATAACCAAGGTAATTTTTCATAGATCTGGCCAAAAAACAACACAGAAATCACAAAATCACAGCGAGTGGAGCAGTGAATATGACATCTGTTATTGCGCCACAAACTTTAAGTAGAAATCTTCTGAGCTTCTGTACTTCCTATCCAAAGCAGGATGAAGTGGAGAAAGGGGGTTGTTTATATAGATGCTATAACATGTCGCAGGAACCTAGCACCATCTGTAAAGCCTTGACATATGCTGAAACAAACAAGAAATCAATGATAAGTTCACAAAAAGGATAAGTATATTTTATTTGGTTATTGATATAGAGGTTAAACAAGGAGAGTACATTTTCTTAAAAATATTGCTGAAAACATGACTGATGTTTTTTTTGTAAAATACACAATTAAACCCTGGCTATTACAGTTCATGATAAATAAATAACCAACGGCCTGGAGAGTAACTATTATCCAAATGTTTGCACACCAGACCAATATCTAACAATATCCAACATATTCCACATTTATCATGGACTGTACAACTGTGACGGCATAACATATACAGATTTAACTCATTTATGACTGGATATCTCACTCGATCTATAAAACTTTTGAAAATAACATTGGGATTAAGCAGGAAAAGGGGAAATTATTTGAAGGAGGGTTATGCATTAGTTTCTGATCAACGCTTCTCCATCAAATACTTTCTGAAGAAAGCTTGTGTTACAGAGCAATATCTGTAATTGCCTGCCAGTTTTGAGTGCTACGGGCATGAATTGGTTGAATAAATATAAAACTAAAAAAAATAACACACATACATTCCAAGCCCTAACATGTCAATCCGCATCAACTCTAATGAAGAATAACATCTGCCATTGAGTACAGGACCTACCTGTGGGATTCCTGTAAAATGCACAAATATTAGCACACATCTCGGGGCTGGTGTCCCATATACTGTCCCCACAGCAGGCAGTTAAATACTCTTTTCTGAATAATACATAAAAAAAAACAATTCATACTGCATTCCTATGAATATCTACATGAGGCTAACAAATTAAAAATGAAGGTGTTTACTGGCTGCATTTTTAGATTCAATCTAGCTTATACATCATCCATACATAATATAACCCTCTACATGTGTCCCTGCATTTGATGTCTAACACACATTTTAATTTATTCACTTTATTCTATCTATAATATCCATTTATTTTGAATTTTCATTCATCTATTTAAAAAAAAACTTTCATCTGATTTTATTTGTCAATTGTTAAAAGTCTTAGTGAATTCAAAAAGTGATTAAAGAGAATTAGGTACAATAAAATCTTCTCAGTAGCCAGTAGGTTAAACTATTACAATACTTTAAAATGACATGAAGTTCAGGCATGAATTTGCCTTAGATTAAGAGCCAGCACATTCCAAGATTGATCACTTCAACCAAATAGGCCCAGTATATATGAAACCTGTAAAATGATCAAATGGCAAATACTATGAGTAGTCTCTCCTGGGTATTGTTATTTGCTTCTAGTAAAAATATAAACAGTAATTTTTGTTAATTCTTTAAACTATGAAATAGAGATTTAAATGAAATCATTTTAGGTTTTGAATTTATAATTTTATTCTTGACACATTTTGGCCACATGGAGGCAGGGAATTCGAAAAAAAAGCCTGTCCAAAACAGCATTTCCAAAATTCCTTCCTGTCCAGAATTAGTTACGTATCCTCTTCAAATCCTTATATAAACTACATTTAATAGTCAATTGTGTAAAAAAGCCAATTTACACTTGGGCCATGTCCTAGAAGGTGGTTTATTAGGGAGAAATTGGTTATTACCCCCAAAAGTCAAAATTGAAGGTTGTTCACAGACATTTAAGCATGTCCAAAAAGGAGGTTTTCAGGAAACTGTCCAAAAGACAGGCAGGATGGGTCCTGGCTAAGTCCCTGCATGGAGGCTAAATCCCATATAACTAGAAACAGGAGTACCTAAGAAAAACCACCACCTTATCATAAGTAAAAAGATAAATTTCTTACATGTCCATAGCAAGAATATATATATATATATATATATATATATATATATATATATATATATATATATATATATATATATATATATATATATATATATATAAATATATATATATATATATATATAAACTTACCATCGGAAATTCCCTGCATTCCCATATAATTGATTGGGGGACCTGATGGACCCATTCTGGAGGAAGAGGCCATAGGGCTGTTCACCTTTATGGGCTGCGCTTGAGACTGCAAATACCAATAATTTGTATGAAACATACTCTTATGCTCCTGAAGGAGTTCAAAAATTTGTAAGATTCTAAGATGACATCTTAAGTTTCACTAATTACTGCACAAGTATCAACCTGAACTCTCACTATGTAGTAATCACAGTTTGAGGCAAATTTAAGTCTTAAATAGGCCCAGATTTAATGTGAATTATTGGTTACTGTAGTAGGGTCTGACACTTAGATTTCAGGCCATGGGCCCGAAAAGGTATTTCGATAAAAATTAGTGGTCAAAAACAGGATTTCTGGTTATATTTCATACTATTTTGGGCCCCTAGAGAAATCAAGGGGCCCACAGCAAAATCTAGGGGCATATGCCCCCGGGCCCCTGGGAAAGTCGAACCCTGTGAAGACATTAAATATGCATATGATTTATCATAACATAAGTGAGTTGCAGAGGTATTTCTAGTAAAATGCAGGAAAATTTTTACCATTCTTACCAGAGCCACTTAAGGATCATCAATCTTCACAACAATCTGTGCAGCGGGGCATGGGCCAGCTGTGGATCCTGCAGCAACATGTTCCTTGTCTCAGTTAGATTATTCTGAATGCACAGCTACAAGATAAAGACATAACAATATGTAAGTAATAAACTAAACTAAACAGAAACAATGGGAGCTCATGAGTCAAAATGGCCACAGGCTCATGAGTTGGATCTCACTCCGTGGGTGCAGCTCTAGTACATTTAGGGTCATTATCAGGAAATCCTGTCTGCTGCCTGAATAAATAAGACAGAATTTTAAATACTATTGCCCATACTGGACAAATGGCCATTAGTGTTCAAATTCCTAATTGGACCGAGCATCAGAGCTTAGAGGGCAGACACTTAGGCATAGGACCGAGCACCACACCTTGAGGGCAGGTAGGGAGCTGTAGGACCGAGCACCACAGCTTAGAGGGCAGCAAAGGAGGTATGGGAGCGAGCACCACAGGATAGAGGGCAGCAAAGGAGGTATGGGAGCGAGCACCACAGCTTAGAGGGCAGCAAAGGAGGTATGGGAGCAAGCACCACAGCTTAGAGGGCAGCTAGGGAAGTATGGGAGCGAGCACCACAGCTTAGAGGGCAGCTAGGGAGGTATAGAACCGAGCACCACAGGTTAGAGGGCAGCCAGGTAGGTATAGGACCGAGCACCACAGGTTAGAGGGCAGCTAGGGAAGTATAGGACCGAGCACCGCAGGTTAGAGGGCAGTCAGGTAGGTATAGCATGGATCACCACATGTTAGAGGGCAGCCAGGTAGGTATAGGACCGAGCACCACAGTTTAGAGGGCAGCTAGGGAAGTATGGGATCGAGCACCACATGTTAGAGGGCAGCTAGGGAGGTATAGCATCGAGCACCATAGGTTAGAGGGTAGCTAGTAGTGCTAGGACTCGTAGCAAAAACATGAACTCGAGCAAGTGGCAAATCTAGCGACCAAAACTAGAGTCAATATAAAGTTTTACGGCCACATTGACAATATCTTAAGGCGAACGATTTAAAACAAAATTGCGCCTTGGCATAGGCCGCCACAAGCCAGGCACACATAAGGTCTACCGCAGCATTGAGAATCGGTGCACCAGATAATGGCTTAATACGCATCTGACATGGAGACTTAAGAAAACACATTTTATTTCAGGAAATATTGTGCAAATTTGGGAGTTTTGGCAGTCGCTAGGCCAAACATGCATTGGAAGCATGTGTTGCTATTAAAATGTCATAAGCTCGTAATTTCTGAGCGATCAATTTTTGGACTCGAGCGCTCGGATTGGAGGCCCCAGCGACCAAATGCTCGAGCTTCCGATTACTCGTCCCACCACTAGTAGATAGGTAGGTATAGGACAGAGCCCCACAGCTCTGAGGGCAGTTAGGGAGGTATAGGACTAAGCACAATAGGTAAGAGGGTAACTATGTAGGTATAGGATGGAGCAACACAGCTTAGAGAGCAGCTTGTTAGGTATTGGAGCGAGCACCACAGGTTAGAGGGCAGCTAGGGAAGTATAGGAGCGAGCACCGCTGGTTAGAGGGCAGTCAGGTAAGTATAGGCTGGAGCACCACAGGTTAGAGGGCAGCTGGGTCATTCCGTGTCAAATCACCGAGAGGTGTTGCTGCATGTTTTCAGATATGGCTCAAAATTGGTTTGGTGAAAGCTATACATGTTTTTAGAGAATCCCCACAATATCAGCTCAATATCTTTACTGGGTCAGGAAATACGACCAGTCTAAGGCCAGGGGGGTGGTCAAATACTAACAAACTGGCCTGAAACCCTGATTTTCAGACCCTAGAAATTGTGCAAGTGACATTCCCACAGTGCTTCCCATCTCAGAAATAACTCTCCAGGTGACATAGACCTGATATTCACAATGGGACTATTTTCTATGTTCCCATTGGTCAGATAATGATATGCTAATAAGCTCAATCGTCTCAAAATACACCATTCGCGTTTGTGATTTTAGTGTTTTCAACATCCTCTAGTTCAGCTGATATATATCCTAGGAGGCTGTAAATGGATATATACTACCCCTGTTATATACTTAGTGTTAGGAGGACCAAGAAATAATCTTACAGGTCTTAGAGGTTCAGATACAGGGCTCTAGAAGTGCTATTTTAAACAAAATTACTAGTCGCGAATGGTTTTTAAGCTGGTATTTTGGGGAGATATGCTATTGTATAATAGCATTTGCACAATTTCTAGGGTCTGAAAATCAGGGTTTCAGGCCAGTTTGTTAGTATTTGACCACCCCCCTGGCCTTAGACTGGTCATATTTCCTGACCCAGTACAGATATTGAGCTGATATTTTGGGGATTCTCTAAAAACATGTATAGCTTTCACCAAACCAATTTTGAGCCATATCTGAAAACATGCAGCAACACCTCTCGGTGATTTGACACGGAATGACCCAGCTAGGGAAGTATGGGAGCAAGCACCACAGGTTAGAGGGCAGCTAGGTATGCATAGGACCGAGCACTACAGGTTAGAGGGCAGCTAGGTATGCATAGGACCGAGCACCACAGGTTAGAGGGCAGCTAGTAAGGTATATGGGAGCGAGCATCACAGCTTAGAGGGCAGCTAGGAAGGTATAGGAGCGAAAACCACAGGTTAGAGGGCAGCTAGGGAGGTATAGGAGCGAAAACCCGAGGTTAGAGTGCAGCTAGGGAAGTATGGGATCAAGCACCACAGGTTAGAGGGCAGCTAGGGAGGTATAGGACCGAGCACCACAGCTAAGAGGGCAGCTAGTGAGGTGTATGACTTAGTACCACAGGTTAGAGAGCACCTAGTTGGGTATAGCACCCAGCACCACAAGTTAGAGGGCAGCTAGGGAGATATAGGACCGAGCACCACAGGTTAGAGGGCAGCTAGGGAGTGATAGGACCGAGCACCATAGGTTAGAGGGTAGCTAGGTAGGTATAAGATAGAGCACCACGGGTTAGAGGGCAGCTAGGGAAGTATTGGAGCGAGCACCACAGGTTAGAGGGCAGCTAGGGAAGTATGGGAGCGAGGACCACAAGTTAAAGGGCAGCTAGGAAGATGTGGGAGCGAAAACCACAAGTTAGATGGCAGCTAGGGAAGTATGGGATCGAGCACCACAGGTTAGATGGCAGCTAGGGAGATATAGCATTGAGCACCACAGGTTAGAGGGTAGCTAGTAAGGTATAGGATCAAACACCACAGGTAAGAGGGAAGCTAGGGAAGTATGGGAGCGAGCACCACAGGTTAGAGGGCAGCTGGATAGGTATAGGACCGAGCACCACAGATTAGAGGGCAGCTAGGAAGGTATAGGACCGAGCACCATAGATTATAGGGCAGCTAGGAAGGTATAGGACCGAGCACCCTAGATTAGGGGGCAGCCAGGGAAGTATGGGAGCAAGCACCACAGGTTAGAGAGCAGCTAGTTAGGTATAGGACCGAGCACCACAGGTTAGAGGGCAGCTAGTTAGGTATAGGACCGAGCATCACAGGTTAGAGGGCAGCTAGTTAGGTATAGGACCGAGCACCACAGCTTAGAGGGCAGCTAAGGTAGTATAGGACCGAGCACCACAGCTTAGGGCGCAGCTAGGGAGGTTTATGACCCAGCACCACATACCATTTTGACAATGATTTAATCTCATTATTTGGCTTTGAGAGAATAAAAGTATTATAGCTCGCGCAGCGAGCAGGCCAAAGACCCTCAGGCAAGCGGCGATTACGGTACAGGCTGTCATCACCTACCTTGCAGCCTACGCACTGATGCTGGTTTTATCCTGTCAGCATTTCCATCTGTTCGTCTCTTGTCTCGCTTAAAGATAATCTCACGTGAAATGAACATCACTATTTGCTTTTATAAGAGCACATTTTTCAGCCAGATCTTTTCTCGTTTAAATATTGCTTGATAAGATAATAAATATGGATTGTTTCCTTTAAATTGTATCTAAATG
>OZ012693.1:11192566-11290594 GCA_963942565.1 Maea johnstoni | reverse complement strand
GTTATTATCATCTGGTAGTGCGTCGCGATGAGACCCGAGGTTTGGTAGTCAATTTAGAGAAAGTCGTTGGTATTGTTACAGTTCTGGCAGTTATTCCCTATACTAAATGCCCCGGCATAACACACGACCACACGCCCGATTACCACCCAGTTTCCTGGGCATGGATGCTACCACCTCCCCGGCCTCACAGCGTAGCATTGATTCGCAAGCTTCTACGGTCATTTATGTGGTTGGCCTTTTTTTGACGTTTTCCATCACCATGGGTGTTTGTACAACCAGTTACTGACAGACGTCCGGTCGACTGGTGCAGCAATTAAATGTCGACACTGTATGCTCAACAAATCCTCCCCATTTTCCCAAATATAACTCTATTTTGAGAGTTATGCCGTTTAAGGTACTTCAGTACAGCGCGGCAGCACTGGTCTTTTTTAAAGTTTGCAATCTATTCCTCACTAGGGGCCGCGGCTTATTATGAGTTAATTCTGCAATGCGCCTCAAGGTATGGTCACACAAAAAATAGAATGAACCTCAAAGCCCTTACTGTTGCATAATTTGATCGTCAAATAAAAAGGTTTGGATGTTGTCATTTTACCTTTATTTTGATCAATATTTTCATTTGTTTTGTACAATCCAGAAATTTGATGTTATGGTTTTGAGGTAGGTTGGGTGTCTACGTGCTATGCACCTTCGTATCATATGAACCCTCTGATATGTGCTCGACATTCAGGCTGTATTCTAGTGATGTTGGATTACACGCTTCAAGCCCCTAGTGAAGCACCTAAAAGTTGCCCATACATTAGAAGTGTACTCATGACAATTCGAGCATAGATGACGTAAGTTATCTCTTCAGATCTGCTCTTAAGAAGAGGTTCCATACCTACGTGTGATGTAGCACGCTCCAGTTAAAATGCTGTCTTCCTTTCTTAGAAAAAATTAGGATGAAAGGCTCTACTCATTTCACATCTAGATTAAACGCATGGTCAAACAAATAAGGGAATAGCTTTATATATATATATATATATATATATATATATATATATATATATATATATATATATATATATATATATATATATATATATATATATATATATACCAGTATATACATATATATATATATATATATATATATATATATATATATATATATATATATATATATATATATATATATATATAAATATAACAGAATATAGCATTTGAGAAATGAATATTGTTCTTAGTTATAATCAATACAGTGTATTCATTTGTCAGAAATATGTCCTATCTGGTGTTATTTCTGTCTTTTTCTCTCTCAGATAATGACAGGTTATTATGGCATTTTAGAAGTGAATCTTGTTCTTGGCCATAATCAAAGCAAAGTGGCAACTCATATAAGCATTAAATTCATAAAAGTACCTTTTGCGTACGTGTACACTGTCGAAGGGGAACCCTTACACCTTGTTGAGTATATGCGTTTTACGGTGTCTTCTCAGTATTGAGCAAGTAATGAGGAAGTGGGGAATGACAATCGGCCCTTCCTAACCAACATAGCACTATGCCCAATGGTATGTATAACTCTCAAACCAAAAATGTTATATATATATATATATATATATATATATATATATATATATATATATATATATATATATATATATATATATATATGTGTGTGTATATATATGTATGTAAGTATAGTATGTGCGTATGTGTTAGTAACTACCTACAGTGAAGGGGACATTGACTTCCGCCTCCCCCAAAATCCCCAAGAGACAGGAAGTTGTTGAGGGGTGGGGCTTTCCTTGCAAGGTGAGTTGCCGCCATCTTTTGTGGTACACGCTGTGGTCGCTACTTGTGCTATTTATAGAACAGCTCATGCAGAACCCTTCTTTGCTCAAAAGCTCGAGCCAACTGAAGGGTTTCAAGTAGGACGTGCAGGCAAGCTGAGGCTTCAGTCATTAGTCGACGACGACTTCGTCTGCTGGCTGGGAATATTACGTGACTGCATAGCGCCGGCATATTTCTCGTTACTTCTGAGCTTCGCGGCAAGCAGTTGGAGTTTATAACGGTACTTCTCAAGTAAGTGTTTTTCGAGATTTGACAAGGGAAAGCCTGGTAAATTCCTTATCGTTCTCTTCTGTACGGGAAAGTCTAAGTAGACGAGGAGGTGTAGTGCCTAGTGGGGTGGTAACCCGAACTTACCTTAGCTAAGGCTCACCTGACAAGTTGACAGCCGGTGAACGGCGCGACCAGTGTCAGTGAAATTTCCTTGCCGGTGTGTGGCGTTGGAAGTTCTCACCAGTTTCTGAATTATGTACATGAAGTTCCATGCCACTTTAATACTGCTGCCGAAAGTATTTGTTACGTGCTGGTAGTAACAATATGCTGCTGGTTCAACTTATGAATTGTTTTGAAATGTCAAACGTGCAATTTATGATATCAGGCTGATGAACTAGAAATGGCCGGTAGTCATTAAAGGTATATCTGAAGTTCATTAAATGATTAGAGCCGTATTGGTTGACTGTCAGTGTCACTGGGAAATGACTATTTCGTTGATTTATTTGACAGGCCCGAAGGCTTAAGCTTATAGTCAGAGGGCCATAGGATCGGGTTGAGCTTGAGTGTCTTTGCCAGACAGTTGATGATGCTGTCACAAAGTCACTTATAAAATATTTATATTTGCTCCCAATTCAGAAATGTGCTCCTAAACTCTGACATAGGTTTAATAGGAATCATGGGAGAGTACACCTGTAACAGCTGTAAGCTTGAGACTGAGAGGGCAGCTGGCAATGTTAAACCTTCTGACACACATTCGCATTATATCAAAAATTACAGAGACATCAAAGAAAAAGACAAATGAAAGTTGTGTATGCTCCACAGAAAAATAGTCACCTTTCATTCAATTATTTCTGAAACATTAAGTTTTTGAAATAAAAAATGATAATAATCGCACCACCTGCCACATAGTATTTCTAAAGGTCGATCCTCTCTTACTCTTTGATCAAAATATCTCTAATTTATCTGCCTTTTGCCTAAAAACCCTCCATTTATACATATAACAAAGGAATTCACTACTACTCAAAAATCCTGCATAATAAATATCTGTGATATCAATTTGATTGTCCAGACTTCCACAAAGGGTCTGCAGCAAAATAGACTATTTTGGGATTTACCATCTTTTTCTTTAGATTTTGGGTTTCTATTGCAAAACCCGACTTTTCTCTGCTGTGGCTACAAATGTATTAAAACCCCCTCCCACTTCCAAAACATTTAATTGCCTTTGGTAGATGATTGATTATCAGGACCTTATAGGGGCCACCGCAGGTACAAAAGTGTTTGAGGGTTCAATGAAACTTGAGGGTTTTCTTGTGAAAATTCTACTTCCTCTAATGTGGGTCAGAAGTCTGCCCCACCCCCTACTGTCAGATTCTGCATCTCCCTCCCTGTGATTCATGCCGGTTGGGGGTATTTGTTACTTCCTTGTTTGATGGTGTTACTTAAGTATTCATGATAAAGGTCTTAAACCATTCATGCTTGATGTACCCCACATCATCCTGACCATTTTGGTAATACTTTCATGATCAGCAAATTTTTCAAAAGAAAAAAAAAGAAAAAGAATTGTTGAATGGAACTTAACTAAGGACTCGTCTACAAATATTCCATCACTTTATGACTATAAACTTTCAAAATGCTCTGAAAGCATGGTTGCTGTATCATAGGTAAAATAAGTTCAACATACAGGGTCTGACACTTAGATTTCAGGCTAGGGGCCCGAAAAGATGTTTTGATAACAATTAGTGGTCAAAATCAGGATTTCTGGTTATTAAACTACTATTTTTGGCCCCTAGCCTGAAAATCTAGGGGCCCACAGCAAAATCTAGGGGCATATGCCCCCAGGCCCCTTGGAAAGTCGAGCCCTGACATATCAAATGCAGTGTCTCTCTAAAATCACTGAATGAAATCAAAAGACAAGAATCTTTTAACCCATTCATGCTGAAGATTTCCCTTGACATAACATTATATCTGGATCTGTGTTTCCTTTATATATATTATATATTAACCCCTATACTGCTGGTGGCTAATTTGGTCAATACAACATGGTGCAAATAACCTGAAAAATAATTGAAACCCTGGCACATGGGTTCTCATGTGAGCGTTCCCAGCAAGAGTCTTCCAATGAATATCAATATGACAGGGTTTCTAAGATGGTTTAAAAAAAATCTTTGCATCCTTGTGCTTTGGATGATAGTAGCCATAGCATTAGAAGGGCTAAGAATAAAGCATAACTAACTAAGGTATTAATTTGGAGGATATTTGGTTTTAAGAAACATTTCTTTTTCAAATATTTCTATGAGGTGTTTTCCTTAGAAAGATATCACCAAAATAGCCATGCATTTCCAGGTCACTATAGGTATGAATGAGTTACTAGGCAGAGTACTAGTATTTGTTCATTAAACATTGTATAATTTGAGGTAAGGGCAACACATGTTTGAGTTGGGTTAGTATGTTTCAAGGGTATCTTGCACTGTCAAATCACAATGCCACATCCGTTATGACACACCCTTGAATGGGTTAACCCATTCATGCTTGTAGCAATCCAAATACCCTGACCATTTTGGGAGTGCCTTTTAGACTAGAGCATTTTTCTGAAGAAAGATGAAGTTAAATTGTTGAATGATAACCTAACCAACAACTCCTCTTCAGATATTTTGCCAATTATATGCTTGATTCAAAAGTTATCGTCAAAAGTATGACTGGTCCAGACGACACTTGTCAAGGAGATCTGCAGGCATGAATGGGTTAACCCATTCACACTCTGAGATCCCGTAGAAAGTGTCGTCTGCTACTCTGGTATTTTTGAGAATAACTTGCGAAGATAGCGAAAGTTCACAAAATATTTGAAGAAGAGTTGTTGTATGACTTTTGATCAACATTTCTCTTTCAAATGTTTTCCAAAAAATGCCTTTGTAACTAAAATATTTCCAAAATTGTCAGGCTGCTCTGAGTGTAAATGGGTTAATAAGTAAGGGTCAGTACCATTCATTAAATGTTGACTCATTCTATTTATGCAGTATTCATGACTAAACTGGTCAAGTATCAACACTGTCTCAAGAGCGTGTGCTTGTGAGTCTAATCCTATGCATGCCTGCATCTATTTTTAGTAACATCTTCTTAATTAAAATCAGCTGGACAATTTTGAGGAAATCTTGCAGGCTAGAGCATAATTGGCAAAATATTTGAAGGAGGAATGTTGATCAGAATGTTACCAACAACTCTCCTTCAAATATTTTGTAAAATCATTCTCAATTCAAAAGTTATTGTCAAAAGTATCTTTGATCCAGACAACAATATCTGGAGGAACTCATGGGTTAAATCTATTTGAAAGAAATATTTGCAAGGGGAATTCTATAACAACACAACACAGAACTGGCATTCACATTCTTTGTGATTTAATCCTGAGTTATTTTCAAAAGTGTACTCTTGAGCATTTCTGATGAGTCAGTTTTAAAAATAGACTCTTAGCGTGTGAGGAATTGAAGATATGTTGAGTTCTCCTGAAAAATGTCACTTGTATCTATAAACCAGGGTCTTAGCCATGATTTAGAAACTGGGTATCCAAAATTGGCAATTGTAAAATATTAGGGCATCCTCTTTTTCAAGGGAGACCCCAATGAATATACTCAGATTACAACCATAAACATGTCTTTACTTAGACAAATGTCTCCTTATATTGTCTGAAAAATACTCTAGTCAAAATTATATCATCATGGTAGTTAAGGATATTAAGGATAAGCTATTTCTGGGCCCGGTGCCTTCGGGCATGGATGGGTTAAATGGGTAGACCCATTGACCAGTGCCTGCTGATCCACTACCCCTTCAGGGTGTTATTACTGTAAGTGAAGGGTGTCAGTTCACATGGGGTTAAATCAGTCACCCCCATAATGTACACTCTATACCCTTGCTATGAGGGTTGGCTAATTGGGTTATATAAGAGGTGTTAGGATAGGAGGTATTGCACCTGAATACAGGTACCTAGCCTAGATTTCTAGGCTGTCATGTGTACTTTTCTGTCATGTCTTATCTGTAACTAGATACCATATAGTCTAGGTGGCCATAGTGGTCAATTTAGTTTACACTTATCTCACCAGGGGTATAGAGAATTCAGTTTGAGTAAATAAAGTTGGTAATGTTTTACAATGGTTAACTCAAGCTGCTAGGGCTCCAACAAAATCTCTAGAGATTCAATGGGAGAGTCAATTTTTTAGGGACTAGGAGCCTAGTCTGACAGGTACCTGACCTTACTACCTGCCGTTCCTGTGTTTAGGATACCGGTAGCTATTGTATTCAAGCCAATGCTAATAACGATGTAAGTACATGGCAGACTATCTGGTTATTTAGTTCATTTGGTTGCCACATGAGGGAGCTTAATTGTGCAGATTCACCATTGACCACTAATTCATCATACCAGTGCCATCTATACATAACATATCTCATTACAAAATGAGGCCTGGATTTAGGCATGCTAGATTCAGCACCAATTACTTTAGCATACCACAGTGCCTACCGTCTAAAGATGTAGTTTAAGAAACTTTCCTTTGAGGCAGGTCAACATGATGCACTCAATGATACAAGGGGATACAGGATTGTGAAGGGTAGCAGTCCACTAGCAGATGTCTTCTTTCTCCTCAGTCCGCCAGTATAGACTATATGCCTCAGAGGGACACATCCTAATGATAGCCCTTCTGAGGGATTGGCAGGGATTCCAGTACTTCACACCCTCTTCTTGGGGTCATTAAGTAGCAGGACTGGCAGAATTGTGGCAGGACCTGAAGAATCTGCAAGCAGCAAGTCTGTCAGACTGGCAAGAAAAAAAAATGAAAGTAAACATCAGGGGTAGTTTAAGAGGAATTACTTTTCACCCAAAATCAGAAAATAGTTGCTTTTTCGAAAAATAACCAATTTCTGAATTAGAAAAGAGGTCTGAAAACCATGGCACCCTCAAACCTTTCACTGTTTCCTTACTTTCCTTATTCAACTACCTGTGTTCCACCTGTAGTTCAGACAGAAAATTAAGATTTTGGCTTATTGCCCAATTATGAATACAAGAATTGAAAAAGAAGAATCAAATCAAACATGATGTTTTTTACAAAATATATTTTTGGATCATTACGTGTAGTCAGAGGTCATTTTAGTTCAATAATTTGCACTATGGGTATATAAAAGTTTATTGCCCGAAAGTTGAGTTAAATCCGTCTTGAACGCACACTCCTTATATATAAAAAGAGAATACCTCTGTAATAAACAGTTGTTTACACAGATTCTTGAAATTCTTTTGGATGTTTTAAAACCTCAAGTTCACTGAAGCAGAAGAAGGGTGGATGGTGGTTGTTAACCCTTCCAATGCTGAGGCTACTTTCGCCCAAAGCGCAAGAACGCAAAGATTTTGGAAAAACATCTAAACCCTGTTATATTGGTATCTATTGGATAGCTCTCACTGAGTACTCTCAGATGAGTACCCATGTTCCAGGGTTTCAGGATTTTTTAAAAAAATTTTTTGCATCATTTTGTATCGGCTAAATTAGCCACCAGCAGCATAAAGGTTAAAAAACACCAGGGTGGTGCATGAGTATTGTAACAGTTACAAGACAGGATGTGGGTACCCGAGTTACTGAACCCATTAATGCGTAAGAGCACCTTCAGAAAATTTTGTCTGGAACTTTGGTACTTTAGACAGTAACTTTGCAATATTGAGAATGATTTTACAAAACATATGTAGGAGAGTTGTAGGTTAGGTTCTGATAAATATTTCCCCTTCTAATATTTTCTCAACCATGCTTTTGCTTGAAAGATTTCATCAAAATTGGCAGACCGTTTTTGGATGCTGTGAGCATTAATGGGTTAACCTTTTCACACCTGTACAAGCCAGAAACAGCCTATTTTCTTTATCTCATTAAAGATTGATCCATTCACACGTGTAGCGCCATAAGTTATTTCAAAATATAGCATAGGTTTAAACAGCTACATACACTAGTCACAATGATCTCCCGGTGTAAATTGCAATTTTTGTTTATTAGATATCCTCATTGTTGTCATATGACATGTCTCAGACTGCCCTTATATTGTTTTGGGTTGTAATTAACTAATAATGAATCAGTCTTCATCTAGAAATTGTCATCTGGATCTAGGATACTTTTGACAATAATTTCAGAATCAAGAATAATTTTACAAAATATTAAAAAAAAACAGTTGTTGGTGGTGTTCTAATTAGCATATCTCATTCAAATAGCCAAAAAGTCCCACTATGCTATCACCTAGTGTAAGCGTGTAAGCTTCTACCAAAATTGTCAAACTGCTTTTGGCCACGGTTAGCATTAATGGGTTAAATCAAAAATGAATTTAAGCACTATGCGTGAAAAAAAACACTACACCTAGCCTTTGTTTAACCCTTTCACATCAAGAGTGCACACTTGGTATATCAAAATATTTTAGTATTGAATCAATATTTCTTTTGAATATTTGACATATGGCTGTTTTACCTGTTTAGTTTGATAATCCCTGTTGAAATACTTTTAAAAGATTACTTTATTTGCAGAGTTGTTTTAAAAATTGCCATATGCTGTGCACTATAATGGTGGAAATTGGTTAGATGTGGCATGCACGCCTGACCTGCCCAGCCATGCAAATCTAATATGAATCAAGTCACATCTGCTTAAACAAACAGATTTAGTGCAACCAGGTAAAACAATAGAACCATTGTGTTCTGACTGCTGTTAGAACTGACGATTGTATAGATAGTCCTATTAGTAATTAGTAACCTGTAACCCATACATGCCCATCATACCTTATCAGTGTAGCATATATTCATATGTAATTAGTACATGAATTATTTTTGTGACAAATACAGTAATGAAAGTATGTTGTAGGTCATTATTTAAGATATTTGCTGACAAATTGTTTTTCTTTAGGGAGTTATTGCAATTACTCAGACCTTTTTTGGCATCTGCTGGGGTGCCTTGAGTTAGGTGCAAATGTTAGGTGCATGTGCACGAACTCTTCAGAAAGTCTTCTTTGCTTGACTTAAGCCCCTAGATCTTAGTTTATCCATACTCTTTTTTTTCTGAAAAGAACAGGAAGTTTACATAAGGTCACAGCTTTGAGCAGCTAACCCCATTTACTGACAGGTTTAAGGGCAGCATCTGGCAATAAAAAGTGTTTCTGTTCACACTGACTTCTCAGGGGTTCGTTAACCTTAGAAGCACCTGCGGCACCCCACCTGACACTGGCAAGTAATAACACCAAAAATGAGATTCCAAATGGGTGTTTGACTTAATCTTGCTAGTATTTAATTGCAAGTTCAGCCTTATGCTGGTGGTGGCTAATTTAAGTATTCTCATCATGTTTATGAAAAGAAAAATCCCTGCATTTTACCAGTAAATATGCCATTTAGTCTGTTTTAGAGGTTTTGTTTCATTGTATCTTTTGATGTTAATTTAAGGGCACAGTGGACTACCAAATATGGTCTTAAAATGTATTTGTCAAGAGAAGTAACCCTAACGCTTTTGTTCTATTTTATCAACATTGTTTATGAATATCTATAAAATGATATTCATAAAAAGAGGGATGATAGTTAAAATTTAATGGTGACAATTCTTCAGGTATTCAAATTACTATTTGTCTATGAATTTTTGGTTGCCATGGCCATGCACTCTTAGACTGGTTTTCTTTAAGTCATTTTTGCGTTTGGATCTGAGGGGTTTAGGAGAATAACAATGTTGAGTTGCTGAACTTGCCATAACCTGAGTTTGAGAGATACGATCATTAGCCTTAAGCTGATGGGCTTCTTAAGATAACACTCAATACTTAACCCATTCATGCCTGAAACCATTCATGCCTCACGAGGTTCACAATGGCCTGACTGAATTTTGATGTCTTTATTGTAAAACCATCTATCTTAGCCCTTGTCCTGCTGAATTAATGCTGGATGTAACCTGTCCTGCCAACTGCATTGTTTTTGGTACCTGGGGACAAAATTGACCATTGCAGGTTTCAGGGGTACACCTTGTATCTTGAGGAGTTACCAACAACTTGCCTTTTGTCAAAATTAAGGTCTAGTGAGGGTCTTCAAAATGTAGCTGCTTTGGGTTGTGTTCAGACTCTGTGGGGGGTCCTGTAGACTAACTCATGAATGGTCATTAGCAGGTCAGAAAGTGCATGTGTATATTCCCTGGCTATATCATTCAAAAGTTATTTTTTCCAAAGTGTCAAAGATTCATATGACATTTCCTCTTAACCCTTATGCTGCTGGTGGCTGATTTTGCCTTGATACAAAGTGATGCAAAAAAAGCTGAAATATGACTGAACCCTTGGCATATGGGTACACATCTAAGAGTACTCAGTGAGAGCTTTCCAATGAATACCAATATGACAGGGTTTAGGTGTTTTTCAGAAATCTCTGCATTTTTGTGCTTTGGACGAAAGTAGCCTTTATAGTTAGCATTGGAAGGGTTAAAGCATGAATGGGTTAAGGGTATTATCCTCTGATATCTCACAGAAAAAATGTAGGTCCAAACATATGTGGAGACACAGAGTTTGGGATCAACACAAATGTTTTCAAGTTTTTCAAATATACATGGTATTTGAAGTATTTTAATTGGCGTCAAAGTCATAGGGGTGTAATTCCTTGAAGGGATAAATGGTTTAAAGATCCCTATCTTGCATTCATCCAGCCAGGTCAAGCGTAACACTGCATTTAAGGATCAAACCTGAAACATATGATGCAAGAATAGTGCTGTAACAATGCTAGGATGAGATAGAGCAGGTGTTGAATACATTTAAATGGTAACTTACCACAGAATAAGTTGATATGATCAAGTACAGTTCAGCTTGAGTGAGAGGAAAGAGGTGTGCTTTAATGGAACAAACATGTGAACACACACACACACACACACACACATACACACACACACATATATATATATATATATATGTATATATATATATATATATATATATAATATATATATATATATATATATATATATATATATATATATATATATATATATATATATATATATACATATATATATATATGTATGTATGTACATATATTGCAAATTTTAACATGGAGAGAGAGAGAGAGAGAGAGAGAGAGAGAGAGAGAGAGAGAGAGAGAGAGAGAGAGAGAGAGAGAGAGAGAGAGAGAGTGAGGAGTCGTTAATGGTTCTCTATAGCTCATGTTTACTGTTTGTCAATCCTTGGAGTGCAGTTTGTGATAACAATCATACGATTGTCCTGGGGGTGTACAGTTAGTGTAGTGATAGGTTGCGGGCAGTTGTCAGCTTATAAGTACTCCTATCCTAGGGCTATATCATGGCAGGACCCACATTACATTGACTACATGTTACTGACAGTAAAACTTACGGTAAACTTACCGACATGGTAAGTGGACCTTTCATTGTGATCGGTCTATTATGAAAGACCAGTAGAGCAAAAGTTACTATTGGTGAGCGGAAATTGATGAGAAAAGGACTAAAATTTAATTTAGAATTCATGATTTTGTTGGACTTTTTAACCTCCTCCAGCCTAATGAAAAGTTATTTTTCGATATATAACAGGATTGCATAACGTTCTTCTCAAATAACAAAACATTTTTAAGGAATACATGCCTGGAGATATCCTTAACAAGTGCTGTCTGGCTCAATGATACTCTTGAAAATATCTTAGCAATTAATTTACCCTTATGCTGCTAATGGTTAATGTGGCCAATACAGAATGATGCAAATGAATTAGAAATGACTGAAACCCTGGCACATGGGTACTCATCTGAGAGTACTCCTGATCAGCGAGAGCTAAGTTATGAATACCAACATGACAAGGTTTAGGTGTTTTTCAATAATCTTTGCATCCTTGTGCTTCAGATCGACGAACGTAGCCTAAGCATAAAGGGGTTTAGCATGAACTCATAAAAAAATTAAAGGGAAGTCGTTGGTAAGATTCTGGTGAACACTTCCCTTTCAAATACTTTTCAATAAATGATCTAATCAAAACAATATAGTCAGACATTTTCAGTAGTACTGATGTTCACGCTTCTTCCCACAAGGGCACTCCCTGTGAGGGTGATACCTACTACTAGGTTTTGTCATGTCGTCCTACAAGTTGCTAAATCAACCAGCTTTATGTACTACTGGATTGAATTACAGTTCAACTATAACTCTTTCATGCTCAGTGCACACAGGTCTTCTAATGAAGTAAGCTTAAAATCAATTGCTGAAAAAAGATATTTGAAGGAAATTTGTTTTTTTGAAGAGGTCACTCAACTTATTTGAATATATCCATTTAAATTTAATTTAGTTTTTGAAATAACAGCATTTGTGTCATGTCTCCTGCATCTGATGTGGCTATTGAAGGGTTAAAGCGAAAAGGAAGTTACCCTCTCTGTACGCTACTCACGTACTGCTGAAGATAAGGGTGAAGTTTGCCGTAAGGTTCTCACGACAAAGGCTGGGTAAATGTTTGTACAGGGTGGCTGAGGGTTTAGACAGGATTACAAAGTACCCTGGGTAAAAGACAAATGCAAATCGTACAGTGTAATAGGTTTCGTATCGCCAGGTCACAAGGTTGTAGCTATTTTCCAAGGGCTGTGTTTCGGTGATTATGATTGGTCGTTGGTTTCAGTGAACATCTTCAAAAGATATTCTTCTTAATTCTGGCTAAGAAGATTTGTCTGAGTTGGGTCCTAAAAATAGCCAGTCTAACCCATTTACACTCAGAGCGGCCAAAACAGGCCTGATGATTTTTGAAATATTTTGATTACAAAAGCATTTTCTGGAAAATATTTGAAGGAGAAATGATGATCAGAAGCCAAACTACAATTCTTCATCAAATTTTTTGTGAACTTTTGCTTTATTCCCAAGTTATTTTCAAAAGTATGAGAGTAACAGACGATACTTTCTAGAGCAACCCTAAGTGTGAATGGGCTAACTTAGCAATGAACTTGACATCTCAGACTCTCCTTGTGCCTGAAAGTTGTACTAGGCAAGTGTCCAAGGTTGTAATAAAGACTTGAATGGATTTGAGACCAAAATAGTCTTGTATTTTGGTCGAAATAGACATAAGCTTACTAAGTATTTGATCAGGTAGTGTGTAAGTAATTCATGGAAATTTATGTAATATCTAGTGGCCCATATTCATAATTCCCTTTCTCTCTTATTGATTTAGTATGTTACTCCTTTTGAGTCTATATATAAAACTGATAGTTTTGTGTTTAAAATGAAGAGATTTCAAAGAAAACATTTAAAGGTAGTGTCGAGTATATATTGCCACTATCTTGATCCTTTTAGCAGGATTAATTGCTATATGCTAACTTACTACAATGGAGAAAACATTAAAACTAATGCTCATATGTTAGTAGAAACACTAATGAAAGAGGTACTGTTGTAAGAAAATGGAATTAGAAGAATATGTAATTTATAGCTGAAGGGCAAGTGAAAACTGTATCTTGCTTGCCCCATGGGCAAGTACGCTGTATATATTTCAGGTTTACTTTTGAGAAAATGTTTGTAAGTTTTGTGGTCTGGCATTGAAGCTTTTCCTTGAAAATATGCTTTTACATGCCAGCTACATGTTCTACTTGGTTTTAAAAGAAATATTATAAAACATATATTTTTTCAAGGGCAGGTGAAAGTTGGAGAAGGGCAAGTGAAAGTGAAATTTTGAGTGGGTGTAAAAGTTACTGTCGCGCCCTGCTGAGTTCCAACTGTAAAGTGTTGTATAAATGCTTAAGTATTTATATCTTTAATTTGAAAGAAAGCAATAATTTTCAAAATATTTCAATGGGAGTTTTTAAATGAAATAAAACACTTAGATTATTAATAGTAAGCAGGCATTGAAAGTGTGTTAATATGACTGTGACCTCTGTATCTAAGAGGACATGCAATGACTAGAAAAAGGCGCAGTCCCTTGAAAGTTTGCACAGGGGCCTATGTGAATATTTACCTTCTATCTATTTGACCTGGCACAAATATTCACTTAGACTAAATCTTTTTATTTGTTTAGAATACTTGCTTTGATCATTTTCTATCTGGAATAGGGGTTTTACATGCTCAGAGTGACCCATTGGGTTCTAATGGAAATGTATTATGAAGAAATAAGGAATAATTATACTTTAACCCTTATGCTGCTGGTAACTAATGTGGCCTATACAGAAAGATGTAAAAAACCCGGAAAATGACTGCAACCCTGGCAAATGGGTACTCATATGATAGTACTCAGCGAGGGCTTTCAAATGAATACCAGAATGACATGGTTTAAATAATTGCCAAATATTATTACGATATTGTGCCTAGGACAAAGAGTACACTCAGCATTACAAGGGTTAAGACTTTATTACCTTCAGCTCAGGTTGTTATCAATCAATAGCACCACACACTAGAGCCTATAATTATCATTATGCATATCATACCAGTCATCTGAAATAAAATGTTAGTACATAAAAAAATGAAGAAAATTACATAACAAGAGTTCAAGATAGTAACTGGTGGCACTCTTTCTCACTGTATAAAGATAGTCACAAAGGTGTGATTGTTACAAACATGAATAAGTTCAACTAAAGAGTTGACCCCCTAGGTGGGGCAATTAGGAAATGCCCTGTTCAGTAATAGAAATGTTACTTATTTACTAGTGTTCGGAATTGGTCCAAATTTTGAGGATCGATCATCAGTTTATCTGAGTGAGCGACGGTTGACTAAAAATTATTGTAGTTGTAAATGTGTAGTTTTTCTTTGGTAGTCCTGGCTTGTTCAAGGGTTCCTGGCTCCAACAAACTGCCTGGGGGCTACCGAGAATCTTCATTGGGGGCCCTTATATTTATGGCTTCATTTTGTAAAGGAGCTAATCTGGCTCTCTGGAAATATCACTTGACACGCTTATAGTTTTACTTGTTGCAGTACTGCTTGATTTTGATTAAGATGTTGCAGGCTTTATAGGACACTATCAATCGATCAGTAGGCTAATTTAAGCTACAATTCCTACTATTTAAGAGATGTATGGGTTAAATCTATGCACCTGCTGCATTACTATCTTTTGAAAAGTAATAATAGATATTCCATGTGTGTCAATGAAGACATTGAAACTCTACTTAAGATTATAATATATTCAGTCAGGCATATTGCTAGCTTTCAAAAATTATTCTCTCAGGTGAAAAATCTTCAAAGGTCATTATTTACACTTGATGTGCTTAAGAATAGGTATGGTTTGATTTGTTCCAAGGTTCAGAAGAACTGGGGCAGGGTGATATATGTACAGTCTAACCCTGGAGCAATCCCCAAAAGGCCTGACAAATTTGGTGATATCTCTCTGATGAAATGATAATTTTGAAAATATTTGAAGGGGAAATGTTCATCATAACCCAACCAACAATTCCCTTAAAAAGTATTGTTAAATCATGCTTGATAGCTAAGCTATTTCCAAATTTGTCATGGTAACCAGATGGGGCATTCAAGGTGGACTTTTAGGCATGAATGCATTAACCCATTCATACCTCAGGCTTCCCATTGACAAGAGTTGTCTGGAACTATTTTGTTAATAAAAGCTTAATTTTAAGCATAAACTAGCAAAATATTTCTAAGGCAATGGCAGGTTTGGTAATAATAAACATTTCTCATTTGAATATTTTCTGAAAAATGCACGGGTCATAAAGATATTAGCAGGATACTTAACAGCCACAATGTTTTTGGGGCTGTGTGTGTGTGTGTGTGTGTGTGAATGGGTGTATAAAATTGGCCATAAACATTGAATCAAGTGCTCTATATTGGATGTGTAGATCTATAGTCTGTTTCCATTCACCTGGGGTGCCCCTTCTTTTTGTGGGGTGTTTTTGGGGGGATACCTATCTCATTATGCTCATTCGGGATAAACAACCCATGCTGGTTACCTGTAAATTGAAGCAGAATAGCTCATTGACAACTATTTCGATGCCTGTCACACCAGGTCGCAACTTTCACCAAAACATGTTATTGACGATTTTTATCACCAAAACAAGCATGAAAGGGGGGTCAAGTATCAGTAGACCTCAGGTGAAAGAAATCCAAAACAGCCAGCTGGATTTTTATTTAAGAAATATTTCTATTCAACTTATAGTTATAACTTAATAAGTTCTGCTAAATACATCTTAAAGTAAAGATATTATCATATCTGAAGAAAACTAACTATTAGTATTGATTTGTTGTAATCTTGCCTTTATTTGAAATGATATGTTTACAACAACATGCAATCTTTGAATATGAAAGTGGCCAGTTGCTTACTATAAAGGCTTTAACTATACTGAGGATGTTTTGTGAAATTTGCTTAAATCTAAAAGATATATGACTAAGATTGTTTATACAGTGAATGCATTGTTGGCTTTTAGATAAAGCAAACATCCTACTTTAAATTTCCTAAAACTTAACTAAAACTTATAAATGCTTATTTTGGTGCACAAAGAAATTCGAAAAGCTTAAGTTTCAACGAGGCAACTTTTAGAGCAAAGCAGCCCATTTTAAAAGTTCATTTTACAAAAACATGCTCTCCAAAAGAAAATTACACCTGCTCTTGACAACAGCTGTTGAGTGAAAAAACATGCCTGCAAAAAGTCCAAAAAGTTCCTCTGAGGAAAAAAATGCATTACACTTTACTCTTTAAGTGACTTTACGTGATAGTTGAGACCCTGCATGCATCTGCCTGAAAATGTCACAGGTTTGACTTTTATCTTAACCCATAATTATGTTTACAGCTAGCTGCTAAAAGAAGCCTGTTGATGTTGATGAAATCTGGCAGGCAAAAGCAAAGTTGGGAAAATGTTTGGTGGAGAAATGTTGATCAGGACCCTACCAATAGGCAATAACTCTCCTTCAAATAATTTGTAATATCGTTCTTCATTTCCAAGATACTGTCAAAAGTATCAAAGATCGATCGATCCAGACGACAATTTTTAGATTTACTCTAATAAGCATTAATAGGTTAAGAGACTTGAAGAAAAAATGTAGCACCTGACCCCTGATGTTGGTATCAGGTGACCCATCACACAAGATGCTTCAAAACACCTTTTTCTGTCCTCAGGTATCCATTCACAAAGCAGCAGTCTGTTATACTGCAAGCTTATATGTATATTTTATTGAAAGTATCATGCATACTATTAAAAAAGCATATACCTATATCATACAACAAATGAAAAATTTTTTTTTGTAATAAATAGTCTGGCAAAACATACATCAAACATGCCTCATGCACAGATTTCACTGGAGGGCATCCTCGGTCAACGCACCGTGCATTTAGTCACATGTTCACACATGTGGATGCAGTGTTGTTTGAAGATCTTGAGATGGTGTCAGAAAGTGAGGGAGCACACCAGGTGTGAAGTTCTCTGATTTTGCTTAGGCCTAAAAAAATGTTTGTCTCCTGTAATGGTCCAGGTATAGGTCAGTAATTGTTTTGGATCATTTTTTTTGTTCAAAAATATGTGTTTTATGCATGTTTTATGTTTATTGGGAGTTCTTTGGAAGGGCAGAAAAAAAACGTAAGGGTAGGGATTTTTTTGAGTAACAACGTTTTAGGGTAGGGTTACAGGAAACACAACTTTTTAAAACCTTTCCTTCTCTTTTTTCTGCCATGTTAAGGCTCCATTAGGACTAGTAGTTGTTAATTGTAGATCATGGAAAGCAAGGTATATAACCCAGAAAAAACTATCACCTAACCCCAAGTCACTGCATTCATAACTTGACACATTTTACTGCTACTCATGGTTGATTTTTAATTGTGAATGAGTTTGTTGGATGCTCATCATTACTAATGCCTTTAGAATAACTTGAGAATGAATTAGGGTTAAAATTTGAGTTTGTTTTGGAGGATTGTATTATCGGGTCAGTTCTAATAAACTTTTCTCCTACAAATGGTTGCAAAAAGGTGCATTCCTTTTTCACAGCCAGGTTAGTTAGTCTTTATTTGGTCACTCTAAAGAACTGGATTAGGTAAGTCTCCACTATAGCAGGTCAGAGCACTTCAAATTCCTTTTTGTGATTATGATAAATAGATCTGCATACCATTCTGAAATGTTTCTTAGATATAACGTCTATAACTGAATGACCATGCTGTGCTAAAGGGTATAATGATGATATTGATCACATCTGAGCTTTATATTTCCACTGACTGTTTACCAGACCATATTGTTGTATGGTGTTTTTATCCTTTGACTTTTGGCAGTGATAAATACCGTATCATCATGGTCCACTTACTGACTGACCCATGAACCAAAGCTCACATGGCTCCACATGTGAAATCTACGCATGCTCATAATATCATAAGCCACCGGCACTCTTCTATGCCAGAGATAGAAATGACATGAGACGCGATGGTTAACAAAATATTACTCTGATTAAGCGCACAATTAAGCTGTAGCATATTTGCAGAATTTTGTGGATTTTTTTTTAGCGATTTACACAACCATTGTTGGTATGTATTACATCTTGTTTTATCATATTTTACTTTTTCATATTTTGAAGATAGTGCTTATGTTAGTACTACATTATCATATTACATATGATAAATAAATCATCAATTTGGTACTTTGGAGAGGCAAAATAAGGCTCTCCAGAAACACAGAATAAAATTATAAATATTTACCAAAATGTGTTTTTTATTTATTTTGAATATTTTATTGTTTTTGTATATATAGGATTCCTTTGGGTCATGTTGTCCTTATTCATAATATCGGTTAGTATTTGATAACCAACCTTTGAAGTATTTACATTCAAATTAACATTGGCTTAGCTTACTGCTACTACTGCATGATCTTTCAAGACTGCGATCTTTTGAACAGGTACTTAAAGCCAGGTTCCTTAATTGGCATCTTCACAAACAGTCCTTAACCCTTCTAATGCTATGGCTACTTCCGTCCGAAACACTAAGACACAAAGATTTTTGAAAACCATCTAAACCTTGTCATGTTGGTATTCACTGGATACCTCTTACTGAGTACTCTTGGATGAGTACCCATGTGCCAGGGTTTCAGTCATTTTTCAGTTTTTTTGCATCATTTTGTATTGGCTAAATTAGCCACCAGCAGCATAAGGGTCTAACTCATATGTAATTAGCATCCAAAATGCACTGACAATTTTGATGCTATCAGTTCAAGAAAGACATTTTAGAAAAATATTTCAAGGAGAAATTTTGATAAGAGCCCAGCTCATTAGTCCTCTTCAAATATTTCATGAATCGATACTTACCTCCAAAGTTACTTTCAAAATTACCATACATCCAGACAACACTTGTAAAGTTGGTTGTCAGGCATGAATTAGTTTAAGTACATGCAGTTTAAGGAAGACTGTTTGAGAGGATGCTAATTAAAGAAGCTGGCTTTAACCCTTTTGCTGCTGGTGGCTAATTTGGCCGATACAAAATGATGCAAAAACCTGGAAAATGACTGTAACCCTGGCACATGGGTACTCATCTGAAAGTGCTCAGCAAGAGCTATCCAATGAATACCAACATGACAGGGTTTAGATGGTTTTCAAAAATCTTTGCGTTCTTGTGCTTTGTACAAACGTAGCCTCAGCATTGGGAGGGTTATTTAGTACCTGTTCAAAAGATAGTAAATGTTGAAAGATCAGACTGGAAGTAGGCTTCTTACTTAAGCCAATGTTGATTTGAATGTAAGATACTTTCAAGGTTGGTTAGGCCTAAAAAAAAAAAGTGTTTGGTTCCGGTTACCCGACCGACCCTAATAAATGACCGCCGACCCTAATATTTTTATTCCTTTTTAAATTTTTTATAAATTGAAATTCCTAATTTTATATCGCTGACGCTGGAAATGCAAAAAAAATAAGGAAAACTTACGTTTGAGTGGGTTTAAATCATCGTGGACGACGATCGCATGTTTGCCGTGGACGCGGAACGGCAAAACATGCACCGGCTGATTTTTCATTAAGTGACATAACGGGGTCATGACACGCTCAATTTCATTGGTTGAAATTGTTTGCCGCCATTCGCGCGAGCGGGACACCCGAGATCCCAAGCCAACAACAACAACGTGTCGCTCAAAAGCATAGACGATTTCACGGTCTGCCATATATGGGCAAAGGTGAAGTCCGTTTGGGAGCCTCGCTTTTGTTTGGGGAGTAAAACACGCCGTTTGGGGAGTAAAGATCCTGGGAAACCAGGAAGTGGCTGCACTGTATGTGAGGCTGTTTTCGCGATTACTGCTCAGACTTTTATTGCAACCTCAGGATTTATTATGTGTTAATTATGGTTATACATTTAAATACACGTATTATTATCAAAATTCTAGTATTTGATATTTCATAATATGTATTTTTGACGAATTATTGCTGACATGTGATGTAAAATAGGTTCAGGTTGGCAACTTGCTCAGTCTCTGCCTCTCCCCTGGTGGCTGATACATAGCCAATGTACCAAGACAGATGGGAAGCATGAAAAAGTAAAACTTGTGTGGTCTGTCAAGCAGTCTAATAAATATATATATATATATATATATATATATATATATATATATATATATATATATATATATATATATATATATATACATATATACATATATATATATATATACACACACATATATGACCCTATATATAGAGAGAAATAAATATGTATATATATACACACACACATATATATATATATATATATATATATATATATATATATATATATATATATATATATATATATATATATATATATATATATATATATATATATATCAGACTGCAAAATATTTTCTTATTTAGGGGGTGCATATATTCTGAATGTGTCCATAATTTCTGATTTGTATGTATGAAATGTGATTTTGTTTATATGGGAATAAAATGGATTATTATTATTGGTACAACTCCCATGTGTTACTATAACAGACATTTAACACATTTATGGATTATTATTATTGGTACTCCATGTGTTACTATAGCAGACATTTAATACATTTCGGTGGATACAAGACTATAAAGTGAATACCTTTACCTTTATTTTCATCTTGGCATGTATCAACAACCTTCCTTGTCCCTCAACTTTGCTTTTATGTGACTGCACAATTATGCATTTATTCGCCACATGTGATGCATGCCAACAGGTGTTTGTGTACAGTCAATGCCCGAGTTTGGGAACATGTTAACCCTCAAAAAACAACTTTAAGGCCTAAAAAATTGTTTGTATCTGTATTAAGGGTAAAAAAATAGAAAAATCTTTCTGTTGGGTTATCATTTCTTTTTCTAAAAATGTGTTTCGTGCATGTTTTTCGGGAGTTGGAAGAGCGGAAAAAACTTTAGGGGAGGGATTTTTGAGTTAAAACTTAAGGTTGGGTTAAAGGAAATAACTTTTTTAAGGCCTAATAACGTGGCATGGGCATAGTTTCACTGTAATATGATCCACAAGATATATCTGAATAACACTGATATTGACTTGTTTTCAAGTCTCAGTTAAAGGTGTCAGGTGTTTTATGTCACTGGAAATAAGGAAGAAAAATATCTTTCAAATTGACTGTAAAAAGATTTTTGTATGATTTATAAATTAACTGCGTATGTCACTTTTTTTTGCTGTATATAAAGTGTTGACAGTTCTATATAATTCTGTTTGGCTGCCCAGATTCCGTTGGCGCAGTAGGCGCAGTAGGCTCAGTGGCCCAATTCTGTTTGTCTGCCCAGATTCCATTGGCGCAGTAGGCTCAGTGGCTCAGTGGCCCAAGTCTGACATTGATGTAGTTTTTCATGAAGGGTTACTTACTAATCCAATATCATTTTAAATGTATTTTCATCAGGTGCAAATAAAGACCATTTTTATTTTCTCATATACTCACCTTTTTACTGTGTCATCCCCAGTTTAGATGAAGTGTGGCAAACTGATGTGAAAACTGCCAAACACATAAATTCCATATTTAAATTTTTCTATTTTAATAGAGTGTAAAATTAATATCAACTTTTGAACCTAAAGTCAGTTTGGCACACTTCATCAAGGCCTTTGAACCTTCAAACACACTACAACGTGACTATACTACGACTAGACTAGTACTGTTTGTGGGTTATTACATTGACTTCTACAGAGATAAGCAAGCTATTAAAGTGCACAGAAGGTTACAGTCACTAGTAGCGTAGCAATGTGGCAGGGGGGAGTTGGTTTATTCTGTCATGCAGTGTGGTTGGGGGGTTACACAGGAAGGAACCGCATGCCACCGCAGTCACAACATGGAAAGGCAGCTACCACCAGGTGCATTAATTTACCTGCAACGAGAGACAGAAAGAGGTTAAAGTCAAGCATAGAAAGAAAGGTGATCAATCAGGGTCAAATAAAAGGTATATAAAACAATAGCAAACAGTACGTTGCAGGGAAAAGGTAAGTTTATTCTAAAAGAAATTCCCAAAAAACATATAAAAGCAAGAAGCTGCCACACAAAACTCTGGACATGCCTTCCCCTGTAAAAGAAAAAGGTCTAATGAAGAAGGGTTTCATGCATTCTGCGCCATCTCATTCTTGGAGGCATATATTAAGAAAAAAAAAAAAAAAAAAAAAAAAAAAAAACCCTACCTACCTACCCTATTTTTTTGGGGGATGTAATAGGAACCAAACACTTTTTTTTTTTAGGCCTTACCAAATACTGACTGCCTATTCATTATGAGTTGCCCTCTTTCCTAGCGCTGACTGCTAGCTCAGTGTCTCACAATTGCAAAACCAAGTCTTGAGTTTCAGTCGTCTTGTTCAACATGCATATTCTTGTAACTTCAGTGGTGATAGGCAATCTTAATTTGCCGGGAAAAAGGTTTTGAAGTGGAAATGAACTATTCAACCCTTCTTTGGGGCTACCTCCATAGCTGAGTGCTTTGCACTGTATCTCACCATTGCACAAGTTTTGAGTTTTATATCTCCTTGGGGCACATGTTAGAGAAAATTTCCAGTCACTAGGGGTAGCTGGCAGATTTCCCATGTGACTATTAACTATTGTCTAGTCACAATTTAACCTAGAATTGCAGATAAAGTGGCAATACACAAAAATTGTCAGGTGTGATATGTCAGGTACATACACTTACATTTAAGCTTTAAAAAGGTCAACCTGAGTGTTTAGTGCATTATCAGAACATACAGCTAGCAAACACTTTTAACACTCATGGTAGCTATGTGTTGAAAAAAATATGGAATGCTAAAGTTTTAAAATGTATGGATCGTCTATACAGGTTGATTACTAAGCCATACGCATGACTCTCATGATATTGGATACCCTTGAGATATACCCTTATAGTTTGTGGTCTAGCAACGCCCCCAAAAGGTCTTGAATGATAGTCATGAAGTACCTCATTTTGTTGGAGGCGTAACTGAAGACTTCCCTATTCATCCCTGAAATAGATCCAAAGTGCCCTGATTAATCAGACCGTATCATTCTGACGAAATCCTCTTTAAAATATATAGATTTGAGATGATTTGTTAATCATAACACAGCTAACAATTTTTCTATATATATTCTATTCAAATCATATGCTTTATTTCAAAATAACCTTGACATAGATGTAACATCAAAAGGAAAGTACAAATGGTGAATGGCTTGTTTTTAAGCTATTTTTTGTGTATGTTTCATTTCCCACTCGATGTGTCACTTCTTAACTTTTTTATTTTACAGCCTCTCCCAAGCATGAATGATGAATCTGTTTCATATCTGCCATTAATCATATACTTGATAAGATGGTGACATTTCTGGGTAGATGTCGACCGAAACATGAGCACAGCTAATTGGGTGGTCTATTTTTTGGGTTATGAAATGATGTTACGTACTGTATAATTAAGTAAGTGACTTTTTCTCCACCGCACCTAGTATCTCATTTAAGTTCTCTGATTTGCAGAACATAATAAAATGTTTTACTTATGAATGTAATTGATACATTTTTTAAGTAGACAAAAAAAATGATTAAAACTCATAAAATTTCAATGACGAGCCAAAAGGATTAATCTATCAAACATTTGATTAATTATTCAAGATCACCTTTTTAAGATAATTATTTTTAAAAAGTAATTGTATTGACAATGGTCATAATGATTAACAAGTAAAATGGAACTTGTTTGAAAGATGTTAACAGCTACTTTCATTGGAATACTTGATTACTATAACGCTATGTTCAATATATTTGAAAGTCTTTTGAGTGACACTCTAGATTTTTAGGCACAAGTTGATATTCAGTTAATGCCATGATAGAGAAAAACAGATGAGAGGAAAATGTATTCAAACTTTTCTCTTGATAACACAAAGCTTTGACATTGGAGATCTGTAAATAATAAGATAGCTGTCACGAATGTAATTATAAGTGACGGATTTGAAAATAGGGTAATACCCATGACCTTGGGTGTGTATTATTCAAGGTCACCTATTGAATGTACGAGGGCTGTGCCTTGAAAAGGGTGCTAAAGAAGTGTGTGTTTACCACAAGACGTATTGTTGAAAGGTGCCTGCTTTGAACTAGCCTTATAAAGAAGGGTAACCAAACCCTGATTGTACAAATACCCTGAATAGCTACTGGGAGCCTTTCCTTTCCTCATCCATCATGGGCTGTACATTTACCTATCGATTATAGTCAAACCTCGATTATCTTTATCAAGGCATCTAAATTTGTAATTTCATCTTTCGTCACTTTTTTCTGCCATACTTTATAGGATAAATTGTGACTAGCAAATCGATGATTGCAAAGAAATCAGATTATCGTGCTTGGGATAATCACTGTCAAATCTCTAGTCACCGGCAACATTCTCACAAGCCTGGAGATGTACTCAAACCATTGCAATAATGAGAGACAGTGAGTCATCAGTAACAGCACCTTACTTAAGACCACTCAGCTATCGGGGTTGGCCCCTTGTGGCAGAGAGCAGATTGTACAATGTCTGATATCTGCGATGTTTTTCTATCATATAAAATGTATCTTCCATGAATTACATAGGGGGGAATGGTCATAATTCTTTCGATACAATGGTTATAAAACTTTGATATTCCTCCCTTTTTGTACAAATGATATTCTTCTCTCCGTCCTATGGTGAAAGTGTTTATCTGATGTTGCCCTTTTATTGTCTCATCCCGAGGTAAACAAAATTGTTTAAGGAAGTAGTCACCGGAGTATTTCTGTCGATTCAAAACAAGAACCTGCCCCATATAGCTATTGAAGGTGCATACTATGAGTTGTATCAACAAACCTCATGGTTTATATAAGCATCCTACCATTGAAGTAAGTCAGATTGGGTGGGGTTTGTATGACAAATTGTCCTAGTTATCAGGTTTATCTGTGATCTACATGTAGTTCCGGTCTGGGCTCACATCTATTTTTTCTTGTTTATCTATTTTAACCCATTCATGCCTACAGCTCTTACTAGCAGATGTTGTTTGGGTGTTATGGCAGAAATGATATAGAAAGCTTTAAATATTTGAAGAAGTCAGCTGTAGGTTGAGAATATAACTATATAGTGCATGAATTATGTTCAAAACAATACTGTAGAGTGAGTAAACTGACTTATATAAGTAGTCTCTAGACTAGTGGTATTTTGTATCATAATCATAAGCTTTAACCAATCCATAATGCCTGAAGCACCCTGAAACATTCTGACCATTAGTGTTACATATT
Source organism: Maea johnstoni (assembly GCA_963942565.1). Taxonomy (NCBI): domain Eukaryota; kingdom Metazoa; phylum Annelida; class Polychaeta; order Spionida; family Magelonidae; genus Maea; species Maea johnstoni. The sequence continues at coordinate 11,264,975 of OZ012693.1, read as the reverse complement.
TTTGGGACCAAAGGATTTTTCATAAAAAAATATTTAATCTGCAGCTGATGTGCACACATGGTCTGACAACTTAGTCCATATATAATCAATTAACTTGATATTTGAAAAAAATGTATATGTATTATTAAACCAGTCAAAACAACAACTTTCAGTAATATACTGACTCCAGAGATGTGCAAAGTATGCATCAATTAAAGTGCCACAATATAAACACGATATACAGTATCTGTGTGTGTCAGTTGATGTGTACACTATAGGTGTGAATGAGTTAAAGGATAAATGTTGAATGTAAAGCAACCTCCTTGAAACACTTTATGAATTAACACTTAATTCGAAAGTCATTTTCAAGAGAATTCCCGATCCAGATAATGGTTGTTAAAATCTCCAGGCATGAATGGGTTAAAAAAATCAGGGTGTTGCTCTGTCATGCCAAGAGATGTATAGGTGACCTTGAACCCTAGTTGTCATAGTGAGGGTGGAGTGGGTATGTATGCCTACAGGGTTGCGTAGTCTTCATAGAAATCCGGGCAACCGAATCAGCTGAGGAATCAGCTGATTCCTCCGCATATTTTAAAGATAAATCCGTCTCTCTAGAAAGACCAGGCAACTTTGGGATGCAATTTAAAGCCATATTCATATGCAGGTAAGGGGATCTCAAATGATGAAAAGTACAGACCATAAACTGTATCATTTAAGATGTTGTACCAGTACTATTTTGCAATGTAATATTGACTTACTTGCTGCCTGGACATCTAATTATGAAGTTGTAGTTTTTTTACTAGCAAAATATCTAAAGTTGAAATTTGCTAAATTTTTAAGATATATTCCTGTGAAACGGACAGTATTGTTGATACTATTAGAACATCAGTTATCGCTAAGAAATACAGATATTGTATTGTATTGCATAATTTCTAAGGTGCCAATATCTAAAAGAGGTGATCTTTACAAACTGGTGAAATATTACTTTATTCAACTTTTTTTTTTGAATGGTTTTGCTTCCTTTGTTGCAGTTGCTTTTGGTATTTGCAGGTGACAAAGATAGTATGATCATTGATAAGAAATGAATGTTAAACTTCAAATAATCACTCCCAAATGTTAGGCAGCTGAGGGTAAAGAGCATGATGCATTTTTTGTCTTGGATATTGATGAGACCAGTATGTATATAAGGTAGATCAAGGTCTTCCATAACCAGTGGTCACTTGGAAAGGTTTAAAAAAAATGAAATAAAAGATCTTTTTTATGTAAACAAATAGTGCATCTGGGCCAGGCATGTAGCCAGGAAATGTGGTTCACCAGGTTAGTTTTAACCTATTCGCACCAGTACTTGGCCTAAATAATTTAGCCCAACTTACTTTGGCAATATCGATGCTTTGAAGGAAAGCATTTCATATGTAAAAATTAAGAAAGTAATGCATGTTTTTTAAAACCTAAACCGCAACCATCCTGAGTTTTTGGTAATGTTATGATAAACATTTCTCCTTCAAATATTTTGCCAATAATGCTTTAGCCTGAAGGATTTCATCAATATTATCAGGCTGGTTTTGGTATCAATGGGTTAAACCTCCTATTATGAACCTTGATGGAAACTTTTGTGATTTACTTTTCACAGTGCTCCTTTTGTGAATGGCTCATCTCAGGCTGCCTTTAATGTTGCTAGTCACATCCGGTTGCTTTCATATAGATCAGCATTGATAACAACTGTATTTGTACTAGAAATTGAATTATTCACAATTGAAAAATGAAAGATAATCCTCTCGCCCTGATCCCCACATCCTGTTGTGTTCTTGTGTTCATGTGTTCTCCATAAGGCACGTCAGCCCTTCCCTGATATATATATATACATCAGCTATTGAACAGGGCGGACATTCCCCGCCTCAACATGGCAACCCCAAATGCCACTTTTTAAGGTACCTACACCCTTTCTCTGCTAGAGTTCTTTCTAGGGTGTTAGTTGAAAAATTAAAAAGAATTGACCTGGTTATATTGGCTTTTGGCTAAATATAAGGTAATCACTATTATCATCACTATTATCATCAACATTATTACTATTATATTAGTATTATCATTACTATTATTATTTTCATTTATTATTATTATTATTATTATTATTGTTAATATTATCATTATTATCATCATTATTGTTATTTTATTATCATTTTATTATTATTATTATTATTATTATTATCATCATCATCATCATCATTATCAGTATTTTTGTTTTTAGAATTTTCATTCAAAATGAATAATGCCTGATCAAATGTTCCACCACTAGGTCATATTAAAGTAAAAGCTACAAGTAAGGGTGTCCAAGTTCAAAGGGTTGCTCTCAGGTTAGCAACCGTCTCTGCAATTTATGTGACATTAAACCCTGAATTCATGCTTATCTATTTAACTCCTAAACATTTTGTCTGGATTTAAGATACCTTTCAAAATTACTTGCTAATTCAACAGTCATTCACATAGCATTGAAGAGGATTGATACAAAAATAGAATCCAAATTATGATTTTTCAAATATTTTTTAAAATCTGTTTTTACAGAAAGATATTTTTCAAAATAGCCAGGCTTTAATTCTTGGGGTGTTTTAGACATGAATGGGTCGGTAGTATTCATGTCATACCCTTACCCTGTTCCGGTTGACCTGCAACCCCATGCCAAGTTGGTTCACTGCACCCTACAGACAATGGCAACCCTGTCTAAAACCCATTAAACACCAACAAAGCTTGACCTGAGTGACCTTAGTGTGATTGATCTCGGCAGGGTAAGACTCTGGTACATATCAACCTAGTCACATGACCACATGAGTAGAGGTAAGGTGGGGTTAACACGACCACCCTAAAGAGGGCCAGGTATTATTGTGTCATAAGGGTGGAGACTTATTCAGGTGAATATACACTATCGCAGGTATGTTGTTTGTGTGTGTGGTTACTGGGAGATCCTTAAAATGTACTCTGTGTATATGTGTATATATATATATATATATATATATATATATATATATATATATATATATATATATATATATATATATATATATATATATATATATATATATATATATATATATACATATATTGATGTTTGCATTACAAACTTTGAGCGGTAGAATATTCCAACCATTATTATAGATGTTGACGAATGCAGAAGATAGTGTTCCTATATGCACACACTTATGGCAAATAACTGAACCCTTTCAATGCTGAGGCTACTTAATTATCCAAAGCACAAGGATGCAAAGATTTTTAAAAACCATCTAAACCTAGTGATGCATGGTTGTACTCATTGGACAGCTCTCGCTGAGTACTCTCAGATAGAGTACCCACATGCGAGGGTTTCAGTCATTTTTTAAAGCTTTTTTGGGATCACTTTGTATTGGCAAAATTATCCACCACCAGCATTATAAGGGTTGATACTATATATATAGAAAGGCTGAAAATTGGGATCAGTAATAGAGTATGGAATACTACCCTATACCTTTCCTGCTCAAGCTGTCAACCTTCATCATTGATGTCGAGAAGGCCCACGCCCAGAGTTTCAATAGATACTGGTAATTTATGGATTCATACAGTCTTGGCTATAGGCATAGCTAACCCAGTTTCTACGCTCCCTGGGTTATAGTCACTCTCTTTATATACGTCCAGGATACATGATAGAGTCATACTTGTTTTCCTCCTCAGCTGACAAAAGCGAGTGGTATACATGTATTTGCTTATAGCGCTGCTAGAGGTACCAATGCAATTTTAATCCTATCATTGTCTTGGACAACAATGATAAATAAACTAGCAGTTAGGTATGGATACCTGTAAGAATAAACAGGAAAATATTGATACCAATGAAATGATACAGTATTTTAATGGTACTGTGTATGGTTCTTAATTGCATTAAATATTACCATATGAATTGTGTTAGGAATAGTCATGTTGAGGATCATGGACAATCCCTAATAAATGATAACTTCAGTGGTTGGTATCGTTAAAACTACCTTTGAGGGATAAAACCGAATGATACAGTACTTTTTGAAACAATACCTGTTCCTATTAATGATATCCAACCCTACTGACAGTATTGCTATTTAATGGGCCTGCAAAAGTGACATAGATAAGCGCTATACATTTCATGGGAATCTGTAGGCACGAATGTCAATAGAATAGTTAGGCATGTCGTGGTGCTACAGGATTGCATGATGATGCAAGAACTCACAAATGTATTAGATTACTGTATGGCCCTTTCCTCAGACAGACAGCCAAAGCGGTTTTCCCAGAGCAGAAGTAGAAATCTCATCTCTTTATACCAGAAAAAGGTAGATCAGAAATGATGGCAAGAGCTTTGGTGGAAAAGGTAATTTGAGGTCAAACAGTCTCATCTTTTATTCATATTGTAACCCATTCATGCCTAGAGTTGGACTGAATAGTGTTGTCTGGGACTGACTCTGGGTACATCATAAAAAAGGCAAGAAACTTTGGAACAAAGGATGAGTCCATGTCACATTTGAAGGAGTTTTCAGTTGAGCCCGAAAATCATTTTACCTTTTCAAAATGGTTGTCATTTTCTGAATGTTGCTTTTGTCGAGAGATATCATCAAAGTAGCCATATTAATTTACTCTAGGAATGATTTTGGGCAGAAAATGTCTTTACATGCATTCATTTGGTCAGAAAAATGTCTTTACATGCATTCATTTGGTCAGAAAAATGTCTTTCCATGCATTCATTTGGTCAGTTCAGTTACTCATCATACAAAGGAAAGAAAGATCTGATAATTATGCATTATTATTATAGCCGGCTGGTATTGAAAATATCTCAGTAGAACTTGTGGAACAACTTTTAAATATATTTCTAGAAAAGATTCTTTAGTTGAAGATATCTTCAGAATTGTGAAGTGCACAGGAAACTTACAAAGAACACTAAGTTACTCTATGTATAGTTCTGAAACCTTTAATTTACCTTGTTTTAACCCATTCTTGCTAAAGTCAGTTCTATGATAATTTTAGTCAGTTCTATGATAATTTTGAAGGTAACTTGGGAACTATTAATAATTTTACATAATACCTGAAGGAGAGTTGTTGGTTATGTTTTAGATTAACATTTTCCTTCAAATATTTTTCCAACTTTGCTTTTGCCTCATCAAAGTTTTCAGGTCGCGGTGAGCATTATTGGGTTAACTTTAACTGGAAAGCACATTTTGTGTAACCCTTGCCCCTGTTTATTTCCTTGCTAGGAAATTAAGGCCATAAAGATGGGAGTTGCACACACTCTCAGTGCGTGGCCCATGAATTATATCGTTCCGACCGAGCGAGGACGCACAGACGAGGTGTTGAGCGCAACCGCGGCCATGCTGGGCAGAAGTCGCTGGGGTGCGGGATGAAGGAAGTATGTCAGAGCCCTACCCTACCAACAATAACGCACCCTCAAGCAATTACTTTTAACCAATTAAGGCTTGGAAGACACTTGAAAAGTAACATCTGGATCTTTAAATATCTTAGAAATGAATCAGTAATATACAAAATATTAAAGGGATAGTAGATATTTGGTGTCAGATTAACACTTTTTCTCCTTCAAATATATGCCTACATAACGGATCAACGGTGCTGTCAGAAAGTTTTGCTGCAGGGATGAATGGGTTAATATCATTTACTTACTAGTTGTATTCTATAAATGGAAGATGGCACAGGATGGCACTGGGGTAGTAAATGAAACTCTATATAAGTACATATACTATAGGTGGTATTTCTGGAACACCCATATATATTTGGGATGTGCAAATAGCGAGTTTAACAACTTGTCCACATTACTCAGCAATAAAAGTAATGTTTGAAAAGTATTAAAAAATGGATTTTTTAACCAACAGGAAGTACAGTCTTAACTTTTAAGTCAATTTTATTTTTCAAAATATTTTTTTTTTTTATAAAGATGTTTCCATATGTCAGACTATACACTCCAGATGTGAGTGAAAGGGCAGATTCAGGACTTCTGTGGAGGGTTGATTCCTTTCTATATGTTTAGGTTTGTTTTTACCGAGGGGTAGGACCACTTGGTTTGAAAATGACAATTCCTAGCAAAATATCAGTATCTTATATCTTTATTATAAAAGGAATTTCCCAAACCTTTTGAACCAGCTGTGTATCTATGAGATATTATAAAAAGCCTTATGTATTTTTAGTATGTGCATACATGTGTGTGTTTGTATTTGTTTGTTTGTATGTTTATGTGTGAATGTTATGTGTGTGCTCTGCTCTATGGTTAAATGGGGACATGACCTCATATCATCAAGTAGGGCAAGTGAGAAGCTAGGATAAATCCAGAAAAAGCTTGAATCACTGGTATTGTCCTAGCTTATCCTGGCTTTGTTTGGTAGGGGTGAGGGGGGATAAATCGAGTCTTAGTGTTCCCCAAGTTTTCATTTGACAAGAAAAAAAAAGTTGCTTCTGAACCTTGAATTTTTTACTATTGATTTTCCACTGAACTATAGCATAAAATCATAATTGTCACAGCCAATTTTCTTATCAGAAATAAGAAATGTTCAAAACTGAGTTAAAATCAGCACACTTGGCTGCAGCGCAAACGACCCAGATTCTATACCCGGTGGGGGCGCTGAAAAAGGAAATTTAATTTCCTTGCTGCTTTCCAGTGCTTATAGCTGTAGGTCCAGTCAGCCAAGAGCTTGTGTTTATTGTAAGAATTACTGACTTAAAATAAAGATTACTTACTTTACTTTAAAACTTTATTTTTATTACTAGCTGCTTAATGATGCAAAAAAGCTGGAAAATGACTGAAACCCTGGCATATGGGTACTCATGTGAGAGTCCACAATAAGAGCTATCCAATGAATACCAACTGAACATGAAAGGGTTTAGATGGTTTCTAAAGATCGTTGCCTTCTTGTCCTATGGATTAAAGTAGCCTCAGCATAATTGGAAGGGTTAAAGCTGGGATTGATCATGTTGTATATCTGGCATCTACTCGCTCGGCCCATCTCTTAGGTTATTGAAAATGTTGCGAAGAGAAACATGGACGTTATTTATAGCGAGCACCTTATTGTGCACGCTTCATCGCATACCCACTTTAACACAACTTCCTCACCGGATACGATACTATCTAAGTATGTTGTGTTAGCTGCATGAGCAGACCTGTGAGTACTACTTGTAAGCTTAACAATATAAGGCATGCACAACCTGATTGCTGTACATAGGACTGATGCAGTACATTGCTGAGACATTGTAGCGTATTGAGGCATTGCACAATGACTACCTGCTATCTGTTATCGTATCCGAATGCATATGTGAATCTGGTCCAAGGCTTGTGAGTAAGACTAAGATGCCTTTGACTTGTGGTAAGACAGTGTATACCTGCTTGTAAGCTTAACAACATAAGGCATGCACAACCTGATAGCTGTAGGACTGATGCAGTACATCTTTGAGACAGAGTAGTTAAAGGCATTACACGATGACTACTTGATTCTCTTACCGTATCCGAATGCACCATATGTGAATCTGGTCCAGGGCTTGAGAGAAAATTGCCTGTGACCTGTGGTAAGATAGTGTGGTACTACTTGTAAGCTTAACAATATAAGGCATGCACAACCTGATTGCTGTGCGTAGGACTGATGCAGTACATTGCTGAGAGAGAGAGTAGTTAAAGGCATTGCACTATGACTACTTGCTATCTCTTACCGTATCCAAATTCATATGTGAATCTGGTCCAAGGCTTGTGAGAAAGTTGCCTTTGACTTGTGGTAAGAAAGGGTTGTCCTACTTGTAAGCATAACAACATACGACATGCACAATCTGATAGCTGTAGCACTGATGCAGTACATTGCTGAGACAGAGTAGTTAATCATATTGCACATTGACTACTTGTTTCTCTTACCATGTTCTGAATGCACCATATATGAATCTCAGGTCCAAGGCTTATGGTAAGGTAGTGTACCCCAGATACCCTTTGAACTGCATTGACATTAGTTCAATCAACTCAGGTAACTCCTGTACATGGCGTTTTTTTTACTATATATATGCTATCTAATATCCAATAGATATCATATGTAGTGAACAACGACCATGTACTAGATTCAGAGTTGCATTGACATTAGTTCAAGCAACTCAGCTAACTCCTTTACATGGCGTTTTTTTACTATATGCTATCTAATATCCAATTGATAGCATATGTAGTAAACAACGGCCATGTACTAGATTCAGAGTTGCATTGACATTAGTTCAAGCAACTCAGCTAACTCCTTTACATGGCGTTTTTTTACTATATGCTATCTAATATCCAATTGATAGCATATGTAGTAAACAACGACCATGTACTAGATTCAGAGTTGCATTGACATTAGTTCAAGCAACTCAGCTAACTCCTTTACATGGCGTTTTTTTTACTATATGCTATCTAATATCCAATTGATAGCATATGTAGTAAACAACGACCATGTACTAGATTCAGAGTTGCATTGACATTAGTTCAAGCAACTCAGCTAACTCCTTTACATGGCGTTTTTTTTACTATATGCTATCTAATATCCAATTGATAGCATATGTAGTAAACAACGACCATGTACTAGATTCAGAGTTGCATTGACATTAGTTCAAGCAACTCAGCTAACTCCTTTACATGGCGTTTTTTTTTTACTATATGCTATCTAATATCCAATTGATAGCATATGTAGTAAACAACGACCATGTACTAGATTCAGAGTTGCATTGACATTAGTTCAAGCAACTCAGCTAACTCCTTTACATGGCGTTTTTTTTACTATATGCTATCTAATATCCAATTGATAGCATATGTAGTAAACAACGGCCATGTACTAGATTCAGAGTTGCTTGCACTACATTGCCATTTATGCATGAACTGCTTCCATCTCCCATGAAGGGAACCAATAATGTTCCACCTTGAAGCTGCTGGGAACATTTCTCTCCTTTTGTTTTTTTCAGTGCAGATGGTAAGCAAATACCAGAAAGTTATATATCTAAAATTTAATGCTGTTTTCACCTCAATTTTTCTTTCTTTTTCAGTTCAGATGGTCAACAAATAGACTATATGCCATTAAGGTGGTATTTAATCTCCCCTGTATTTTTTGCAGCATATATATTATATTAGTTTCAGCAGATAGGACTACAAGCACAGAATATGTACATAGTGATCCTTATATTTTATATATGTCTATAATTTTCTCAATATCTATGAATATTTTATAAATGTTTTGGTATCAAATAGTTTCATACTCAAATACAGAAAACCTTGCTTACGTAGGACTTGCTTACCTTTGGTTTTTACATATTTTCTCAACTTGTCTTGTTTGTTTTCTGGTGTATTGGTCACCAAAAGAGTATATTAGTGAAGTGAAATTTCTTTCCTCTTCTCCACCTTTGCCTTTTCCTTTGTTTTAAAGTGTACAGGATTACCAATAGATTGTTAGTACAAAAGTGTGATATTTAGCCCATTACTCAACCTTTTTTCTTTTCTTTCTTAGCCTCAGCATAGGAAGGGATAAGGTGTCGAGGGTCACTAATAAGAGTGTATATTACAAAAAGTGTCATATTTAACCCTTTACTCAACCTTTTTCTTTTCTTTTGTTTTTTCAGTGTAAATTGCCAAGCAGTCTTCCACCATGGGGAATGCCATACAGCAGCAGGAAGTCAGCTTCCCTATGTTTATACCCGACGATCCACCGCCCACAAGTAAACGCCCTCCGCCTCGACCCCCGGCACCCGTAAAAGCACCCGCACCTGCACCCCCTCCTGTTCCACGCCCTGAAAGCAAGGTGGTGCCCATACCCATATCGGAGCCGTTCGTCCGCCAACATTCGCGTCAGGGGTCAAGGTCGTCTGATTTCAGTACCGATAGCGGAAGTAACAAGGAAAATACCTACATCTACAATGGGCACTTGGGAGCCCCTACAAGGGTCTCCGATGCATATTCCCATTCCCCTCCTGGGCTCAGGACCTGGGATTACGTTCCTGACACAATGCTGACAGGCCGTCATGTTAATCCACGATTAAAGGCGAAGGAAGCGGCCCTTGATGGTCCCTTACCTTCACTTCACCCACCTCGAGATATCAACGAGTTTCGTAACTTGGCGGCGCGTCTCTCCAGGAGTCCATCGTACATGTCCGATTACAACAATCCTGGATTTTCGCGACAAACATCGTTCCGATCGACCGACACTACTTTGTCAAATACTCTCCAGAACTTGAAGAGGAAGCCAACCAGAGCTCCTACTGTTGCACAGAACCAACCTTTTCAGCGAAAACCGTCGCAGTCACAGTCAGTCCACAGTTCCTCGAGCGATACTCCTCTGAGGACGAAGAAGCGAAAGGCTCCAGCTCCCCCTGGACGGCAGGTCAGTGAGGCCAGCACTGGACCTGATTATACCGTCCAAGCGGTCAAGGCAGATGTGCACAAACCCGATTCCCAAGCACCCCCTGAGCCGCCTGTGGATTATATAAAGGAACCCATAGAAGAGACCCCTATGGATACTGACGAGGATACCCTCACAAGAGATGGGCGGATTGCTGGTGACGATGACACGCTTAAACTGCAAAGTCCCTCAGGGTCACAAGCGAAGTCGGACGAAGACACGAGCTCCACTCTTACGTCCAGTACACTACGGCGGAATATGATGGACCCTGGGCTGAAGGACGCCATCATAAAAGCGGCGGAAGAAAGAGCTGCGAAACCTCCCGTTGATATCGACAGCCTACCGAAGCTTGCTGCCTCCCCAGAGCAGGAGTTCAAGGATGAGTTATTGGGCGCGTATCTCGAACGTGAGCTGCGGAGACATAAGAATGAGCTGAGGGTTCCTCACACGGGATCGAATACGTACCGTCTCCAAGCTGCCGAGAACGTTTCTCCCAAACCTTCGACAAGCGGCGCCCATCTTGACAGCGATTCCTCGACGACTGAAGAGACCATACGGTTGAATCAAGAAACAGGCGAGATGTCGGGAAAGAGCGAGAATGAAGGTGGCGCCAGTCGTCAGCTGAGCCCGGCTATGAGTCCCGCGGAGAACCACGTCCCGGTTGACTGGACGCCCGATCAGGACCTGCTCGATGAGGATGAAGATGGCAATCACACGGATAACGATTCTGAGCTGACCCTTACTGGAGCACGCGGGGAAATCCCTGGCGCCTTCAACAAGCTTTTTGTGAAAAATCAAAATGGCGGCAAGCGGAAAGATGAGAAATCGAAGATCGGAAGTTTACGCAAGCTGAAGAAATCTATGGCCATCGCTTTGGGGTCTCTTAGTAAAGCCTCCGGAAAGCTGAAAGGAAAGAACCGCAAATCGGCGCAAGATGTTTTCAATGATGAAGAAGATGAAATTGATTCGGGAAGCGAGACAGAAGGTCAAAAGGGTCTTGCTTACTATGACGATCGTGGGAGGCTTGTCCTTTTGCCACAGATGGAGAGGGTGGTGGTCCTGGAAGATGGGAGAATAGTTCGTCCTGACGGCTCCGAGCTGAAGAAGAAAGGAAAAGGCAAAAAGTTGGTGCGGCGAAAAGATGAGAAATCGGTACGAAAGGAAAGCAAGTCGAAAAAGGATGGAAATGCCAGATCTGGCAACCAGCAAGAGAATTCCGACGGAACCCCGTCACCGCCATCGATCGCGGAAGACGAAGATGGCCGAGGAACAAAATCCGATGACGAATGTTTTCGACACAATAGCTATGAAATGGAGGATGAGAATGCTGTGTTTTCTGACGACGGAGTCTACACGAAAAGGAAAGAGCGCAAGCACTCCACTGTGTTACAAATCGATGACAATTTTGTGTTGGCTGATGACTTGCCCATGCGCACATCTTCCGTACAAAATGGTAGCGATGAAGAAGACATGGATGAGGAAAGTCCACAAGTTCGGAAAAAGAACAGCAAGCTCATACTGGTGGATGAGCTCGATCGAAGAGTCTCAAGGAAGCACAAGCACAAGATTGTGATAGATATGGATAAGTTTAAAATTGTGGCAAAAGATGGCGATAGTCGGACTGATTCTAGGGATACCCTTAACGAAGAAGATGTTGAAAAATTGGAGGCTTTCGAACAGAGCCTTGCTTCGCATAATCGCATGAGCTTAGAGGAAGGTATGATCAATGAAGGTCGCAAATCCCGCACACGTCGCTCACCAAGAAAAGTGAGCAATTCAGAAATCGATGGTGGATTTCCGCATCCCGATTTGCATAATGCAGATCGCACACGACGCAGCAAAGCGAGGGTGCTCACCAAAGGTATGCATGCCTATTACAACAGCCAAACGGGTCGTCGCAGGAATCCTGTATACTATTCCAGTGACGAAGATGGCGAGTATGAAACCGACGACCGCATGGGGGCACCCGGGTCCCGAGGGATGAGTCTGCCTCCGATTCCGGTTCACACACCCATGAGGATAATACATGATGATAGCGGCTACCGATCAGATACAAGTTATTCAGTGCCATACTACCCAGGTTTGGGAATCCCGGCGGGGTTGAATAATCCCCTCATGGCGCACGCGCAGTATGGAGGATGGGGCAATGCGAGTTTCACACATATCTCCCCTCAAGCTTTCGCTTTCCAGTCGCCAATGGGCATGGGCATGGGTGCACCCTATACCACAACCGTGCCCATTATGCCCAATCTTCAACAGCAGCACTTCCCGCCGACAATGGTTCATATGGCACAGAGCTCGCCCCAGGTACAGCCCATGAGCGTACCCCAACCCCAGTACCAAACACAACACCAATTTCAGGTAGATACCCGGTCAGAAAAACACCCACCCGCAGCACCGGCGCCACAACAACAACAACAACAACAACAACAACAACAAGTGCCACAGCAGCAACAACAACAACAACAACAAGTAAAGCAGTTGGATGTTCAACCTCAGCCACCTCCATCAGTACCCCCACCTCCGCCCCCACCCCCACCCCAGAGCAACCCTCCACCACAGGCAAACCATATTCCCACTCCTATACCTCCTGTGGTAGTCTCACCCCCTCCTCCTCCCCCTATTTCTCCTGTTATTCCTCCGGTTCAAGCTGTGGCCCCCAACTCCAGCACCAGTTCTGATGGAGGTTCTTCGCCAGCACCCAGTCCACGAGAGGTCCATGGCACCAACCCTTCTCTACCCTGGTACATGAAACCCCAGGGGTACAGACCGGTTCGCTTCAACCCTATGAATTCTAAATCCTCTACCTCATCTGAGCCCAGATCCCCTCCCCCACCCATAGTGCCCTGGTCAAAACCTGGTAGCCAATCATCAGACACCACGACCCCCACCCCCGCAAACCCCGTCCCACAACCCCAGTCTGCCACAACCCCCGAGCCTGCCATGGCTGCAGACGCACCAGGAAGTGCTGCCATGCCAACGGAAAGCGCCCGGCAACCACCAGTGGAGGGGCCTGTTATTTCTGAGAAATTGTTGGGAGACAAAGAAACGGACAATGTTTTCAGTGAAAACGAACCATTACCGAACCCGGCCGATTGGGACCCGGTGAAGAACCAATCAGAAACCACAACAAAGGTTGTGGCCAATGGGGAGGCTGTGAGGGATACTGCTGTTACCATGGAAACCAAAATGAATGGGTGAGTTTTCATAATTTTTATAATCTCTATAATGATCTTCAAAGTGAATATTTCTCATTGCAGGTTTCAACATATATGATCAACTTACCAATTTCTTTATGTTGGGTGACCTTGAGAGAGGTATGCATCAGTATTTGAAGGTCAAAACCAGTTTCAGTTCAAGGTGTCTTATCAGACATTGAGAGTTCCCCTTACATTAGAAGTGCATTCCCTTTAGAGTATGTTTGAAACTATTCAGAAATTCAAGAATAACACATTTCACATTTTTGGCATGTTATATGTTTGCATATATATATATATATATATATATATATATATATATATATATATATATATATATATATATATAGATATAGATATAGATAGATATAGATAAAGATTAGATAAATAGATAGATAGAGTAAGAGAGAGAGAGAGAGAGAGAGCGAGATCTTCCATAATTTACATATACGGTCATACATTCCCTTTAACTGGTTGCCTTAGGCAGCAAACGTCAAATTATAATATTTTGAAGGGAAACATCATCATCTTCGTAAAAAGTGGTTGCTCTAAAAATAGCCTTGGTTCATCCTACGCAAGTCACGACTCTGTATATATTACCTCTAGTTTAACCGAGACAGACACCGAGACAGAGGCAACAGAGGCAGAGCGAGAGAGAGAGAGAGAGAGAGAGAGAGAGAGAGAGGAGAGAGAGAGAGAGAGAGAGAGAGAGAGAGAGAGAGAGAGAGAGAGAGAGAGATCTGTCACGTTTACCTGTCATGTTTTCTGTACATGCACTCGCCACTGTCAACATCATATTTCAAGTTATCTGTACAATCAAATGCATGCAGTAGGTCATGTTTCGAGTACTTATTTTGCTTTTTACTGATCTCAAAGCCACAAAGTACTACTTGGGTCACATCTGTGTTTAGTATCACTTGATATGGATATTTTGTCCTATCGGTGCTGATATCCCTTAAAAAAGGATGCCTATCTTTCTCTTAGTGATATATCTTTCCAACATAGATGCCTAATGGAATCAGGGTTTGACTTTGGGGTGGAGTGATGGTAATTTCCTATCACTATCCCATGAGGTCAATTGAGACAAAATATGAGATTTCCTGATAAATAACCTCACATTTTAGGGACTACACAATGAATTCAATAAGATATCATTTTACTCACAACTTTGCAACAATTTTGAAATTGAATGTTTTAGTTCCCATTTACCATGGACTGACATGTCTAACAGCCTTCTCTGATGGCTGTGTGCAGTGTGCAAGGAATTGCCACTGACTGCATGCTAGCTGCCTCTCACCACTTTCCTGTTTTGAATCCCACTAGAGAGAAAGTTGCCAGTGACCTGGGGTTAGGCGGTGACTTTTGCCAGATACTCTGGTTTCATACACCAGTTACAACTGGCTATTCGCGACTTCGCTGCAATTTGGCAGAAAAGGGGATGAGAAACAAAATTCCAAATTTCAACGTGTCTATACCCATCAACAATGCCAAATTGTCAGTCATGTGCTGCTTACAGAATTGTCAGTGCATTCAGAAATTTTATAGGGCAATACCATTTTCATCAAAAGGACAATCTGGAAAATAATCAAAATCCATTTACTATGGAAAATCAATATTCTTCAAAGCTCTTAGGCACTCTAGTGTTTTGTGATTTTATCCTTTATTCCTAGATGACACTTTCTATTACTGACAAAAGTATCACAATTATCCCGACACCTACCTGACTATTTATAAGAAGATCTAGATACATAAGAGAGTTAAATCAGTTTTATGAATAGGGGTGGATGATATGATGAAATAATATCTTGTCCTACAAAGCCAGAGTACCAAACAAGATCAAAGAACAAATTTCATATTTGAACTCGCATAAGGGTTACATACAATATGTACTGTTGTTAATGTTTATCGTTACTGATGTTATTTGACACATGCATCATATGTGAAGGGCCTGATGACTCAATGAAGCATGTTATCTGTACCCTTTTGCTGCTGGTTACTAATTTAGACGAAAAAAAAAGATTATTTGAAAAAAGTGGAAAAAGGATGGGAACTCTGGCATATTGGTACTCATCTGAAAGTACTCAGCGAGAGCTTTCAGATGAATACCAACATGACAGGGTTTAGAGGGTTTTCAAAAATCTTTGCCTCCTTATGCTTTGGTTGAAAGTAGCCTCAGAATTGGAAGGGTTAAGTCCTAGCGAAGCTGAGCATGCAGTCTGTCACGTTTCAAGTACTAATACTGATCTCACAATTGATTTGGCATGAAGGTATTGAACATATGTCGTGACTGAGTGCAGCGCATCATTTGATATGGACCTGTTCATTGAACTGGACATACTGCATGCACTGCGCTGTACATTGACATTGCCTTCTCTATAAGGCCTATACTAAAAAAGTTTGTTTTCTGTAACGGTCTGAAAAAAATAGGGTAGGTAGACCGGTAAAAAAAATTTGGATTATTTTTTTGGTAAAAAATGTGTGTTTTATGCATGTTTTACATTGTTTTGTAGTTGGAAAGGGCCGAAAAAACTCTAGGGTAGGGAGAATAAAAAATTGTTAGGGTAGGGTTACAGGAATCAAACAACTTTTTTTTAGGCCAAAACATTATATAAACTTAGTCTGCATGCAACAACCTGTACATAGGTGTGCATCGTTTAAGGTCATTCACATCTTGGGTACTCATACACATTCTAAGGCATGTGGAATTATACCAACATTTCGAAAAAAGTTGATGATTTCTTCCTGATAAGTTAAACAGTATTTTTCAATTATACTTTATTTGAAGAATACTTGTGAAAGTTGTCAGACCATGTGTGCACTCCTGTTTCCTTCATTACTGAGTGGCAATATTAGTCTTAGCCAGGATTCTGAAAGTGGATGCCCAAAATGGAGTATCATAAAATTTTGGGGCATACAATATTCTAAGGGAAACCATAGTATCTTCAATTTACAACCAGAAGGATAGCCGATACATTTTCTTGCTAATTAGAAATTGAATAATACCTTTAGGAAATGCCCTAGCATTCACATTGGAGCGAGAATTTCAAAATTATTAGCTTGAAATTGGCATTTCTACGAACTCATCACAAATAAATTTGGGTGTCCTAATGTGGGTTTTCTGAGGGTTTGAGTGTCAAAATGACACCCAGATGCCCTGAGGGCTAAGACACTGCTGAGTGGTCTACAGCATTCAAAGCACTGATTCCTTGCCAGGGTTTCAGTCATTTTTTCATGTTTTTGCCTCATTTTGTATCGGCCAAATTAGCCACCAGCAGCATATAAAGGGTTAATCAGAAATCATTCATCAACTCTCCTCCAGTTATTTGAGAAATAATGAAGTATTGCTTAGCTGTTCCCATAAATTTCATAGCATTCAAAAACACTTTACCATGTGACTCTTGCTATGAATGAGATTTTAGTTTACTCTGTTATTTGAGAAATGCTGATGGTTTAATGCTTAAGCTGTTCCCATACGTGTCATATACCTTACCATGTGAATGGGTTGTTTAGTTTACTCTGTTATTGCCCTGCATGTGACATGCAATAAACCAATCAAAAGCCTTGATTGGTTTAAGGGAAACATGTCTAATCCATCATCATTGCATTGTGGGGTACTTACCCGGCAGGATGTCAGCTAAACAGTTATGACAGCAGTTTTGTGAAATTTCTTAATTATTTCATCAATCTTCCACTGTTATTGCTGACCTGATCAGTGTGAGGCTGGGCCGTGCTGTAGTGTCACAAGTCTGAAGTTCACCTCTTAATCTTTGCAGTTAATCAAAAAGGCATAGCTATTTAAGTTATATCTTAAAGATCATTTAAAAGTCATCTTAAGGAA
Source organism: Maea johnstoni (assembly GCA_963942565.1). Lineage (NCBI taxonomy): Eukaryota > Metazoa > Annelida > Polychaeta > Spionida > Magelonidae > Maea > Maea johnstoni. The sequence goes on along the minus strand of OZ012693.1, from coordinate 11,247,588 downwards.
AACATTTAGAAGAAAAATGTCAATCAGTCCAAAATTCACATCTCTGACCTTCAAACATTTGCCATTTTTCACTTAATTCCAAAGTTAAATTCTTTGATATCTCGTAGCTATCCCATAGACTGCAATTTTTAATAGAAACTTTAACCCTTTGATGACCACTTAGTAAAAAACGTCATATGGATATATACAGGCACTCTATTGATGCAAACTCTTGAAGTCAGAGACGCAGTTGAAAGTGTCTTATCAGTTAAGGATTGTGTTATTGGTTAGGTTTCTAAATTAACATATTTGATTCAAATGTTTTCCCAACGTAATAGACCATTTTTGGCTGCAGCAGGAGTGACATAGTTAACCCATTAATACTTATAGCGGCCAAAAGCACCCTTAAGTCTCTCAGTTAAAAGCATAGCTGGCAAAATATTTGAGATACATAATTTCACCAAAACCTTTTCTTCAAATATTTTATAAATAATTGTTTATTCCCAAGATGTTGTCAAAAGTGGCCTGATCGAGCATGAATACAACAGAAGTCATAAGTATGTCTTTTTTATCAACCACCATTTAATTGGGACTAACTGTATTCTTTCCCCCAAAATCCATGCTGTATAGATTCTTCAAGGTTTCATTCATCATTATAAAGCAAAACTGAAAATAGAAGCACTTGAGGTTGTTCTAGAGAGGCTTGTGGAAAAGCCAGCCAGGCGGATTACCATGAGGAAGAGTCGTGAATTGAAGTCATGTGGTTTACACTCATTCTTTGCACATGATTCCTGTGGCAAAATGGAGAGACTTTATGGCTGAAAGCCAGCATCCTGCTTCTTTCATAAGCAAATAGATGTCTGTTTCATCAGTACTTCAGAGACAGATACAGAGAGAGAGAGACAGAGAGAGACAGCGAGAGAGAAGGAAGAATTAAGCAGGATGCTTCACTCAATGTCTGAATTATAATTTTATTGATAAGGTTAGACATCGATGAGTGTCAACAGTACAGTGATTTGTCATGAGTGGGTCATACATAGGCAATGCATACATCTAGGTAGATCCTTAGTTTATGCATTACATAACCCTCTATTCTTGGCTCATCAGACCTACAATACAAAGGTACCCATAGTGATTGTATTTACTCTGGCAAGCTCCCTATTAAGTTGGTTTAAAAGCTTTACACTACTTATTCATCATATTCATCATTAAACCCTGAATTAAGCACCCACGTCTTCTGTCACAAATGCAGCGTTCTTGATAATGATACAAAATTGAAATAAATGTCTTCTGTCACAAATGCAACGTTTTTGTAGATAATGATACAAAATTGTAATAAATATCATCTGTCACAAATGCAACATTCTTGATAATGACACAACATTGAAATAAATGTCTTATTTCCCAAAAGCAACTTGAAAATGCAAAATGAAATAAATATTAATAAATGTGCAAGCATCATGATTTGAAATATTAAAAAATGATGATTGCTTTGAATGTTTAGTAATAAATTCATCTAATTGGGTTTGTTTAAAATAGGGACAGCAATTCGGAACAAATTCGTGAATGATATAGAATGTCTTAGATTCTGTCTGAGCTCAAAAAAGCAATCACACAAATTTGATTAACCTTATGAAAAATTTGGTATTTGTAGTGTGTACCTCAGCTACCATAAATTGTTCTGTGGTACAAGTCTTTCTGGTAATAGGTTTTTAACCTATGGATTGCTACATATTATTTAGACCTGTGGCTGCATTATCTTTACGGTCAACGCACCACCACCATGGGTCAGTCAATGGATCTACCTTACCAATGACCAGTGGTCAGACCGTGGAAATTGAAATTATCTACCCACAGGTCAAATCTGATGAAAATGTCTCATTCTAATGTTTTTTTTATAGGGGTTTCCTGTTAGGGACATGAATATACAGGCCTCAAAGCTAAATCAAAATGTTACTAGCCCTGTAGAAGCAGTAACACCTAGGATCTACTTGTCCTGCAAAAACTTTACTGGTCCTACTCATTTTTCCTTAACATAACAAGATATAACATTGTATAAAATATTTACCAACAACATTTATTATGATTTATTTTAAAAACATTTGGGAACATTCTTGAGGGGAAACTTGTTAACAAAAGTTTACTGGCCCTGTAGAACCAGTTGAGGTCTTTTTTACTGGCCCGCAGCCGTTTTTGGGATTTTTTACTGGCGCCAGCGGTTCAATGTCAGCATCGAGATATATGATTGTGAAATTACATCACCAATGAGCAATGTGCAGAACCAAGTCCATTATGCACTGTAGATATACAATACATGAACTCTTATTCACCTGTAGCTATTGAATATGACACTGCAGTTTCTGCCATACAATTAGGTTACATTTAGCCTTACTAATCAGGACTAGTAAAAATGTGAAAGGGGGCCTGCCAGGCTAGTAGATTATACCAACCAGAATAGTCCAAATTTACCATTTATGATAAAATTGATTATTTGACATGGTAAAATGTTGGTTTGTGCGTACTGGAAGTGCTTAATTTATAGCATGTTTTCTTGCATATTTAGATGATAAAAGGGTTAAGTTTTATTAGTTATACAGACTCTCATTTAGGGCTAGTGCAGGTTGGAGAAGGGCTAGTAGATTTCATATGGTACTAGCGCTACCAGGCTATTTTTAACCCATTAATGCTTAAACGTTCTAGAAAGAAGTTTGTGTTTACACATTCATGCCAGTGTAATAGCCTTAAAATGTATGATTATTTTGAGGGTATCTTTCCAACCAAAAAGCATCTTGCAGGAGAAACTTGAAAGACAAATGATAATTAAAACTCAATTATAAACTCCTCTTCAAATATTTTAGAAATTGATACTTTATTCCTAAGTTATTGTGAAAATTATCAGGTATCTACTCCATGAATTGTTTAAAGTTGGGCAACTTCTGTTTCAATTTAGCTATATCCTGCAAAAATAAACTATTGCGTTTACTGCATATTCATTCTGATAATCACACATAATGACTTCCCTTTGGTCAGGAGTTCATGTCAACCAGCTTTTTCAAATCTTGTCTCCATTAGACTTGATTGGCAGCTAGCCTTAGTGAAATAGTATGAACTATGTTGAGGTATTCAAACATATGGGAATGTGTGTAACAGTTTGCTGTCGACTGCCATGTTAGTCGGTCAGGGCGCTTTCCAGTTGTAAAACCGATACAGTAGGCAGTTGTCACCCGAAAATGGAGTCAAATTACCCATTTCAACACAATCGAGGCAAAAAAGTTTCAGTGTCGGTACCCACCGACCATTAAAATGCCCTTCACACTTGCTGCCTCTGTTCCGGGCTCCTGGTATGAAAATTGGCTGGCAATCACGGCGAAAAAGTACCCATTTTCCTGTCTCACCTGCCCTTAAAAACTTCAAAGGAAAAGTAATGAAGGTTGGGGACTGAATGCACGGGTAGGCAGCAAGCGGAGAGCTTTATTCATGGTACTGTACTATATAGTCTATTGGGAAATTGTTTTCTTGGCGACTTAACCTTTATGCTACTGGTGGTTAATTTAGCCAATACAAAATAATGCAAAAAACCCTGAAAAATGACTGAAACCCTGGCATATGGGCACTCATCTAAGAGTACTCTGTGATAGCTATCCAATGAATACCAACATGACAAGGCTTAGATGGTTTTCAAAAATCTTCACATCCTTTTGCTTAGGATGAAAGTAGCCGTTAGCATTGGAAGGGTTAATTGAGAATGGGTAGGTATTGATAAATGAGGCGACGTCAACCCATTTTACCTGGAAACCTCCTCAATGTGTGTTGTATGGATCTATGATACTTTTGACGGTAACTTTGGTTTCAGTCACAAAATACTTGAAAGAGAGAAAAAAAATAGCTGTGTGTTAACGGGTTGTTTAACTTTCCTAAAGCTGCTTTTTGCCATATATTCAGTTTAAGTAATGACTATTGCCAGTTTGAAAATTGAAGTACCCAGGTAAATCACTATCTATTAAACCTCATCATCTAATCCCAAGTCACTAGAGTTTTCCGCACAAATGTTGTCTGTATAGCTAAGATTCTTTTGATAGAAATAAATTGCATGTTTGTAAAAAATTCAAAGAGAGTTGTAGGTTGGGTTCTAATCATCATTGTTGTTTTTAGAGAAGTTGCTTTAATTTGACAGATATCATGAAAGGGTTGGGTATTTTGTGTCGCCACAGATGTGAAAGAGTTACACCCAAATTGACCTAGATAGCTTAATTATTCAACCCATTCATACTTATAGTGCCTCTAGTAATGGACATTTACAAGATAAAATACTTTTAATTTTTATCATATATTATATTTTCCCTGTCAGGGAAGACTACCTTATCTCAATGACATGCAGTGTTGAGGAAATTAGTTTTCCTGTTTTTTACTTGGTTTTGATCATTTGTAGATCAAAAAGAATACAGTGAAATATCAGATCTCCAGGTGATTATATTTTCCTGTAATCTTTCCCAGGGTGTGCATGATAGCACAGATTAGACCCTATGTCACCATTAAACCCATTTATGTATGGAGATCGACTTGACCTTTGTCGTCTGGACCTGTCATACTTTTGAAAATTACTTCAGAATGAAGCAGAAATTTGCAAAATATTTGAAGGAGAGTTGTAGATGGAGTTCGTATAAACAATTCTCCTCTGAATATTTTCTGAATATTGCCTTTGTTAGAGAGATATCACCAAAAGTGCCAGGCGGTTTTGGCTGCTACAGGTATGAATGGGTCGACCTGGAAATCAGATATATCAGATATATCATCTTTTCATCTACAATACATATAGCGTTTCCATCTAAAACGATTTTGAGACATGACTGGTTGATGTTCATGCTTCTACACATGACCTCTCCATGCAGCATTCCAGGGCAGATTTAGAATGTACATTTCGTTTGCCCTTTCATGCCTGTAGCAGGCAAAAAAACGTCCTGATTATTTTGATAATATCTTTTTAACTAGAGCGTTTTTCAGAAAATATTTGAAGGAGAAATGCTGACAAGAACTCAACAACAACTCTCCTTTAGATATAATAGTAAATTATTGCTTCATTTCAAAGTTATTTTCAAAAGTATCACAGAAGCAGACAACAATTGCAGAGGCATCCAGGCACCAATGGGTTAACCTATTTTTGCCCACAATGCAAAAGTTGCCTGAAATCTCAAGATGTCTTGAGAATCGAAGCAATATTTCAAAGCTATTTGATGGAAGATTTCTTCTTTCTTTCATACTTGAAATCAGACATTTTTTTCAGTAATAGAATGAATAGATTTAAGTCAAATAGTCTGGATTTTCTGGTTATGAATGGGTTAAGCTGTTATGGGGAACTGGATTGTTGACAAGATTGCTATCTTCTTAGGAATTTCTCCACCACGTGAAAATATGATACCACCTTGTCCTATATTTTACAAATTTCATTCATAAATGGCAACCATCTTGAAAGAGGTAACCGAGTCACATCCAAGATCCATTTTGTTTTCGTTCACATGGAGTTGGCTCTACTAAGTGATCTGAAGCTAATGCTAATAGTTTATTCTAACCCGTCTACCCTGAGGGGGAGAGAGAGAGAGAGAGAGAGAGAGGGACGGAGGGAGAGAAAGAGAGAGGGAGGGGTAGAGAGAGAGAGAGAGAGAGAGAGAGAGAGAGAGAGAGAGAGAGAGAGAGAGAGAGAGAGAGAGAGAGAGAGAGAGAGAGAGAGAGAGAGAGAGGGGGGGGGGGGGGGGGAGGGGAGTGGGAGAGAGGGTGGTGGCTTTTAAAAGCTAGGCTTTATAATTATTGTGGTATCATACTGAAGATCATTGCGTTATTTAGAAAATGCATAATTTTTCTAAAGAGACTAGTGCAAAACTTTCTTCAAAACGTTACATCATTTTTAGAGGTTGTTGTACAACAACCTTTATTCAGTTCGCTTTTGTTGTCTTGCATTCCCGGGGAGGGTCCTGGGAGCTGGTTGATGCATTTTCCCTATGTTGTCTTACATGGCATTTTTGGAAAATTCTAGCCGCATGATCTGGAGAGTGGGGTGTGGTGGGGTCGTTTTGTTTATTGTTTCTGTTAGAATTGGGTGTGTAGTTTATAATGTTTGTTTCATTGTTTCTGTGGGTTGCCTAGTTTTTTTTTGGTGGATTTTTACGTGTTTATACTTTACGTTTTCTTCACTCCAATAAGATTCTGTAGCGCGTCTGGTCTGGTGGGGCGGCCGTTGGATGCGCATGCGTGGGTGGATGCGCATGCGTGGGTTTTCTGCATATTTAATGCGATCGGCTAATCACATGACGGTGCGTGATTGGGTTTCCCAGCACCACGTGGTTTGTCTCTGGTGAATTATCCAATGAGCGGTCTCACTGCCTCACCGTCACACCACGTGGTACTCTTTCCCGCGGTTTATTAACCAATGAGCGGCTATTTGTATCCCTCTTTGTACTATTTTACTTACGTGTTCATTCACGTATTTTTTACATTGGCTAGGTTACCCTCCGCCATTTTGAATATCGGGTTTGACGAAATTTGCACCCCGATTTCAAAGCTTTCGTTTGTGGCCATCTCTAAAGGCCCAGTCACACTAGGGTCCGACTATCGCACGATTTTAAAATCGGCAGGTCGAACCCGATTTTTTCACCTATCGGCTGCGTCTAAAAAGTCGGTACTGGGTTAATATCATATATGCCACAGTCACACTAGAGCCCGACTATCGCACGATTTTAAAATCGGCAGGTCGGTCCCGATTTTTTCACTTATCGTGCGATCGTCGGATCCGATTTTTAGGCCAAATACAAAATCGGATCCGACTAAAAAAAGTGGGTACTGCTTTGCGCTCCTGCTCGCAAATCAGTGGCGATTTTTGAAAAGTCGCAAGACAATGTTTTTGACGCATTTTTCTAGCAATAAAATCGGCTCCGATGAATCGCAATAGTGTGACTGCAAACATCGCACGACTACTGTGTGACGCAAGACAAATCATTGACGCATTTTTCTATAGCAATAAAATCGGCTCCGATGAATCGTACTAGTGTGACTGCAAAATTGTTTATTTTCAAAATCGGAACGTCCAGTTCCTATTGAAAAATGAGCAAAATCGGATCCGATTTTAAAATCGTGCGATAGTCGGACCCTAGTGTGACTGGGCCATTACTCTAAAATTCTGAAACCAAAAGAATTAACAAGCCAAGTATCTATATTATTAAGATTAATTCTTTTGGTTTCGGAAAATCGAAAATATTTTGAGATATTTGTCAACACGCATCGATGGTGGCGTGTTTACCATGGCGATGAGTACATTCTCAATGGTACCTCGCCGATTCCTGTCAATTTCATCAAGCTATCTCCCCCCGATCACAATATGACTACCTACCTGGATAGATGAGATCCTCATCTATCTGATTCAATCATTTTTTTAATTCAACTTCAGGTTGGAAGCGAAAAAATAGCTTTTCGCTACAACCGGAAGTTGATTTTTTTGATATAGTGAATTATCCAATGAGCGGTCTCACTGCCTCACCGTCACACCACGTGGTACTCTTTCCCGCGGTTTATTAACCAATGAGCGGCTATTTGTATCCCTCTTTGTACTATTTTACTTACGTGTTCATTCACGTATTTTTTACATTGGCTAGGTTACCCTCCGCCATTTTGAATATCGGGTTTGACGAAATTTGCACCCCGATTTCAAAGCTTTCGTTTGTGGCCATCTCTAAAGGCCCAGTCACACTAGGGTCCGACTATCGCACGATTTTAAAATCGGCAGGTCGAACCCGATTTTTTCACCTATCGGCTGCGTCTAAAAAGTCGGTACTGGGTTAATATCATATATGCCACAGTCACACTAGAGCCCGACTATCGCACGATTTTAAAATCGGCAGGTCGGTCCCGATTTTTTCACTTATCGTGCGATCGTCGGATCCGATTTTTAGGCCAAATACAAAATTGGATCCGACTAAAAAAAGTGGGTACTGCTTTGCGCTCCTGCTCGCAAATCAGTGGCGATTTTTGAAAAGTCGCAAGACAATGTTTTTGACGCATTTTTCTAGCAATAAAATCGGCTCCGATGAATCGCAATAGTGTGACTGCAAACATCGCACGACTACTGTGTGACGCAAGACAAATCATTGACGCATTTTTCTATAACAATAAAATCGGCTCCGATGAATCGTAATAGTGTGACTGCAAAATTGTTTATTTTCAAAATCGGAACGTCCAGTTCCTATTGAAAAATGAGCAAAATCGGATCCGATTTTAAAATCGTGCGATAGTCGGACCCTAGTGTGACTGGGCCATTACTCTAAAATTCTGAAACCAAAAGAATTAACAAGCCAAGTATCTATATTATTAAGATTAATTCTTTTGGTTTCGGAAAATCGAAAATATTTTGAGATATTTGTCAACACGCATCGATGGTGGCGTGTTTACCATGGCGATGAGTACATTCTCAATGGTACCTCGCCGATTCCTGTCAATTTCATCAAGCTATCTCCCCCCGATCACAATATGACTACCTACCTGGATAGATGAGATCCTCATCTATCTGATTCAATCATTTTTTTAATTCAACTTCAGGTTGGAAGCGAAAAAATAGCTTTTCGCTACAACCGGAAGTTGATTTTTTTGATATAGTGAATTATCCAATGAGCGGTCTCACTGCCTCACCGTCACACCACGTGGTACTCTTTCCCGCGGTTTATTAACCAATGAGCGGCTATTTGTATCCCTCTTTGTACTATTTTACTTACGTGTTCATTCACGTATTTTTTACATTGGCTAGGTTACCCTCCGCCATTTTGAATATCGGGTTTGACGAAATTTGCACCCCGATTTCAAAGCTTTCGTTTGTGGCCATCTCTAACTCTAAAATTCTGAAACCAAAAGAATTAACAAGCCAAGTATCTATATTATTAAGATTAATTCTTTTGGTTTCGGAAAATCGAAAATATTTTGAGATATTTGTCAACACGCATCGATGGTGGCGTGTTGACCATGGCGATTAGTACATTCTCAATGGTACCTCGCCGATTCCTGTCAATTTCATCAAGCTATCTCCCCCCGATCACAATATGACTACCTACCTGGATAGATGAGATCCTCATCTATCTGATTCAATCATTTTTTTAATTCAACTTCAGGTTGGAAGCGAAAAAATAGCTTTTCGCTACAACCGGAAGTTGATTTTTTTGATATAGCGAGATTAGGGCATTGATATGCATTGTGTGCATTTCACACAAAAAACATACTTTTTTCAATAAATTGTCACGTCGCCGTTTCTGGGTCAAAATTTACAAATGGCCCATCAAAGTGTTCGCAACAAATAGGGCTTTTACCCTATTATCATAACTTGTTGGTTATATTTGTAATTTTTGAAAAAAAATGGCGACTTCGGAAAAAAACGGCAAAAACGGCTTTTTGGAATGTTGATTTAGGAACCCTGGCGAAATTCTAAATTTACTTATTAATTTCGCCACTAAAACCTTGGATTAAGAAAAGAATGGATATGTAACGAGAGACCAATTACTATATGCCCTATAGTTACATGCTAGCCTCATGCCAGGACTAGCAGATAAGGCAGCAGCACGAGGTCACGTGGGAACAAGGACCAATCAGGGCTCCCGCATCGATTACATTACAGAGAAACCTTATCTCCACCACCTGCTGGGGGTGCCCAGAGCACCTATTAGCGACTATTAATTGACACTGGTTGAGGCTAGCATGTTCAGGTTGACCGGCTGGTTTCCATTCCATGTGTTGGTCTTCTAAGCTAAAACCGGAAAAAAAGTTTCAACTTCAAGAAAACAGACTCTAAATAATCCATCCTGCCCATTTGTGGATTTTTTTTGATCCCCACAATCGTAAGAAAACAACTTTGAAAAAAACGGAAGTAGTAAATATTTTTATCGCGATTTCAGCAGTCAGTATATATACCCTTCTCACCATGAGTGTAGTATGCAGTCCTGAAGTTAGCAGACCTTTAACCCTGCCATCCCTTCCGTTCTCACTGTTGTTGTATTTTAGATAAAGATATGATTTTAATTGTTTTGGGTGACAGGAAAAGTGTGTACTGTTATAATTTATTGGTCACAAACTTATAAGCCCAAAGAGCATGTAATGCGAATGCATGGGATGGCAGGGTTAATGGTCTGCATACTTCAGGATTGCATTTTCACTCATGGTGAGAAGGGTGTCAAGGGACATAACTGCAGGCAGCACTCATAGAAACTGGCTTCGACATCATACTGCATCTACACCAAAGAGCATCATAGGAACTTGATTCACCTGACAACCCAAAATAGTAAGCATTCATTAAATTGAAATAAATACAAAAGTATCAATACAAAACTATCACTCAATATACAATTTTATAAAAACACATCCACAAAATATAGAAACCATGCAAATCTTCACTGTCCCTCAAACAAAACAATTACTGTTTAAAGAAGATATTGTGTCGGTGTGATAATATAAGATTGCATTTGGTGAGATATGTTTTGTGTTGATATTTTTGTGTTGCTTTGATGGTATGTATGGTTATTTTTTCAGGTTGCATGGTGTATTGAATTTCTCTGATGTACCTTCAGTCTACCTGATGTTTAGTGCTGCCTGCAGTTCTGTCCCTAGAAACTCTTCTCAACATGAGTGAAGTAGCAGACCTGAAGTATGCAGGCTTCTACCCTATGATGCCGATGCCGGTCCCATACCCCTTCAACCCAGTGCTCGGGCCCAGGCAGCATCTCCCTGCATTTGTATCGCCCAAGATGCAAAACAAACGAAAATACTGATCAAAATAAAGGGAAAATTACAAAGTTTGTGTTTCTGATGTATTTTTTAACACTATTAGGTATGATAGAAAGATAAAGAAGTTCAAAGAATGGGAATTCTTTTTGAAATTGTTCTAGACTGATATTTAATGTACATTCACAAACTGGCTCTTATAGTTGTATTTCTTGGCACTATTAGGTGTGATAAAAAGATAAAGAAATTCAAAAATAGGGAAGTTTTTTTAAGTGCGGATTTAGATAGAAATCTTATGAAAAGTTTGGAAGATATGTGTTTCAGATGTATTTTTTGGCACTATTAGGTGTGATAAAAAGATAAAGAAGTTCAAATAAAAGGAAATTGTTTTAAATTGCTCCAAACTGATATTAATGTCTATTCACAAACTTGGTTTTTGATTAAAAAGTCTGTAAGTATCATCAGCAGCATTACAAGTGTGTATCAGTCTATTTTAGGTTTAAGTACAAAGTTATTGCATGCATATTGGGTTTCTGGTAGTGCTGGACCTGCTTTAGTGGCGGAAGATCATGGCCAGGGGCATATGTCCCTTAAGGCAGTGTTTGGTCATTTTCATGTAAAGGTAAGTCACGGACTAATGTTCTTCAGGCAGCAGCAGGTAAGTTGTGGCAAGCATGCTATTGGTGGGGTTTTGTTGACTCTCATTTGCAGTGCAGGATGTGGGCTTTTCCCATTCATGTTTGGTGATCTACTGGATGAGTGATGGTGGGTTTGTCATAGTTTCTTGGATAGCTAGAAGTGGGTTATAATTTTGGGAAATATTTGGGGGAGGGTTTTAGATAGAATTCTTATGAAAAAATTGTAGGATATGTGTTTCAGATGTATTTTTTGGCACTATTAGGTATGATAGAAAGATAAAGAATTTAAGGAAAAAGGAAAATGTTTTAAAATGCTCCAAACATATATTTAATGTCCTTTCACAAAGTTGGCACGTATATTTTTTCATCTGGTTGCAATATCACATGAACCAGGGGCATATGCCCCTAAAGGGTACATAAGGTTGATCCCTGTTCATGTTTGCTTTTAGGCAGTGTTTGGCCATCTTCATGTAAATGTTTTGTGTTACTTTGATGATATGTCAGATGTCAAATTTTTAACCCCGCCCCCCATCGCTCTCTTTTTCTGAAGTATGTGTGTTAAAATGTTCATGTTTATATTTGGCGGATAGGCTTAGTGATTAGTTTAGTTTGTCAAAAGTTGCATTTTATTTATGCGTGCTGAATTTTAGGTTATGATGAAATTTTTTATTTGCTGTTTAACTGTTGGTCTTTTTTAATATTTGAGAGCCGGCACTTATTTTAATGCATGGGCTTTGTTGTATATACTTAGCTTATGTGTTAACATTTTGTGTTGTGGGGGAGAGTCACAAGCCTCTGTTAAGGGGGAGTGGATTTTTGGCTGTTGGCAACATGTTTGATTTTGATGTGGTGTTATTTGCAGGCAGCCAGTCAGTTTGTTACATGCATCAGTGATTGACTTTAACATTTTCAGACAGGAGCAGATTTGGCTCCCAGGATTTTAAGTTTAGGGGCTATTAAATTCCTGTGCGGCCACCACGACGGTATGGTTTTGCCAGGGGTGCATTGTCCAGGTTTGGGGATCTTGGGGCATGCTCCCAGGGAAAAGTTTGAAAGGTTTGTGTTGCAGCTGTATTTTTTGGCACTATTAGGTATGATGAAAAGATAAAGAATTTCAAAAAAAGGAAAAGTTTTTAAAATGCTTTAAGCTGATATTTAATGTCCGTTCACAAACTTGGCTCCTATAATTCATCATCTGGTAGCAAAATCACATGGTTCAGGGGCATATGCCCTTTAAGGGACCATAAGGTTGATCCCTGTGCATGTTTGCATTCTGGCAGTGTTTGGCCATTTTCATGTAAGGGTAAGTCACGGACTAAAGTTCTTCGACAGCATTAAGTAAGTTGTGGCAAGCATGCTATTGGTGGGGTTTTGTTGACTGTCATTTGCAGTGCAGGATGTGGGCTTTTCCCGTTCATGTTTGGTGATCTACTGGATAGGTGATGGTGGGTGGTGAGTTTGTCAAAGTTTCTGGATAGCTAGAAGTGGGTTATAGTTTTGGAAAATATTTGAGGGAGGGTTTTAGATAGAAATCTTATGAAAAATTTGAAAGATATGTGTTTCAGATGTATTTTTTGGCACTATTAGGTATGATAAAGAGATAAAGAATTTCATAAAAAAGGAAAATGTTTTATAGTGCTCCAAACTGATATTAATGTCTATTCACAAACTTGGTTTTTGATTAAAAAGTCTGTAAGTATCATCAGCAGCATTACAAGTGTGTATCAGTCTGTAACCACTAACGAAAAAACACAAAAATCAGAAAAATTTCAAAATAGCAAAATATTAAAAAAACAAAAAATTGCAAATGATTAACTACAAAAAGACATACAAGGAATCAACCTCTTGACGCCACTGGCGTCTATCTTGTTTTCATTGTACTTTATACCTATATAACTAAGTCTGAATACTTTAAGCATTTAATGCATTCAGGCAGTAGCTATAAATTTCGGTAAGAAAATATCAATATTGTATTGTGTTGCAATAATTTCGGGGGTGCCAATCCCGTATGCGTACCATGCAATTACTGAGCTGTTGTTTGAGGCGATGCGGAATGAGGGATGAGATACAGAGGTTATATGGAGCTATGGCCAGGAGGTGGTGATCAGTCATCAGTGAATGCCAGCTACTCTGCAATAATATACAACACACCTGGGTGGAGCAATATCTCACCTGTTACACCCAATTTCGGGCGCTCGGCCCATGATGCCTAATCCGTTCTGTTCACAGGGTAATGACATTACATGCTTCTTAACCCTTTCAATGCTATTAGACTACTTTTGTCTAAGGCACAAGAACTTAAAAATTTTTGAAAATCATCTAAAACCTCTCTTGTTGGTATTCATTGGAAAGATCGTATTGAGTACTTACATATGAGTATCCATGTGCTAGGGTTTCAGTTGATTTTTGCAGCGTTTTTGCATAATTTTGTATTGGCCAAATCAGCCACCAGCAGCTAAAGGGTTAGTGATACTTGAAAACAGCAATTGAACTTAATTATGAGCCTCTCTTTCCATATCGAACTTAAGAAATCCTTGTATCTGCCGAGCACTATTCTTGGAATTTCTTGGCTTTATTCGATATTAAGGGTGAAATACTGGAACCTGAAACTCTTTGGCATTGATCAGTTAGATACAACAGGATTGTTTGAGGTGATGCCAGGATGAGGGATGAGATACTGAGGCAATATGGAGCTATGGCCAGGAGGTGGTGATCAGTCATCAGTGAATGTCTGTAATTATAATACAACACACCTGGGTGGAGCAATATCTCACCTGTCACACCCAATATAGGGTGCTACGTACCCGCAACACCCTTGATGCCCACGGCACCCAATCCCTTCACAGGCTACCATATATTCTCAGTAATTTGGGACATTTTTTGATAAGTACAATTTTTATGAGTTGAGGGTGGCCCATTATTATTAAAATACTGACTAAGCAGAGTAATAGTTGTCTATACTTTGTGAAACAGCTGCCGGTGATATATTAAGGGTGGTCTATTTTTTCCCAAAAAATAATAATTATAGTAGCCCAAATTCCTAGGTTGTTATAAATTTCCTAGACTTTACGGTAGCCTAGATTTCTAGGCTGTAATATGTTTTTTTCTGTCATGATTTTTCTGTTACCTGAGTTACCAAATAGTCTAGGAGGCTATAGTGGTCAATTTTGTTTTCACTTATCTCACCAGGGGAATAGAGGACTCCGTTTCAGTATTACAAACCTTTTTTGTGACTTAATTAAGTATAAATGGTTGAACTTTTCCTAGAAATACATCTAATTCTAAAGAAGTCTTTGTCTGAAACAAATAATCAATAATTCAGGCCTAAATTTTAGGGACTACTACATGTATAAATGGGTTGATCCTGGCAATAAGAAAACACTCTCCTGCAAGCTGTTATTGGTAGGGGGAAATCTATGATTACGGTCTACGTACAATATGCTGGTAATGTAGGTGGTAGTTATTGAGATAATTGGTACTTAGAATGGAAGACCCTAATCTTAGCAACATAGAAGTGTTATACAAACCATATAGTGACAGTCGAACTCTGTGAAAACCCTCAAAGTGCAACAGGGTTTCTTAAGGCGACAATATTGACACGAAATGCACTGTTAAGTAAATATGGATGCAAGAGGTCCAGGCATAATATATTTTAAACATTTTTGTCTGTTGTCCACCAAAATGGCCTGACCTTGCATTGTAAGTCCAAATTTGAAAGATATTTAACCCTTATGCTGCTGGTGGCTAATTTGGACAATACAAAATAATGCAAAAAAACCTGGTAAATGGCTGAAACCCTAGCGCATTGGTACTCGATCATCTGAGATTTCTCAGCGAGAGCTATCTAATGAATACCAACATAACAGGGTTTAGATGGTTTTTCAAAAATATTCATTTTTTTGTATTTGAATGTGCGTATCCTCAGCATTGGAAAGGTTCAAGGGAACTGGTTGTGCATGATTAACGTGAAATACCTTGCAAGTAGTTTTCAGGAAGATTTTATCAAAATACATATATATTTTTCGTTTTTCTTTTTTTTTGGGGGGGGGGGGGGGTGGTTAAAGGTTTAAATGGATTAAAGTATATATGATTTGCTGTTGGAGGACTTAGATCATCAAGTCCAAAGCGAGCTAAAAACAGTTGAAAATGAGATTAACACAATGAATGCTACATTTTTAAATTTGACATCTTGATCAATGACGCTGGAAAAATCCTTAGGGCTTTTTTTGTCAAGTGATGCTTTGGTCTATAACTCAGAGGTTAGTGTGTCAGGCCTTCTGCAGGGGGCACTACAGGCTTGAATGATAATCATGCGTTCCACTTTGACATGAGTACATAGGATCGTTCATGTCACTGTTAGCGCAAAGTGTGTCAAAGCATCACACCCTCCAAAGGACATACACAGGGTTCGCTTTGTGTAGAATCACGGGATGACGTTTTTTGCTCTTAACCCTAATGCTGCTGGTGGCTAATTTGGCCATTACAAAATGACGCAAAAAAACTGAAAAATGACTGAAACCCTGGCAAATGGGTACTCTTTTGAGAGTAATCAGCGAGAGCTGTCCAATAAATACCAACATGACAGGGTTAATTTGATGGTTTAGAAGGTTTTCAAAAATCTTTGCCTCCTCAATTGTGTTTTGGACAAAAGTAGTCTCAGCATTAGAAGGGTTAATGCCATGAGCTTTCTGGACTAGGATTCAGGTTTCATCTTTGATGTGACCTTCGATACTGCTGCATGATTAAATACTATATCAATGTGTAAGTCAAAAACAACATGATGTTGGGTCAATGAAAGTTTATTTAGTAGTATGAGCTCAAGCAAAATGTATCAAAAGTGGCAGGGTTCAGCAATTGTGTCTGTTTAGTTTTTCTTCTGCAATATCTTGCTATGCAGGGCCTCATTTAAACTTACTATGTTATGTTATGGGCCCAGATGGCCACCCAATAGAGAATGTATGTTAACCCTTCCGATGCTGTGGCTATACTTTCGTCCACAGGACAAAGACGCAAAGATTTTTTATAACCTATCCAAACCTTATCATGTTGATATTCTTTTGATTGCTCTCGCTGACAACTCTCAGATGAGTACCCATGTGTCAGGGTTTCAGTCAATTTCTTTAGGCCTTTGTTTCATTTTGGTTTGGCCAGATTAGCCACTAGCAGCATATTAACTTCATATGGCTCGGGATGGATATACCTCTAAGAACGAATTGGTAATTGGTACAATATTGGTATCAATGAAATGGTACATTATGTTAATGTTACTGTTAACAGTGCTTTATTGCATTTACCTTATACATATTGTTGAATAGTCATATTTAGGATCCAGGAAAATCCCTCATAAATGATAACTTCCCAATTAGGTCAGTATCTTTAAGGAATGAAACGGTACAATACAGTACTTTCTGAAATGATACGGGTACCAATACCGGTACCGCTTAACGGTCCAGCCCTACATATGGCACTCACAGTTGTTGGTTAATTAGCTGTTAAGTGAGGGTCTAAAGCAGCCCGACAATTTTGATGAAATCTTTCGGGCTAAAGCATAATTGGGAAAATATTTGAAGGAGAAATGTAATTCAAAACACTACCAACATCTCTCCTTCAAATATTTTGTAAAATCATTATCCAACTCCAATGGGTTAACCTAAAGGATTTTGATCCAGTGTGTGTGTGGGATGCATACATGGAATGCACCTCCCCAGGGTTTTTGATTAGATCAAAACGCATAAGGCCAAATGTACCTTCTAATATGCATACAACATGTCACGTTATTTGATAAAAGTATAATAACCCAAGATCGGTTTGTCTGCAGTCACATGGAGCTGGCTCTAGTGGCCTGAAGCAATTGCTAATAGTTTACTTTAACCTGTCTTCCCTGAGAGTGAGTGTGAGAGAGAGAGAGAGAGAGAGAGAGAGAGAGAGAGAGAGAGAGAGAGAGAGAGAGAGAGAGAGAGAGAGAGAGAGAGAGAGAGAGAGAGAGAGAGAGGAGAGAGAGGGGGGGAGAGAGAGAGAGAGAGAGAGAGAGAGAGAGAGAGAGAGAGAGAGAGGAGAGAGTGAGAGAGAGGGAGAGAGAGAGAGAGAGAGAGGGGGGAGGGAGAGAGAGAGAGAGAGAGAGAGAGAGAGAGAGAGAGAGAGAGAGAGAGAGAGAGAGGGAGAGAGAGAGAGAGAGAGAGAGAGGGGGGGGGGGGAGAGAGAGAGAGAGAGAGAGAGAGAGAGAGAGAGGGGGGAGGGGAGACAGACAGACAGACAGAGACAGACATAGACAGAGGAGAACAAGTGAGAGAGAGACTCTGAGATGTTTAAGTGTTAATTCAACCTGCCTTAAACGTTAAAGGGTTCTCGCATGTCTACATAAACAATATAAAGTTTCACATGTGTTTTATGATGCCTAAGTTCTTGCAACATGATTCACCTGAGTTAAGGCTTAGCCTTTAAAAAATCAGTGCAAATAACTTTCCATCATTATTAATCCTCATGCAAACATGCTGGTACATTGTTTTCTTGTGTACTTGATGATTTCCCATACTGCATTTGGTATAGGTATATATGAAATAGAAATACCAGGATGGTTAACCAATTCATGCCTGGATATCTACTTGACCAGTGTCATCTGGTCCTTTCATACTTAGTAAAATAACTTTGGAATTAAGCATAAATTTACAAAATATTTGAAGGAGAGTCGTAGATAGAGTTCTAAAGAACGATTCTCCTTGAAATATTTTCAATACATTGCTTTTGTTAGAGAGATATCACCAAAATTGTCAGGGTGATTTGGCTGCTACAGGCATGAATTAGTCAACACATCCAATCTCAGAATGACCCAATAAAGTCTGGTGATCATCTTTTTGATTTATTTCTAAACCTATTTTCATTGCCAAGGGTTGGTCTTCAGTTACATACCGTGTAAAGGACACTTTTCAAAGACAACTCTGAGTTTTAATGTGTTTCTCCGATATGCTTAAAAATGTCCTTAACCCTTTTGTCCACACATAAATGTAGAAGAATGCAGAGATTTTTGTAAAACGTCTAAACGCTGTCATGTTGGTATTCATTAGATATCTCTTGCTGAGTACTCTCAGATAAGTACTCATGTGCCAGGGTTTCAGTCATTTTTCAGCATTTTTGTGTCATTTTGTTTTAGCAAAATTAGCCACCACCAGCATAAGGTTTAACATGTAGCTTCAGGTCACCTCTGACCCTTTTTGATAGGATGTTGGAATTAAGGTTACAATTTATTTGAATGAGAGATATAGGTTTGGTTATGGTCAACAATTATCCTTCAAATATATTCCAAATTATGCTGTGGCCACCAAAATGTTACCATCGTAGTATAATGATTTTTTGGTGATATTAAAGGCATGAGCGGGCTTAAGATGAGTAGTTCACTATGACCAGTTGAACATTATTGTTAAAACTTGTAATTGTAATCTTGTGTTAATATCTGAATAATATCCCTTCCAATGCTAAGGCTCAAAATTCTGTCCTGTTGGTATTCATTATAGAGAGCTCTCACTGAGTACCCTATTTTGCACGTATCTTTTGTGACATTAGAGCATTTTATAGAAATTTGTCGAAAGAAAAGTGTCAATCAGTCAAACAACTTATTAATGAATTTTGAATGAATTCTGGTTTAATTCTGAAGTTATTTGCATAAGTGTCATAGCTACAGATGCCAATTAACCAAAAGCTTTTCTTCAAATATTCAATGAATTCAAGTTTACTTCTAAAATAATATTCATAAATGTCATAGTTCCACATGGTGTTTTCCTTGATAAAGGGGCCTCTTGGGCATGGCTGGGTTAAAGGGCAATTAGCATATGACTTCCTCGTGTGTGTTTTATCAATGGAGGACGCTGCATGCTGATCTTCAGGTGCTCATGCCTTTATGAACACCAGCTATTTCACCGGCAGACCCGCCGGGGTTAGCAAAATACTGCTACCGTGAATTGAGGTCATCTTCCTTATTTGGTCAATTGTCAAGGTCAGAGCAACGTATCTATCAGCGAGAAAAAGATGGCTGTTATTTTGCTCGAGTGACTCAGCGGTTTCTCTTTTTGCCGCAAACCTCTTCTCTCTGTCTTCCCAGTGAACATCATAGAAAATGACATGCTGCTTTTGCCTTTTTTTATTCTAAGTACATGGCTGCTTTCATTCCTTTTCTACCCACACACAAAAATGATCCAATGGTTGTTTGCTCAATGAAAAGTTGAAAAGTATTAGACACGGCTTTGATCCTTATAGATTCAGCTGTTGGCAGAGTCTTATAGCCAGGATTTGATATAAACTGGGTGCCCAAAATTGGCAATTATAAATCTTTAGGGCGTAATATTTTTCAAGGGAGAACACTATATATATACTCAAAATACAGCCATGATCTTGTATTTACCTATTGAAATAAGGCATAATATCAAAATACACTGTCATAAGAATTGTATTGAGGGGGAAAAATCCAATTATATGCTTAAAATTGACATCTTTAGGAATTACTCACTGAAAGATTTGGGTGTCCTGAGGGGTGATTTTTGAAGGGTAAAATGGATGTCCAAATGACACCCAGACGCCTTGCTGGCTATGACTGTAGGTATAGAATTCTTTATGTAACCCATTGGCGTGCCTGGAGAAATCCTAGACATGTGTCGTCTGGATCTGTGATACTTTTAAAAATAACTTCTGAATTAAGCGTAGATTTACAAAATATTTGAAAGAGATTTTTTGGTTAGGTTTTGATCAACATAGCCTCTTTAAATATTTTCAAAAACACTATAATAAGAAAGGTATCACCAAAATAGAGGGAACAATTTTTGCACTACGAACATGAATGGTTTAACTCATTTATATCTAGGGTGCAATTCCCAGTGTTTAGGAAAAGAGTAATCCCTATAACTTCTAATTTCTTAAACCCATCTGCTGCTGGCGGCTAATTTAGCCAATACAAAATGATGCAAAAACCTGAAAAATTACTGGCACATGAAACCCTGGCACATGGGTTCTCATCTGAAAGAACTCAGTGAGAGCTCTCCAATGAGTACCTATATGACAGGGTTTAGATGGTTTTCAAAAATCTTTGGGTTCTTATGCTTTGAACGAAAATAGCCTTAGCATTGGGAGTGTTCTAAATCAATTTATTATGTATGATAAATTGAAATTGTTAATTTTAAGCTTGAATAATTGACATTGAACCTATTATTGCATTTTTTATCTTACAGTGGCCATACCTTCATTATTAGTATTTTGCAATATTGTTCCTCATTGAAATCAATTTATTATGTACAATTATATGATATTTAATTTTAAGCTTGAATGATTGACATTTAACCTATTATTGCATATTTTTTTTTTATCTCACAGTGGCCATACCTCCATTATCAGTATTGTGCAATATTGTTCCTCATTGAAATGTACTTATCAGTATTTTATGATTTCCATTGCAGTGGGATCCCCTCCAGTAAACATGTGGAAGAGGCAGCCAGAGACCTGGGAGACGTCCAGCTATAACACCCTATGGCTCCAAAAGTTTTTGGTAAGTACAAAAGGAATGAGTGTTAACCTTAATATGCTGCTGGTGGCTAATTTGGCCAATACAAAATGATGCAAAAAACCTACTAAATTACTGAAACCCTGGCACATGGGTACTCATCTGAGAGTACTCAGCGAGAGCTATTCAATGAACACCAACATGACAGGGTTTGGATAGTTTTCGAAAATCTTTACATCCTTATGCATTGGATGAAGGTATATCCTCAGCATTGGAAGGGTTAACAAAAACAGATAACATCATCTCATTCTAAAACATTTAGATGTTAACTGTTAACTAGAGGGTCCTTTACCGGTGTTATCTGAATCTATGAAACTTTTGAAAAAAATGTTATGAAGCAAATATCAAATTGTATATTATACACAAAAATCACAATGCTGCCCCTAGGAACGATGACGGATGTGGCAAAAAAAGTAGTCCCCCCCCCCCCTCACTCCTGTAAATTGCCATCTTTCTTTGGTTTTGCTTAAAACCAACAAGGTAGATCTAGCTCTCTTTTATAATGCACCCCCCTCTTAAATAACAAACCCTTCTACACAGAAATTCTAATGTTGCCCCTAGGTGCAATAAAAGAGGTGGAAGAAAGTAGTCCCTCTTGTAAATTACCATCTTTCTGTAGTTTTGCTTAAAACCAACATGATAGATCTACCTCTCTGTTGAAATGAACCCCCACCCCCCCCCCCCCCCCCTCATACAAAACAAACCTCCCATGCTGATATCCCAGGGCTGCCCCTAGGTACAGAGGTGGCAAAAAAGTAGTCCCCCTGCACCCTAGTAGCTGACAAGCAGTCATGTGGGTGAGGAGGGATGGGAAAGCAGGCCGTAGATTAATGTAATAAGATCCTCAATGTAAAGGATAGTTTGTGAAATGCCTGACCTCCTTGTAGTGACTGTTCTTTCGCGGAGGCCATCTTTGTTCGGGGCAAGTTGGGCAGAACCACGATGGTGAATCGTGAGACAGAAGCCAAATTGCTGTAACCTCGACTTATTCACGCCCATGGCCACGATTTATGTAGTCGGGAATAGGATACTAGTATGTTGTGGTTGGAGCAATACAACCATACTTTCGTCCAAAACACAAGGATGTAAAATATTTTGAAAACCACCTAAAACCTGTCATGTTGGTATTCATAAGATAGCTCTCACTGAGTACTCTCATATAAGTACCCATGTGCCTGTGTTTCAGTCATTTTTCAGGTTTTTCAGGATACAAAACCATTCAAAAAACCTTAAAAATACCTTAACCCTGGCTCATGGGTCCTCATCTAAGAGTACTCACTCAGAGTGCTGTCTTATGAATACCAATATGGAAGGGTTTAGATGATTTTCAAAAATCTTGGTGTTGTAAATGTGCTTTGGACTATTTATCAGCCTCAGCATAGGAAGGGTTAATTTACTGGCTATATATAGTCACAAATTTGCTTAAAAATGCAAAAATGGAATAGAACCTCTAGATCTCCAGCATATATGTTAAACACAACATAAGATTAAATTCAGAAACAGGAACATCAGAAAAACTGTGCTTAGAAATACTCTAAATGCAAAGATGTATTAGAATCTCTCTCCAGTCCAGCATACATGTTAAAAACAACATAAGATTAAATACAGAAACAGGAACATAAAAAGAACTGTGCTTAGAAATGCTCTAAATGCAAAGATGGAATAGAATCTCTAGATCTCCAGCATACATTTTAAACACAACATAAGATTAAATACAGAAATAGGGAACATCAGAAAAAACAACAATTCAAGGACAATCAAATGCTGTGAACTTTGAGAAAAACTCTGCTGTATAATTGCCATGTGTTAAAAAGGAGTGATGGATAGAGTCTCAGGTTTCGTAGCAGCATGTGTGCCTACAGGAGGTGTGTACTGAATCTCCAGACACTAGACACCTGCTTGCTACCTGCTCCCTATGTATACCCCCCTGGACAACACACCTGTGAAACAGAGGGGGGTTGAAGGGGTCACCCAACCCCCCTATGTACATAAAGCCTGGTCAGAACTAGGGCCAACACTAAAAAGATTGGAATTTTGGTTTTTGTCACTTTTTCTGCCATATTGTGGCCAAGTCACCACTAGTTAATTGTAAGTGGCTGAGCAAACTGTAGTACCCGGTGAAAATCACTGCCTAACCCCAAGTCGCTGGCAACTTTCTCACTTGCCACCTGCCAGGATTCACACCCGGGCAGAGGTGAGTCTTCAGACAGTTAGCAGTCAGTGGCAATGTGTTAGGCTGCTCGGCCATCAGGGCAGGCCCTCAGTGGTCAGAGACAGCGAGCAGTCAGTGGCAATGTCTTGGACTGCATGGCCATCAGGAAGGTCAACTGGTACTCAACAGATTGACCGGCAACATGAAGTAGCAGGCTCTCATTGGAGTGCATGCATTTCTTGACTTTGTTGCCTATATATCATTGGATAGGATTCTTATATGAGTGAAAATAGGACTTTCTGGTCAGATCTTACACACTTGTTCCCCGTAATGGGAGCTTCAGCAAGACTCTGACAGCTTTCAAGTTTCAACCCATACTTATGTAAAACATCTATGGTCAGAATAGCTAAGATATAGCAACCAAAAACATCTTGACTGTTTTGGTAAGTCCATTTGACAATTTAAAGAATTTACGAATTTTTCTTACACTATTTAGATGAGAGATTTATATCAAATTCCAACCCATAACCTTTCTGTACTACTAGTACAGCCCACATGGAAGTAATTTAATACACAAATATATACTAGCATATACACACACATTTTATAGAAATAAGAAAAGGATTGATAAAAAACTGTACTATTCATTTTTTTATCATTGAAAAATCAAGTTTAGTGAAAAGAAAATTATTAGATTTTAATGTCTACATAATGATTAACAGACTTTCTTCATTTGTCTATAATTTTAATGTCTTTACATATTTGAACTGAAAGCTTGAATAATTAATTCAAATAGATATTGACGAATGAATGCCTCTAGCTCTTAGCTTCCTACAAACCACCGCCAACAAACAAAAAGGTAAAAAAAAGCTTAGCTCATGGGAAAGTCATTTTACTCAAAAGCTTCGTCCTTGGGTGTTCTCTACTTGTACATAGATGACTTGTTAGTGACCTTTATTGGTTCAAAAACAAGATATGAATTTGCTATTGAATCTTATCAGCTTGATTGGAGGTTTTGTGGTTTTCCTCTCTAGGGGGCTCATTAGAGCATTTTACGTCAGTAAAAATGCATTATTTTGATCTTGTATTGTTCATTCCATATGCAGTAGAATGAAGTCATTGGGTTTCGATCATTTCATTATTCGCCTTATAAAGTCAGGGACACTCTTAACCATGTTATAGATAGATGTCCATGGCCTAGTTAACCCTCATGCTGCTGGTGGATAATTTGGCCAAGGCAAAAGGATTAAAAGAATCCTGAGAAATGACTGAAACCCTGGCACATGGGTACTCATCTTAGAGTACTCAGTGAGAGCTATCCAATGATACCAACATTACAGGGTTTAGATTGTTTTTTAAAAGCCTGAACAAACTGATAGGACTAAACTTTGCATTTTAGTTTTGTCAAGATGAAGTCTTTCATGTGCACTACAATTCAAATCATATGAATGATGTCTGTAGCTTATAAGACGACCCCACACATACAAAACCTGCTTTGTCATTATACTTGACTATCAGGTCACCTGGTCATAAACCAATGTTTCCAGGTGTTCTCTTGATATTTGATCTCAATGCCTTTGATATTTATCCACATTGCAGCACTGTTTTATAACTTATAAATAATCTATGCCTTTTTTCTAAGTATTCTAGCACTCATGTGCTCAATAATTTTCCAAATGAACGCTTTCATCAGAATAATTTACTAGATGGTATCTTAATTAAATTTCTATTGACTGAGACTGACAGAATGAGATAGATTATGTTGAATGATTATATGCCAAGATTTGTCAATTAATTTAAATAAAGCATTTCTCTTACTGTTTTTATTTGAAAATATGTTCTTGCCAGTAAGATATCACCAAAATATGCAGCTTTTTGGGGGCCACACGCTTGAATGAGTTAAAGAGGCTGTTTTGTGACCTTCAACTTCAGTATTAGGGTCAGCATGACACTGAAAACAAATTAACCCTTTCATCTGGGGTGAACACTATAGGTATGGCAACTTTGGAAATACCTCTTAAAACAGAGCTATATTTGAAGAAATTGTGACGAGGGATAGTTTAACCCACCAGGAATTGCAACATTCTGAAAGTGTTTCTCAAGATATTGCTTTGGTTTTATATGTGTCCGAACATGTGTATGCTCCCGACAGTACCCTTCCAATGTTGAGGCTACTTTTGTTCAAAGGATAAGGAAGCAAAGATTATTGAAAACCTACTAAACCCTGTCATGTTGATATTCATTTAATGGCTCTCGTTGAGTACTCTCAGATGAGTACGCATGTGCCAGGGTTTCAGTCATTTCTAAGGTTTTTCACATCATTTTGTATTGGCCCCATTAGCCACCAGCAGCATCAGGCTTAATGGGTTAAGCTTTTTATCTGTGTACTGACATGGTGATCCCACATGAATGTTAAAATACAAAAGTTGAATTTATTTTGAAATGATAAACTAAAATTCCATTGGGTGGATGATTCAAACACATTTAATGATTTTCTCTAGGAGTTTCCAAAGAGACATTATGCATTGTCTACGCCTGACAGGATACTAAATGTTTATTGTCCCTGTGGAATAGTGTGTTAAATCCAGGCACCCAGAAAAGAATTTACTTTATTAACCCTTCTAATGCTGAGGTTGCTTTTGTCCAATGCATAAGAATGCAAAAAAAATATCTGAAAATTATCCTAACCCTGTCTTATGGGTGCTCATTTGAAAGCTCTTATTGAGTACTCTCATATGAGTACCCATGTGCCAGCGTCAGTCATTTTTTTAGGTTTTTTACATCATTTTGTATTGGCCAAATTAGCCAACAGCAGCATAAGGGTTAATGCTTGCAGCAGCAAAAAGCAGCCCTACAATTCTTTCGAAATCTTTAAGGCAGACGCTTTAGTTGGAAAATACTTGAAGATGAAATGCTCAGCAGAACACTGCCAACAGCTCTCCTTCAAATATTTTGTTCTTATTTCCTAATTCACTGTCAAAAGACTCATCGGTCCATACGACAATTTCTAGAACTCTTAACCCTAGTCACACCAGCATGCTACATGCAGAGACTTCAAAACGTGCAATAGGCAAAATAAAATTAGCACTCTCAAAAGCGTCATGGCTAGGCAAGCCTTTTCTAATATATTTCTTTTTCATATTATTCTGATACATAGTTTGTTGAACATGTGAATACTATCAATTTGTAATGACTATTTATTTATTTATTTATACTT
The DNA here is from genome assembly GCA_963942565.1 of Maea johnstoni. Lineage (NCBI taxonomy): Eukaryota > Metazoa > Annelida > Polychaeta > Spionida > Magelonidae > Maea > Maea johnstoni. Next base: position 11,221,318 of record OZ012693.1, on the reverse strand, counting down.
GAGGAGGGAAACTCTAGATAGGTGGATGTAACTGAAGAAACAGGTGTTAAAACATATTCCAACAAATCAACAAAAAACTTCTTTTATTAAGCTGAAACAAAAAAAGCCTGGATTAACACATTTATGCCAACAATGTCTAATATATCATTGTTTTTTTGTTCTTTCAGATGTGTTATCATCACATCCATCAGCCGGGCTGACTTGCAATGTGGATACCATAGCATATTGGACCTAAGTGTATCTTAAAGACTGGATTTGGAAAGTACACTTATATACACATCATATATCAACATATGGCCTTCAGAACACATTGTCAAATGAGATGGACTGATATCATCTTGAAGCCCTGATACCTTGGCCATAAGGATAAGGACTCAGTGTTGTACAAAAAGGACTATATCTAAAAAAACTATTTTCTTATATTGGATTTCAAACTTACATTGTTTGTCAATGTAACCTGGCCTTGAGAACTCGTTGTCTTAAATGAGAAGGACTTGATACAAAGTGAACCATTTTGATTTTATGGATATCAACTTGGGACTTAAAGGACTTATCCTATTTGATGATATTTCCAAGCAGATGGATTTCTTATACTCGGTATATTGACGAAAAGGACTCATAATATATCAGATGGACTATATAATAAGGACTGTCATTTTGAACTTTCGTATTTCTGATACACTTTGGATATTGACTCAAATATACTTTGTATATCAATTATAAGGACTGACGTCGTTGTGTTAGATATAAAGGAGTGAATCTAACAAACACATTGTACTTGACAAGATGGATTTTGAATATGCACTGTGCTGTGTTGGATATAAAAATACTCATTGTATCATGTTGTATATATAGAGACTCATCGTATCTTGTTAGATATATAGATACTCATTGTATCTTATTGGATATATAGATACTCATTGTATCTTATTGGATATATAGATACTCTCCGTACCGCATCTGTTGAATTCACTGAAGGGGAAAGCCCGTTTTTAAAAATGCGAATTACTCACTTCATGGATTAAATATGAAAAGGACCAACTTTTATACATGTGGCAAAGAGGACTGTACAAGTACCTACAGACTACAGTGTTCACCTTTTTTCAATGAGGAACGATAATCTTGTGGATTTGGTGTGAACTTTTTTCAATTACCTGGGATGTGTGTGCCTTGCAATGGAACAGGAACCACAGGATACCATCATCGGTGTCAAGCCTTGTCATATGCTGTCCAATTGGATCCTTTATACCTTTTAACCCTTCCAATGCTGAGGCTACTCTCATCCAAAGCACAAGAACGCAAAGATTTCTGAAAATCATCTTAACCCTGTCATGTTGGTATTCATTGGAAAGCTCTCATTTAGTACTCTCAGATGAGTACCCATATGCCAGGGTTTTGGTGATTTTTCAGGTTTTTTGCATCATTTTGTAATGGCAAAATTAGCCACCACCAGCATAAGGGTTAAAGGCACATCATCCCCAGGAAAGTTGAAAGTGTGTGATAAGACCAGTTTCGGGTTCCTCATTGATGATGTATGGTTATTTTCTATATGTATACTGTGTGACAAGGTGAACAGTGACATTACAGGGAGACTTGAGATCAGCTCTTATGAGATATTTCAGCATTTTGTTCAATGGTTGAACAATTTGATTTTAACTATTATCTCAATTTCATAAATGGTTTCAGAAATCTAAGATATTCTTCAAAATATAATAGGAACTAGTGATTTTGTTAAATCAAAGCTATTTTTCATATACGTTTTTTCATATGTAGCCGTAAATACTATATGGAATTTAGAATAATCAATATCGAGACCTAATTAATGACATAAGACAAAAAAGCAACCGGCCATTTGTAAGGATGTGGGACCATGCATGACTTGTAATTGGGAAAATTGATAACAAACAGTAGTTCTGAAACTGCTCAATAGGTGGCAGTAGCACACAAGCGCTATGCTCACTTGTATTCTTATGCCAAATTTTAGGGTGCCAACAATGGACACCACACCTGCATGAATGCATGGGGAAGCAAACTATGAACCCCTTTTTGCTTACCTGGTATTAAATTCCAAACCCCTGTGCTGCCCTGACGGGTATAAAAAATATAGCAAAACCATCAAAAGGCATTAATATCTGAGCACACTGACCAGTTGGAATATATCGGTAAAAAGCAATACTTAAAGAAATATTTTACTGGAACCTTTTATTCCTGTCGGGTTAAAAGATATTTTCTTCAAATATTTTTCAAATGATGAGTCATGTGCAAAGTTATGAGATTCAATGTGGACTCGATGTAAATGGGTGAAAAAATTATAAGGCTTAATATAATTGTGCGCTGGAAATAACTCGGATATAAAAATACATGCAGGAATTCGTCCTGGCAATGAGAAGAAGAAAGAAATAGCTTGTGGCAGGTGCACGGTGACCTTGAAATGTCCTTGGAGACTGGGGAGAAGGTCGACATTGCATTCCTATCATAGGGATGAGATGAGAGGACAAAAAGACAATAAAACATATCATCTGGTGTCTGTGTGTCTATTGACCTTCTGACGTAACAAGGACATTAAGTGATACCATTACAACATACAAAGGGCACATGGCAATGAAAGCTATTTTTAGCCCTTGGTGGCCATGCTGCCTAAAGATGTGGTAGGCCACCATGTCTAAGTGGACTAGTGTATCACACATTTGACTACTAGCTTTGTCACAACAATGCTTCTTCTGTTACTAACTCGAGTTTGTATCTTGCTTAAGGCATGTGAGAAAGTTGCCTATCACTTGTGGTTGTGCATGGTTTTCCTCAAGTAATCTAGGTGGTTCAAAAAGTCATCTTAACCTTCATGTGAAAAATTATATTTTTTTCCTTTTGGAATATGTATGGGTCTGATCTTTAAAGACAGGTGTTCTCTTTAAATTAATGACGTCCGAAATAGGTATTCTTGCAAGCAGGTCTTTTATTATGTCTAAAACTAGAATTAAAAATCTAGAAAATACTTGAATAGAACTTTACTGTGATATTTACAAAGTTTCTGTCAAATATTTTGAAAAGAAATTAGTTTAAAGTCCGGAAGGCCTACACCAGGATTGCTACATGATGCTAGATTTTAATTGATCAAGTCTCCCTGTAATGAGTTAGTATTTGTATTTCAAATGTAATATGTGTTTATCATTTTTGACGAGAGATTTGTCCTTTAAGGGACAAGGGTATTTTGAATCAGAGTACTCATGTGTAAGCGAGGTTATGGAATTTGGTCGACTTATTTGTGTATTTTGAAAATGAATAAATCTGAGATCTTGAAAGTTATGATCCAATCAATTCAAGAATATCAGAACAATGGGGAACATGCAACAATGTATGATAACAATGGGTGATTGACCACTGTTTGACAAATTCAGCAATCATTGGATCAAGTGAAAGTGATTGACAAAAATCCACAACACTTTCCTTTCTTTACAAATTGTATGGATTTGGAACAATTGAATACATTAGTGCCTTATTAATGCTCTAAACAAACATATTAATAAGAAAACTGCAGGTATTCATTAAATAGTTCTAATTTATTGTGCTTTGATTTGACACAGTTGCTCATTTTAGAGTAGAGTGGAACCCCTCTAAAGTGACCACCTGTGGGTTTTGCAACAACTGGTCAACTTAAGAGATGGTCAACTTGTTACCTTTACTACAAAACTAATAGGAAAACGTTAGTTTGGGACTGGCCAAATGTGGTCACTTTAGAGGGGTAGTCAGCATAGAGGGGTGGTCACTTTGAGGGGTTCCATTGTAATGCATGTTCCCTATTGTATGAATACCTTGCCTAATAGGGCTTAGAATAATGCCAGGAAATACAGGTATCTCCTGTATTTACCTGTATTTACCTGTAGGTATCTCCCTAGCATTATCCTTTGCTTGAGTTACTGAGTTTCCCAGGTACATTGAGTATTGGATGACTATCATAGTGTTTCTTCATTTCCAAAATATTTGCATGTTTTTTAGAATGAAAAGGTCATTGGTAAAGGCATTATTGCACCTTAAGAGTTAAACAATGAGGAGCGCAATGATAACAGTTATATCCAAGTCCAGTTGAACAAAACTGACCAGTTCTAAGCAACATCTTGGTTGAATGGGACAATGAAATTTGTCACTGATATTACTTTTTAGTGGCGTTTTTTGTATTGTTTTGCTACCTGGACTTTTCCTAGTCCTAGCAAAGCTTTTTGAGACTAGTTCCCCGACTCCAATTAGCATATTGACAATTTTAATATATTGATAATCTTGGTAACTGTTCAACAAGATTAAAAAAATGTTTGAACTAAACTGGAGCACTAGACATATTTCTCATGATTTCTTTTACAATTTGAATCCGGTACAGTCCTTGATGATTCAGGAATGAAGTATGATATGATTTCTGACTGGACAAAATGAAATTGTTCCTTGTTTATGTATATACTATTGTAGAATTACATATATTACATTGTGCAATATATCTTATTCCATGTACATCCAGAATCTATGTATAATGTAGTTAAATAGAAAACATATTTACTGTACATGTGCTACAATGCTTGGAAAGTGTTTAACCAATCTATAACCAGTGCCAAAAATGGGACTTAATATTTGTGAAATTATGGAATGTTTTTCTATTAAAAATTCATTTTGAAAAAACTAACAGGAGAATATTAAACGGAATTTGAAAAGTGGTTTTCAGACTTTCAAAAAGTTTTCAAATTCTTATTTAATTCCAAATTTATTGCCATAGATACTTAAGCATTTTGATATTTTGATGGGCAACTCTGGGCATGGATTGTTTAAGGATTGCATCATATGTGACAAATGAGGTTATCTACCGCTATTTGGTGACTTTTATAATAAGTGATTTCATGTTTTCAACAGGCACACGTTTTTCCAGTATAGTTTATTGGTAGCATGTGGGGTTAATTTCTTTGACTCAGTTTTTCCTCTGCCATGCTTTCATTGGACAATTTAGCCTATACAAGGTATATATTGCCCGCAAGGTCTTCTTTTGAAAAATACATTAAACATAACCCTGCAGTTCGAACTATCTTTAACTATAACTATGCCAAATTTCAAGCGAATCTGTTTATATTTGATACCCAAAAGGCATGTTTGAAGCGACCATGTTTTGATGGAATTTGATAAGGAGAAAAGGACCAAAAAGAATTCTTGCTTGTGTGCAAGCCTATGGGGGCATCTGTTATAGATGGTCTCTCAGCCTGCTCAGTGGTGGCCTAGACATTCACAATTGATCTGATTAAAAGGAAACGGATGTAGCCTTTAACATAAGTAAAAATCTCGAAATGACCCACTATTTACAAATTAACCCCACAGGCAACCTTAAAGTTTAACCCATTTACTCCAAGACACCAAACAAGGCCTGACTATTTTTGGCGTATATTTATAACAAAAGCATTATTAAAATATTTAATGAAGAAATGTTAAGCAACAAATAAACTACAATTCAACTTATTTCATTTTCCTTTTTGTGTGTAATATGGTAAGAAGCTGTAGATATGCAAATGAAATTTGAGATAATGATTTGAGTTTGAGTAGAAAATGACTGCACTTTTCCTGTGTGAAGAAACGATGATCTTATGAAAAAGGTTATCCTTGCCCTTACTATACACATTTTAGATTTCATAGTATATCTTGGTATTTTCGGAGTATTTTCCTAATAATTACATGGTATTTGCCAGCGCTATATGGTAAGGGCATTTTCAAACATGTTGAATCACATCCTCAAACTTACAATATACAAACAGAGTTTTGTGTCTTTTGAAAATATCTTTACGTTCTTGAGACTGAGAATGTAGATATCCGAGTGAGACCAATAGAGGGCACCACTAAAATGTAAAGGCTTTAATCCAATGCTTTGAAGTAGACTTGTAACTGATTAGTTATCTCTATTGTATATTAGATAACATATTGGTATAAAATAACTGGTAAAGATATCTCATAACATTGGACATATCCTACTGTATATTTCACAGGATCATGCAGACATATCAGATCTGTTAATATATTGAGCAACAGATTCTAAACATGTAGTTAAATTTCAACTACACTGCTAATAATCTGACATATACATGTTTATACATACATATATATATATACATACATATATATATATATATATATATATATATATATATATATATATATATATATATATATATATATATATACATATATATATATATATATATATATATATATATATTTATATATATTAATATATGTATATATATATATATATATATATATATATATATATATATATATATATATATATATATATATATATATATATATATACTGTACTCATCAGGTAAAGGTACACCACAGTGTCACAACGTTACATTTATGAATGTATATACATGCATTGGACAAAGTTATGGGGTTTGTTTTGGGGTTTGTTATGCTCAATAGGTGTCGCTATCAGACTTAGGTCTGGCATTTGGATAGGAAGAGTTCTTGATTTGCAATATTTTTGTTATGTGGTTTATGCTACATGTATCAGACTTGTTTTGTTATTTGCGACCATAAGCAGAAGGTTGAGGGATATACTTATTGTTATTACGATGATGTAACTCGTAATTATTTTATTATTACTTTGAAAAAAAAGCAATATACGAGTACAATAACATTAAGGGAAACCATATACATGTAGTCAGTATGTTATCTTTGATATATCTGATAATACTCAAAATACATTTTGCAGATATTGTATAGATATTTGTTAAAGGCATGTCCTGTTGCTTTCTTATAAGGAGTCTGTGAGAGAGTTTGCTCAGTTTCTGTTGATTGTCTGATTATCGGTGAAAGTGTAACACCAAAAAACATATCAATAAAGATACCTCTATTATATAAATTTGGCCTTATTATTTCTGTGTTATTCTTAGTAATGTATTTTCAATTATCGAGATTGAGGAATATTTTTGTTCAGCTTTGTACATCCCATGAAATTGAGAAATAAATGGGAAATATTTTGAAACCTGGTAGAACAAATAGGTTTTAGCCCAAAAAAAGCTAAATAAGAGGCAATTTGTTTGAGAAGTTACAAGCTTCTAACATCTTTTCATCCCTAAACTCTCGGCTGAATGATGAAAGGGGGGTTACAGGATAACATTTTCTATGTGACCGTTCCTGTCATGATCAACACACGAAGGCCATTTAGTGCCATAAAACCTTACCAAAAAGTGGTCCTTTGTCATTGTTTAAGAACTATGACAAAACAACAATTCTAGGTGAAAGAAGGAAAAGAGTAAGAGCTGAACCTTCCTTTCCAGTCAGATCCAAAGGGAACCAAGTGATCATTCAGATGCATGGTATCCATAGATAGATCCGTACATCCCGTTTCTTTTATAAGGCAAGCAGGGTGCAGTGCCACACCAAATTGGGTTTCCCTGGTAGGTGGCACACCACTCAGCTTAGGTTACCGCGGGAGGTGCCAGCTCCTATTGCACACCATTGAGCAGTGTGCACCTTGTGGGGTCCCTAATAGCCTAATCCCTACCCCATCCCCACTCCACTAAGTCGTACAAACGTACATGTATAAAACACCCGTACAACAGTGCATTATATAAATGCGGTGTTCCTGCACAATGAATTTATTTTGTTAGGGAGGTTGTATTTAATTCTACATGTATTTTTGCAAATGGTAAAGTATTTCTTTTAGGTGCATTACGTGGGAACAATTTCTTTTGCCGTGCGCGGCGACGGATAGGTAACCCCACGGTGTCGCCCTCTTTTGTCGAGAGTAAAAACCTAGGTAAATGAAAACACAGTTCCTTCATCTAAGAACTAGATTTCTTTGTATGCGTGTTTCAGTGTTCTGATCGCATTAGTACTTCACATTTCGTTTTAAGTTGTTTATGTGTTTTATATCTGTACTATTTTCCATCCGAATGGAACCTTCAATAATATGTAAAATAGTTTTTTGCATATTAGAACATATATTTCACGAATGTTAGTATAGATGAATGTTAGCGATGCCGTCATTTGAATCCATTGCCGCGAAATTCCTCTTCTGCAATAACCTCAAGTGGTCCTGCTTGTACATGTACTGATAACTTCGTATGCCAAATATCTTAATTCAATGAGCATCAGCCAGTATGTCCCAATTTTATCCTGTACCATACCTTGAATGCATTCATGATACCAATGAGCCATTATCATGTATTCTACAGTTCTTTAATTTCAACAGCTTCTTCAGTTTGTAACTCTCCCACTTTAAGCTCGTACTTTTTCTTTAAAGTTTTCACTTCACCTACTTCTTAGTAAAACCGTAAATGTCTCCGTCATCTGCAACGTGGTTCCTTTTGAGATCCTTTTCTCTAACCATCTTTTCGTTTGCCTCATCTTAATAATCTTCTTCTCCACAATCTTCTCCGTCTACTTATATTTTCTATATCGTTTCTTTCCTTTCCCCTTCTTTTTACTCTATTTCCGCCTCTTTTGACCCTTCCTTCCTTCCATTCTTCTTTTTTCTTTCTGTCCCCATCTTGTTGTCCATTAGTCATTTCTTTCTATCTGCTTTTTCTTCTTCTTAATACATGTAATACTTATGATGCTGGTGGCTAATTTAGCCAATACTAAACTATGCAAACATCCCTGGAAATGACTGAAACCCTGGCATATGAGTACTCTTCTGAGTGTACTCAGCGATAGCTTTCCAATCAATGCAGACATGACAAATTTTAGATGGTTTTCAAATATCGTCGCATCCTTGTGATTTGGACGAAAGTAACCTTAGCATTGCAAGGGTTAATCTTCTTTTCTGCCCCTCTTCATTCTTTCCCCTCTTCTTTCTCTACTTCTCTCTCTTCCTATTCTCTTGTATGCTTACTTTTATCATAACTAAATAGTAAGCACCTTTGAACTTTTGGGGGTATATATTTAGGTACATTGTTTTCGAATTATGCATCAAGAATTCACAATAGAATAACTTTCATTATCACACCTTCGTATGTTTCAGAGACCTTTATAAACCTTTGTACGTTTGATCGACTCAAATTTACATCAAAGTGACACTTAACGACGCGTATAAAGCCACACCAAGATAACATTAAACTATTTGTGTTAAGTACTTCATTGATAGTGGGAATGTGTCTTGTTAATTTTAGATACTTTCTAAAATATAACTTGAGAAATTATTCATACTCTTGACATATTTTACTAAGGAGGGATGTAGGTTCAGATATGATAAACACGTGTATCCTTTACATACATTTATTTTTAAGGTATAATACAGGACACCATCAATTAGGATTTTTTTTTTTTGGGGGGGGGGGGGGTAAATCAACGCGTCATCATATGAGCATAGCGTAGTTTTATTGTAGAATAGCATACTATTAAGAATTGAATATGATACATCTAAATTGAAAATAGATACAGAAAATGTTATCAATGTCTGTGCTGCATAATAAATTATACGCCACAGTTTAAACAAGGTAAGCATGGCGTGTATAGCAATTCATAGAAAAAGTCAGCATCAAATTCATATTCATGAATACAACTAAATACCACTTAGTCCAATAAAGTAAAATTCAATTATGAACAGAGGCAGAATTTCTCTAAATACATATATCATATTTTCCAAATATTTCTGAAAATGAAAAGATTAGAAATTAATCAACCCTTGCTATTGTATGCTTTGCCTATCCAATTTGTTTAACACTTGGAAACAAAAGTTTTATTACCAGGTAAATCATTTTAAAGTTAATGTAGACCGGAGAATAGGTTCTTTATGACACCATATTTATTTTGGAAATGGCCAAAAATGGCCTGAAATGGCCTTGTACTAGGGTGCGAGCAAAGGATTAAATAACGTCAACAATGAAAAAAAAACTTATTGAAAGAAGAAATTTAGGATGAAGAAGTTGCACCACTTCCCACAAACGTAGGGGAAGCTGGCATTGGTATATTTAAGATGGCGAAGCGAAAGCCATATTTACCATGATAGGCCAAAGTGAAAGACATACTCAGTTTGGTGCGGTTTAAATGGTAGGACATTCTTCGGAGAGAGGAATGATAGAACTGTTGATCCAGCAACACTTATCTGTTGTTGGATCATAGCACTTGTGGCCACCACAGCAGCTTTGCCCTTGCTCGCACACAGTATTTGTTCCATAACAGCAGACATTGGTATCTCTGTTGTAGAGGGTCACCCCGCAGCATCGGAACTTCCAGTGGTTGATACTTGTATCCGGAATAGGTATGAGTTGATCGCAGCAGCATTTTTCCTTGGTGTAATCATAAAGCTTCTTATTACAACACCAATGTCTATTCGATTTCTCATCCTTTTTCAAGACCAGGCCTCCGCAACAGCAAGTATGCGTACCATAGTTGTAGTGTTTACAGTTGCAGCACCCGTAATTCTGGTCACTGCCTCCAGGGTAAACTTCGTTGCAGCAGCAGCTCTGGGTCCTGTAGTCATAAATTGTGTCCCCACAGCAGCCTGTATTGTAGCCGAATTCTCTTGGTTTCAGGGCTCCATTGCAACAGATGTATTCGTCCACAGAGTAGGACGTCTCACCACAGCATTGTCGTGTTGGGTTGTACCAGTTGTATGGGTACATGTATGGTGACCTTTTCTTTCTCTCTTTACCCTCTTTCTTCTCTTCCCCTTCTTCTGTTTCATTCTCTTCATCTTCTGTTTCCTTCTCTTCACCTTCCTCTGTTGCTTTCCTTTTTGGTTTGGCTCCAAATTCAAAGGGAGGAGGACAATCAGACTTCTCACCATTGCCAAACATCTGTCGATTCTCCTCATCTGGACAGTTGCCCCCTTTACCCTTGTCATCGTCTTCTTCTTTTGGGTTAGCAGGGTGGTCTATCTCATCATTCCTGGGGCTGTTCTCATCAGCATCACGCTTGTATCGTCCACTCCAGAGGTAATTACTATGCATGTGACAACATATGTCATATCGATTATCGATGATATTTGAACCGCAGCATTGGGTATTACCACCGTAGATCCGCTGGTACAGGATATTTCCCTCACAGCAGATGTGTGTGGAGCTCAAGTACAGTTCATCACCACAGCAAGCATCCACTTTCTTGTTCTGTGGTCTCCTGATGACAACTCCCTCTCTACAGCATATTTCATATTGGGGATTGTAGTAACGAACACCGCAGCATTTCCAGTTAGCTATGCGGGAGTACACAGAGGTCTGCCAGTCCCAATAGTATTCATCTTCAAAGGTCTTAATATATCTGCTTGATGAACAGCATACTTGATTCCTGTAGTCATATCCTTTATCCTTACAGCAATACTGGCCCTTCGGTATTAGAGTTGTTTGGGTCTTCTCCAACTTGTAGTCATACCAGGAGCAGCAGCGGTGAGTGTCGTAGTCATAGAGGTTGTCACCACAGCAATAAGGCCTCCCCCCTGGAAGAGGTCTTGCATAGAGGGTTGACCCACAACAGGTATGGGTGAGATAACTGTATGTCTTCTCGCCACAGCAACGGCACTTCCCATCCACCTTCTCATTAATGACGCCATCACAACAGCAATGGGTTCTCTTGTCGTATGTCCCACAATCACAACAGCCAATGGAGCAGTTATGGGCAGAATAAGGGTACACCTTACCATCGCAACAGACTTCGTGGCATTGGTCGTATGTTGAAGATCCACAGCATTGGTTATAGCCCACCTTTGGTCGAGGGCTCAAGTCTCCATTGCAGCACATCTGGAAGAGACAACACAAAGGTACCATTCAGTTTATGACCCTGCAAACAGATACTGTAAATCATTTACATTAAATCATATACATATATATATATATATATATATATATATATATATATATATATATATATATATATATATATATATATACTGTAGAACACATATATGACGCCTGTCCCAAATATAATTGGGGAATTTTCGCATCATAGCGTATCTTTATGTTAGCGACGGTAGCCGCCACTGACAGCGCCAGTACAGTAAGAAAAAAGTACAGCGTTTTTATATAAAGCGAAGCGGAACCACACGCTATGTACGCTATATATAAACAGATGCTAACATTGTATGTTCTACAGTATATATATATATATATATATATATATATATATATATACATATACATATACATATACATATATATATATATATATATATATATATATATATATATATATATATATATATATATATATATATATATATATAGGCCGGGTGGGCAATTTACACAACTGCATGCCAATGCCAATTTGCCACCTCGGTATCTGTTAATATATCTCTAGCAGAAACTTCTGAATACTGGATAATCAAAATAGGCAAAATGGAAATGATCTGAGTATATTTTATAGTTTAGATAATGTTCATCATCCCTTTATGTAAAGCAAAAGCTACACATGTTAAGTAATTTTCAGATTTTTAGAGCACATAGTATAGTGTAAATAATATAATCCTATCCTTTTAGATACACAAATGCATATGCATGTTACCTTTGTTTTTTGATTAACAGAAAACCTATCAAAGCATGCATCTACAACCCCCCTTTTCTCCAAGCTAAAAGCATATCTTTGTCTCTTTTTTATAGATTGATAGACCATGTAGTTTACTTTACCAATTGTTTAGTTTACCATGTAATTTTATTTACCACAACCTTTTTTTTCAAAAGCAAAGGAATGTCTACAATACTCTTTTTACTGATAGAATATAGAAACTGTTATACAATAACCCCTTAGCAAAAGGCATACACCCATAACCAAAGTAAGATAGCACAAACATCGTGCAAATACAAAGTACAGATTAAAAAAATCATTCTCATTGATATCCTGACAAAACCACCACTTTTGTCTAATATGAAAAGACTTTGGGAAGTACTGGTCTTTTTATAATCAAAATGATGCCTGGATTACCAACTAAATCCCGCTCCTCACATCCATGTTGTCTTTTCAAATATTCTACCTATGTGTCTTTCCAGGGATATGTCGAGTTAAAGCTAGGCACCTTGTGACAGCTGGCTATGAAAAGTCATAAACGCACATGCCTGGTTATACCACAAATTGAAACAACATTCTAATGACTGAATTGACTGCCACTTAGTATATATGTGTTTTCTTTTTGTATTTGACAGCTTTGTATTGCGTTTGATATACATAGCACCAAATTTCCTGAGGAGGTTGAGTTTTTGAAAATTTTGATCAAAATGTTTAAATAGCGTGATCGATTCAGCAACAAAGCTTATTAGCATAATTAATAATAAGCCCGAAAAGTAAAGTGACATATCAACACCTGTAACAGAGGGCCTGCCCTGATGTCCGTGAGGTCTAAGTCACGAAATTCCAAATTCCTACAATAAATGTCTTCTCTGCTTGCACGCATGTATGTATGTATTTATATATGTATGTTTATATTACATATCTAAAGCAATTGCATGATACTTTTTGTCAGATGGATAGAATATGCAGTATCAGTAAAAATTATCTACCACCTTCCGTCTTGATAAGCAAAAGGCATTAAACTTTGCTTGTATTTAAGATAAGTAAAATGTGTATATCATCTAATCAACATATCACAACTCTTTTGAAAAGCAAAGGCCACACACACACATTACACTAGTTTCATTTTTGCTAAAGTGCATTCAAATACCACAGCCCCTTCCAATAAGTGAATGCAAAAGAGTAACTACCTGTAATTCAGGTTGGTGGAAAATGTAATACAGTGTAAACATTACACAACAGCCCTTTTTAAGGAGCAAATCCATACCTACTATCTATCTTTCGTATGTAGGTGGTGCGATATATTGCACCCAATATATTGCCAGATTTTAATAAGCAAAGAACACAAAAGATATATCTGGTTTCAAGTTTGTAGGTTATGTAATATATTGTAACAACATACCACGTTGTTTTGATAAGCAAATGCAGCACAACTAACACCAGAAATACCAAAATGCCTGAAATTAACCTACATAAAAAAAGAATTCTTTTCTGAGAACAAATTCACTTGGTTTTTAGAAATGGGTAATGGGTTGTTGAAATCAACATGGATTACTTCAAAATCAACCTTTAAATACACATTATCGGCCCATGTCTGCATAGAAAACGTATCAAAGAAGTACTCACCTGCCACACAGTTCTAGTTTATAATGCTGCTACCAGTGGAGCTATACCCTGCGGTTCATCAATAAGTAGGCATTGTTGAGTTTTACATTTCTAGTGTTCAATAATTCTAGTGATACCTGGATTTCAAAATGGTAGCTTATGTAATATAGTATAAAAAATATACCAAATCCTTATCGATAAACAAAAGACACATAGACATAACTGGTTTTCCAATTGGTAGAAAATGTTGTGTAGTTAGAACAGTATACCATAACTGCCTTTGATATGGAAACAAATTAAAAATACCTGGCTTTCCGATTGGTACGGGGCATCACAACAACAGCTGTCATTGTACTCTACTCGCAGTGGGGGTTTGTAGGTGTAGAAACTGCCCCAGTAGTAGTTACCTCTCCAGATGGGACGTTCACCACAACAGATAAAGAAGCGTGGGTCGTACTTCCACTGTCCACAGGTAATATGTCTGTGATCAAAATAAAATGACATACATTGGTTCATGATACAGAAAGAAAATGTATAGTATGCCACAAGCATGTACGTTTATTGTAAAAGTAAAATTGAATATGTCGGTTGGGTAAATTGGGTAGTGTTAATGTTTGCAGTTTAGTCCATGTATATTTGGGATACAAGATATCTGATGATTTTAGAGTTCTATGACTAAGCTCGTTTTTCTTCTTAATCTCTGAAGAAATGTTTAGCAGGACTCAACTTTTAATTCTTTTTAAAAAGATTCAGATACATTCTTTATCCAAAATGTGCATTTGAAAGGTATCATAGACTGATTGTACTTTTTATGCTTAACTCACTGATTCAATGCGCCATGCGCTGCCATTCTAGTATTGGTATATGCCTTACAACTTCCCTTTCTCGGTTGTATATTTTGCCTTTAGTTCTACACTGATCATATATGTTCCTCAACACTAAATTAGTTGATTATAAATCTGTTAAGTGACCAATAGTATCTGGAAAATCTGATACTCTCTTTAGTATGATAGGTTGTTCCTGTCTCCTCCAACAGTAACTGCCCTTTTCCATGTTCAAGTGTTGGGACACATTAAATACTGACTACATAGCAAATATTTCTAGTTTAGAATCCCAATTTAGGCATGTGATAAAGTTGCTAGTGATACTGGGTTAGTCGGGGTTTTCACCAGGGCACAGTGGTTTCCTCTGACCACTGACCACCACACAGCCTAGAATGTTAAACAAAGTAACAATAAAACATTTTTATATTACATCACCATTTCCTTTTCTTAATAGATGTGCAAGAAGTAATTTCCCATATTTCAAAGATGAGTGTTACTTACCCATTAGCATTCCCATGCGAATGGCCCCCATACGCTAGGTACCCACCAGCAACTAATGTTACCAAACTGAATGCAGCAAGTATTTTCACCATCATCTTGTTTTGATAACAACCAGCAATCTGCCTGCTAAATAGCTGGTACCATAACAGCTTAAGCCAGTGTCACAGATGGGTGAAGGAAAAACATTGCGATTGATTTTATATCAAGTATTTGATTTGGTAGTCATTGATTTATGGAAAGTTTCAACTTAATCTTCATTGAACGTTGGTTCAATTATTGCAACTCTTTTTCATTGGCTGCAACTTGATTGGGCAGTGCACGTACCATGTCAATCATATAATGATGCACTTCACGTGATCCATTCTACATACAGAATAGGTAATCAGCCATGGACCGGAAAAGCCACATCACAGGTATTTTGTTTTGTTTGATGGGAATCAGAAAAATTAAATTTAATGTCATTCTTTATAAGAAAATTATATTCCAATCATCTAAGGACTGCGAAACTTATGGATCTAATTCAGTAGCATTTGGCCTTGTCTATAAAATTCATGTTCTTTATTTTGTTGCCACTTTCACCATGAAAAAGGTTTTCTTCTATTGGTGCAGTAAAAATGTTGTTTGATCAGGCCCTTTTCCAGGGAAATGAATTTTGTACATGAGTTTGTAAACCTTAAAGTCCATTTGGTTAACCTCAGATTGATCAATATTCTAACCACCCTAAATGGCAACACCCGAACAGCACTCTAACCTGGCCTTCAACCTTGTCAATCTATAATGTATTTCCACTTGTCACATTTACAGCCTATCACTATCACTGCAGCTTGTGGTGAATTTTTGCTACACTCCATATTAATGGCCATACAAAGGGCACCCCTCTTTGCTTACTAAAAGGTGTGAAAAAGGAGTTGGCACCTCCCTGGGAACTTAAGCTTGTGTGGCACCTTACTCATATGATATAAGAATGAAGATGTATATATCTGTTTGTGGAAACCATGCATCTTAGATATCCCTTGGTCCTATATGGATCTGTAGGTTTTGGTCTTGCTACCCCCATTTCTCTTTCTCCACCTAGAGTAATGAATGCTTTGTCATTGTTTTTAAACAATGGCAAAGGAGCAGTTCTTGGTAAAATGTTTTGGTACCTAGTGGCTTATGTGTGCCATTGTGCCTTAAACTCTCATTCACTCATTCATTCATTCATTCGAAGTTTATAATAGAAAATGATTTTTAAAAGTATTTTTCATTTTCAAGGTACATATACCCCTTCCTGCGTGATGAAAGTTATGAGAGTTGGTTGAATGGCAAATACTTATGTAAGCGTTCTGACACAACCAACAGGAACACATGAATCTCAAAGTTGATGATAATATAAATGTTGTCAAGAAAAACCAATAAATCAATGGTAAAAGAAGACAACAGGAACATAGATCAAACAGCCAATGAATGATTTGTTCCTGTCATGAAAGCCTGGTAACTTTATAGAATAGTGAAAACGCTGTTGACACCATCTCATCTTTTCAAATGGTAGATTGATAGTACGCTATTGATAGGTGGAACCATAACCTTTCCATGCCACAACAATCTATTTCCATTGCTTTAGGCTGATGCATATGCAAGCTGGTTACCAAATGGTCGTTTCAACTAATTCATCAGACATGTCCACTATATAAGTATAATGACAAATGTTGTTTAATGTCTGGCCTATACTAGCATTTACAATTCCTTATTTCATATCTTTTAACCTATATCAAATTGCTATGAATCATTTCTTCTCTATATTAAACTCACAGCATAAATGAAATACCTTTGCAGGTATTAGAATATTAAAAAATTAAGTCTAGTATTAACCTCTTCTGAAATATATATGTGCCATTCTTAACAACACCCAATTAATGAAAACCAACATACTCCCTTATACAAAAAAGGTCACTTCTATACCTGTACTAGTAATACACTGAAATGTACCTACTTGTTGCCTAGTATGTCCAGGATATTGTGTAATTGATGAAGTCATACCACGAAAATAACTATTTTACGAGGCGAAACTTTTAGTTTATGTAAATACAAAACACGATCCTTACTTTGCTTGCACTCCTTTTATATCTATAGTTTCCTATGTAGTTTCTTTACATTGCTTGCATCTCTTGAGATCTTCTAAGTCTTCCTTGGTGTTTATGTTTGTGTGCTTTTCAGAAGTCTCTTCTTTGCTCTTTCTGGGTTCTTCCTATGAATTAGAACTACCTCGTTGAATGGAAATTTCTTTCTGGGGCTGAATTCTTATTCTTAAAAACAATTGGTTACATCTGTAATACCTGTATGTTTGTGTTTTTCAATTCAGACCATGGTGTATGGTTTGTATAACCTCATTTAAAAGTTCATTTCCTCACACAAGGGATTCAGACACAAACCTTTTCAGGGGCGGATCCAGGATTTGAGAAGGGGGGGTTCAATGTAGTTCCGAAAAGTGACACTGGTGGCGCCACTCACAATTATTTATGGAAACACCACCAGGAGTCAACTGCAGAGAGCTAAAAAAATAATTTCATAACAGATATAAAAAAAAAAAAATCTCATAAGAGGTATAACAAAAAACATTATAGAGTAAGAGTGAAATTTTAATTGAAACGCAATATTTCATATAAATTATTATATGCAAAGTCTGGTTTGGTGATGGCCACATTGTCCTATTTTTTGGTCGCAAGATTAAACGGACCTCTTGCACTTTCAAACATTCAAGAAATATATTTTACCTTTTGGAGAGATTTAACAATGTGAACACCCTGGGGATGAGGGGAAGAACTGTTGCCCACTATGCTTGATTGATGTTAGCGTAATTGCGATACATGCATCTGGGGGGGGGGGGGGGGGGGGGGGGGGGTTCGTTTGGAGACAGACTCTTTCATATGTGATATGACTAACACCAGTCATGAGAGTCATTCAGTAAATTCCCCTTCTGCGCTCGTCGAATTCTCAGAAATCAACACTTTCATTTTTTTTCTAATTTGGCTGAACCATTTCTATTCAACCTTTTTACAAATAATACTCTACTTGATGAGGTACGCCCAAAGTTGTTTGACCATTTTTGCACTTCAGATGAAAATGGATTAAGCCACATCAAAAGGTGTTAGGATGTGCTCATTTATGTATCTGTTGGCTATTAGTTAGGTATTTTTCATAGGGCTTGGAGGAATCAAGTGATCTAGAAGTTTGAGAACTAACGAACCCCCCCCCCCCCCCCCTCACCTAACAAACATCAGGTTTTCCAAGCTATTTTTAGTCTGCAAACGACTAGACTGGACTGTCTGTATCCGCTGGACCAGTGACCTGTAATCTGTATATCTCTGGCTGGACTGAGGAATCAATTGATCTAGAAGTTTGAGTATCAACGAACCCCCTCCCCTAACAAACTTTAGGTTTTCCAAGCTATTCTTAGTCTGCGAACGACTAGACTGTAAATCTGTATCTGCTAGACTAAGGAATCAAGTGATCTAGAAGTTTGAGAATCAACGAACCCCCCCCCCCCCCCCCCCCCTCTCGACTGTAATTCTGTATCCGCCGGTTCACGGCGGATAATCCCCTCGAGCAGGATGTTCATCCACTCGGACCTACACCTGGCTGACACCAATCAGCCTGTTGCCTGCTCAGGGCCGGGGGAAACAATAGACGTGGACAGAATTGCAAATTGCAACTGGTGGTCGAGGCAGGAAAAACAATTCGTTTTGATGTTTGTCCACAGGTGGCGTGGTGGTGCAAAATGACTCACCAAGCAGGGGGGGTTCGGACGAACCCCTCGAACCCCCCCTGGATCCGCCCCTGCTTTTTTCCATACTCGCAAAATGTCTTAAATATTCCTCTCTATCCACCAAACAATCTTTTCCTATTAGTCCATCTATTTTATCTTTCTTTCTATCTATGCAATTACATGAGGGATTTCCATTGGATGAGTTAATTAGAATTTATTATATTTAGTTTCAGCAATTAAAGGAGTTAAATAACCATGGTCGTGAAAACCACAACCTCTCGAGCTCCTTCAACTCTATATTAAAAGCTATTTTCTAACAGATGATCAGTATTACTTAAAGAAAGATGGGTTATGAGGGAAACATTTTTGTGCCATTGCAAACGGTACACTTGGCATAACAAACAAATATGTCCTTACTGTTGCTCTAATCTGATGGCAGTTATGTATATACTGGCAACTCCTCAAAGTAGTTATTGTTTCATTTATTCAGCAGTGTTAAGTGATACTGAGCAGTTCGTGAACAATGGCTTGGACCACTTTGCTATAAGAGCTAACCTTTTCTAGGCTCGATTCTTAGTTATTGCAATATTACTATATTGGTTTCATGATTATATTATACTCTTTTATTTTATATACATGTTTTTCCATACATTTTCCGTTGAGCTTATATGTTTTTTCCTTTTTCTTACTTGGCAGAAATGACTGATATTGAGCTTATTTTGTTTTATATTGCAATCACTTCAAGGTGTAGGGAAATTGCTTTAACACACATTTACTGTGTTAGGATACTCACGTTGCATAGATGTATCTGATGCATCAGGATTAAATCTGTCCACCACCTAGACTACAGAATACTTCACTCCTAATTGGAAAATGTACAATGGTCTGCTATTATTTCATACCACTTCCTATAAGGGAACATTTGTGCCTTTAAACCTTTGTAACAATGGATGTCTCTGTTGAAGCCATTATCTTTTCACACCGCTTCATAATGAGCGATGTTGATTATTAGTTCTCACTTTGATTAGGGGCTATGTTGGTAAAAGAGTTATCACTTTGATATGTAGGTCTGTCTGTTTTATTTCTCATTTTGATCTTGTATTTAATTATGCTTTTCATAGAATGTCCATTCTAAGCTTTATGGTAGCAAAGATATCGGGAGGAATTAAAAATTCTAAAGTTTAATTTTAATGAAACTCACGACATTGTACCTAAGTGCGTCTCCAGCAATCACAAAGGAGATTTTAGGTTCAAATCAAATATAAATCCATAACTGTTTTAAACCGTTTGCTAGATGGCCATAGACACAAGATGTATAAAGTAGCTGTCTGGCAATTACTGAAATGTATGCTGTTTGTGGTAAACAAAGTTGACAACTACATAGAGAACAGATATGTTTTGCTTATAAAAACGACAATCTGAGAATATACTTTTTAAAGTCTTCAGATTTGTAAGAGCATGGAACATCAGTGCATGGTTTAAAATAAGTAATACATCGGAATTGTTTGAGCATGTGCATTCATATTTAGTTTATTCATATCAAGATTGTTATTAAAATAGTTAGAACATAATACAATGAAGAAGTTTCATAAGGTAGAGTAGAGTTTATTGCAATCTAAAAGAGTAAGCTTTACATCAAATTAGGAGAAACTGCGATAAAGACATATTTGACAAGTAATGATGCAATAATCAACACTAAAATAGTATTGAGATTCAAGAGGAGTTGCTGGCGTAAGTGAAATACGGGTGAAAAAAGATCACTGCGTAATGTTGTTTACAATCAAAATCTATTAGAATTATTTGAAAATTGAAAGCCATACCAAATTACTTCAGCCCAACCCTCAGGTCTAATGTACATAAAACCTTGCCTGCATGTACTAAAAGCATCACACAATCATATCCCCTTGGAAAGTAGCTCTACTTAGGTGATTCATATAATAAATCAGGTATGCTGACTGGGCCCTAAAAGCCATTGCTGCAGAAAAAGATATTTAGGTAATTGAGACTCATCTTGGGTTGAAGGTTCTTTAAACTCTGGTGATGTAGAATGGCTGAACACAATCATCATTTATAGGAATGACTTTTCGGTAGCAGCACTTCTCAGTGGCTGTGTTGTAGCATTTGCCCCCACAGCATAATTGTTGGCCTCTTCTGCAGAGGACTTGAGATGGATAGCAGCAGGAGTGGATGCTTGGGTCCATTGGTGTCGCACCACAGCATGAGGAAAGATCTGCATTATTCATAGACCGGTTATGGACACGCCCGCAGCAACACCCTTGGGAAGATGCATCATAGGATGTTGTACCACAGCATCGCGTTGACCTGCCATAGTCCCTTGGCAAAATTCTGCCACCACAACAGCAAATTTCGTTGCCATTGTTATATGGTTTGCAGCTGCAACAGGATGTGTAAGTGGATTTCGGATAGACCCTATTGCAGCAGCAGATTTCCTCAAGGCTGTTGTAGATTGCTGTACCACAGCACATAGTGTATCGTCCATAGGGTCTTGGCCTCAGAATACCTGCACAGCATTTATAATCTGCAACAGAGTAGGGTGTTTCCACACAGCAGCTCCTACCATAGTAGCCCCAGTAGTAGTAAGGGATGTAGTGGTCATCTGCATCAAATGGTTTGGACAAACTCCTTTCTTGAGACTCTTTATAAGCAGCTTCTTCACTTTCATATTCTGGACATTCAAGATGTTCCCCTGTCACTGTTGTCTGACCATCCCAACTTTGACACTTTGCCTTTACTGGCACAGAACCTATGTTGATTGCTTCACGGATATCTTCTGCATCAGACCTGCTAGCAATTTTAGATTCAATAGGAACAATGGGGTCACGATTATACCCTTGATAGTATGAGTAAGGTCGGTAATAATCATGACTGTGGCAACAAACATCTCGATGGAAATGGATGACCTCTGTACCACAGCATTTCGTGTAGATGCCATATACTCGTGAGATGAGGTTCCCTTCACAACACAAATACTTATCTCTGTTGTATGGTTTTGTACCACAACAGTCATTGAATCTGCGGCGGGTGTAAATTTTCCCATTACAGCATACATACAAAGAAGAAACATATGCATACCTGTCACCGCAGCAGCTATCTTGGTTATGTGACCGCTTAGGTATAATATTACCAGTATCTTCACAACAGAGTTTGTATTTGGAGTCATACGACCGTCCAAGACAGCATTTAAGAGTACCTGCACGATTCTGAACCAACAGTCTACCTGGGATACCATCACCAGGGCTGCAGCAGAGATGTGTCTGAGTATTATAGCCAATGGTGCCGCAGCATGCTTCTCCAGCATTTGCAACTCCATAGTGCCAACCAGTTTTGTCACTGAAAAATCTGCAACATTTGGTTACAGAGTAAGTAACTAGGTCTTCGCCACAGCAGTAAGATCTGTAGGGAAGAGGATAGTCATGAAGAGTGGAACCACAGCATTTTTGCTTAGTGTAGTCATAGGCAAGGTCACCACAGCAATGGCATATGCCAGTGTCTGGCATCTCATTGATGACATCATTGCAACAACATTGCTGCCTTTTGTCATATGTCTTGCCACAGCAGCAACCTTTGGTACAATTAGTTTCTTTAAATGAGTGTACATCTTTTTCTTCACAGCAGAATTCCGTGCACCTATCAATCAGCTCTTTCCCACAGCAAGAATGAGCCCCATCTTCAGGTCGCTTAACTATCTTGTTGGAACAGCATGCCTGAAAAATCCAAAGAATCAACATACAGAATTATAGACACTGAAGTTAGATATGATTTAATAAGTGTCTAGAAAATACACACTCATTTATTTATCCCAAGGTATTAGGGGAAATGATTCACACTAGATAAATAATGTAAAGGCAATGCTGTGTATTAATGAAAAAAATACTTCTTTCTCATTGCGCGAAATTGATAAACAAAATTGATTATCAATA
This sequence comes from Maea johnstoni, assembly GCA_963942565.1. NCBI lineage: Eukaryota > Metazoa > Annelida > Polychaeta > Spionida > Magelonidae > Maea > Maea johnstoni. The sequence continues at coordinate 11,198,237 of OZ012693.1, read as the reverse complement.
AATTACTTAACCACTTTCATTTGTAATTTGTTTGATGTTTACTGAAATATTCTTTCAAAATATTTCAACTAGACTTCCAAAGCAAATTAATCTGAGCAAAATACAAACATAGGGAACCTACCTTAACAAATGACAGAAATATTTAGTTAATCTACAGTTAGTCATCTATTTGCAGCCCAAATGTATAGTGTACTTGCTTATGATGAAATCCTGTCTAAAAATATTTCTCTGCAGACAATGTCTGCGAAATAAATAATGCATGTTTTGAAATTGCTGATACGTATAGATTCATCTCCCAGGAAGAGTGTAATTTGTTTGAATTTTGCAAAATCAAATAACGTTCAACCCTTTTGATGTTCAATACACCTGCGCATATCCAGAAAACAGCACTCATACATACATACATATGCACAAATACACAGATACATACATGTGTGTCAGAGTTGTATGTTTCGTCACAGCAGCAGCTGTCATTACGTGTCCCATGCGTGTAGTAGTAGTAAGGGCCATATGCATCTCGGTAGTAGTTCTCTAGCCAATATCCTCGCCACTTTACCTCTTCATTGCAGCACAGATAGTACCTTGGATCATACCGATAGTTGCCACATAAGGTGAACCTACAAAAAAGTATGACATATGTCATAAGGATTCAAGGAGGTGTCATTCAACAATATTGTTAATGTGCACATTATCATTTAAGCTACTACATTCTGCCAACTTCTGAAAAGGTAAAATCCCAAAGAAATGTGCATGTCAAAAATGTATATATGTTTGTAATACATAAAATGTATGTTAGTATGCATGTATCTCTCTCTCTCTCTCTCTCTCTCTCTCTCTCTCTCTCTCTCTCTCTCTCTCTCTCTATATATATATATATATATATATATATATATATATATATATAGATGATTATATATATATATATATATATATATATATATATACATATATATATAATATATATGTGTGTGTGTGTGTGTGTGTGTGTGTGTGTGAGAGAGAGAGAGAGAGAAAGAAGAGAGAGAGAGAGAGCTGAGCAATTTCAAGGGCCTAAGCCATCACAGTACCTGAGACCTTTGATCAAAGATTCATTCTTATTAGCCTGATGAAATGCTCACCAAGTAAATAATGGCAGAGGTGCATGCTGCGTATTAGAATGAATCACCTGCAGTATTCAAAAGGCCTTAGGTATGTGAAGAGCTGCCTCTCACTAATGCTAAAGGTCTCTAGTTTAAAAGGAGCTCCAGGTGTGCACGAGTAAATTAGTGACCTGGCATTATTTTTTTTCCTCCCATAACAGAGGTTTCCTCAACAGGGTTTTCAATTCGTAAGTCATATTCAAATCTTAATATGGCAAGGAAAATCACAATAAACGAAATATTTAGCCAGTCGAGTCGGAAACAGCTAGTTCGTAACAATATAGTGTGGATATGAGAAAAATAATGATATCAAACGGATTTCAAAATTCTAATCCAGAGTGAGAATGTGTATCTAGCACGTTGCCATTATGCTACCTATGCTTTGATTATAAAAGACATGCACTTACGTATTGGTGTAATGGGAGTGGCCACCAAAAGAATCGTCGGCACCTGCGATGACCACAAGGGAAGATAGTACTACCAACAGTGGAAAAAAACCTGCCATGGTAGCTGCAATTCGTCTGTTGTAGCTGACTTGTAAGTAAAACGGACAAACTTTAAAGGCTTTCTAAATGGCTGGTAGACAATCACTCGTTTTTGATAATGATATGTAGGCCATAGACAGAAAAAAGTATACCTACGGTGAACAAGCTTGTTTCAAAGCGGTTGGAGTTATTTTGGACAGTTGATGATATAAGTTAATGTATGCATTGACTTCGAAAACAACTCTGTCGCAGATGAGTGAATTCCAAAATCAAAATGGAACAGATTTATGTGACTTATATTATAAATGAGTTTCCTTCGTATGAATTACATATTGTTTTCTTTTTTTGCATAAGTGCATTACAGTACTAAAAAGCATCTTTCAAAGTTTTGAAAGAACATAGACGTTAATATATAAATATGAATTAATATATATATATACATATATATATATATATATATATATATATATATATATATATATATATATATTTATATACATATATATAGAGAGAGAGAGAGAGAGCTATATATATATATACATATATATATGTATATATATATATATATATATATATATATATATATATATATATATATATATATATACATATATATATATATATATACACATGTATCTATATATATATATATATATATATATATATATATATATATATATATATATATATATATATATATATATATATATAGAGAGAGAGAGAGAGAGAGAGAGAGAGAGAGAGAGAGAGAGAGAGAGAGATGCTATAAGAGCTAAGGTGATCATCTTAAATTGATTTTGACTTTTCAAGGTTCCTAGCAGCTCACATCAGAGGTATGCATAATCAAACCTTTCAACTGTCCGATACAAAATGCATTCATAAAGTAAACAGGTGAATTTTGCTTAGAAAGTTTCACTATTCACTTCTTTTTGATAACTATGTAATGTATTCCAACTTAAATAGGCTTTTCGTTTCCCTGCTTAATTGCATTTATATACTTTTGCAAAAAGCTTATATACATGATAGCGTTCTTTGCACTGCCTTTAGTTGCATATAACGTGGCCATTATCTACTGCTCAGATTGTTCACTAGCTGCTTTTTAACATTAAGCTTATGTCATTAAGGTAGGCCTGCATGGTTATGATTTTAAGGCACAACCTAATGATAGTTTATTATTCACACTGCTGGATATGGATTTAGCTGTTAGAATCAACTTCAACTGTAACATTAAATGCAATGTGTACTGATTAATTAACACGCATCTCAAGAGGGTTCACCACTGAGGGAACCATAGCATTTGAGGAGTAAAACGTGCTTGAGTTGAAATCAAATCTGACCATGCTATTTACACCACTGGAGTGTATGCACTAGCATGTGGACAATGACGTATTCGAGGGTGAACATGTATTCATCATTATTTTTCACATGTTCTTCATGGCACTAAATGGCCTATGTGTGCCAATGTGCCTTTAAGCAATCATTCATTCATTCATTCATTCATTCATTTTTCACGTGTTCAACTTTTCAACTATTCCCCTGGTGGGATATGACAGACTATGACAAAGCAAACATCTTTTTCCGATGTTCAAAGTACTTACAGTTGCTCAACTTTACAGATCTCCCTTCGTGTACTGTATTAAATAAAATCAAAACAATTTGGAATCAGGACATTGTTTTCCATAAAAGTTATAAAGGTTTTCCAGCAAATGCTAAAAATGATTGTTATGATAATGTGACCAAACCTTCAAACAGTAATCACAAATGCAATACATCAGATCTAAGCTTCATGTCAAACTTCTGTGATGAATAGGTACATGTAACAGAACTCATAGATCATATATGCAAAAACAATGATTCAAATCCATGCGGTATTGTGCCACTCGTCTGCATACTACGATAATGATTGATTGTTATTATGTTTAAAATCAATAACAGACCAGACGTCGCCAAAGAGAGTTTCAATGGTCAGGGATCGAGACTGCGAATCAAAAACAAGTAATACTAATAAATGAAAATGCAGAAATAAATTTCCCAGAAACAGTTGACAATTAATCAATACGATGGTATATGCGTGGTACATACATCACCAGTTCTTTCAAGTGTTGCTAACATCCTCTTTGGCAGAGAAGTGTAATGCATTGTGTGGACTATATATATATATATATATATATATATATATATATATATATATATATATATGTATGTATGTATGTATGTATGTATGTATGTATGTATGTATGTATGTATGTATGTATGTATGTATGTATGTATGTATGTATGTATGTATGTATGTATGTATGTATGTATGTATGTATGTATGTATGTATGTATGTATGTATGTATGTATGTATGTATGTATGTATGTATGTATGTATGTATGTATGTATGTATGTATGTATGTATGTATGTATGTATGTATGTATGTATGTATGTATGTATGTATGTATGTATGTATGTATGTATGTATGTATGTATGTATGTATGTATGTACGTACGTACGTACGTACGTACGTACGTACGTACGTACATACATACATACATACATACATACATACATACATACATACATACATACATACATACATACATACATACATACATACATACATACATACATACATATATATATATATATATATATATATATTATTCACAATCCCTTGCGTTTGTTGTACGACAGTCGTATCGACCCATTACGGCCATTTCCAAGCCAAACCTGTACCGGCACATAAATTGATGATTGTGTGATGATCCTCAATTGCTACGAACCCCTACCAATAATGTTCAATCATCACTATCACAATCGATACGGTTGCCAAATGGCTTGTCATTCTTACGATGCCATTTCTTTGGGGCGCCGTTTGCAACATCCACTTTCTTGTTGGCAGAAGTCGCTTTTATTGACAAAACCCACATCTCTCCAACAGAAGTTATTTTTATCGGATAAAATTAACTGTTCTTGACTAGAGCAAGACAGAAGTTGCATTTGTTAACAAAAGTTACTTTTTTCAACAAAATTAACTAATGTCTTGACAGAGTTAACTTTTGTCAGCAAAAGTTACTTTTGTGACCTTTGTTGACAGAAGCGACTTTTGTCTCAACAAAATCGACTTTGGACAGACAAAAGTAATTTTCCTGTTACAAACGGCATGGCTAAATGACCTACGTTACATTTGTGAATCCTGTCATAGTACCCCATCACCGTTGATAGATGGCGGGACCTTCAGAATGGTTATAAGGCACACCAATGCGGTTTTCAGCGGTTGGGGCGACCACAGGTGTCTGCCTTCTTCATATCAGAGTGCAAGTGTAATATGTTTGTAATATACATATCATTATGTAATAGATATATAATCATATGTATTTACTTGCTTATAATCGCAAGCTTCTCTATCGCTGAGGGATACCGATGCGAGGATGAGCAGATTAAACTTATGTCGCATCATTCACACATGTTGCTAGTCAGATACTCTTCAATGTCTGATAGAGTGCTCATGCACACACGATCCACGAGTTGGCCGCCGCAACTGTGATAATACATAAGCAGGTTACATATTTTTTACTGAATTTGTTTCTTTAAGTATATATTAAGCATGTATTAAACATTTTACATAATGGTTGTGGGTGATATATGGTTTTATCGCTTGTGTCCTTGTGATATTCGCTACGCTCCCTGTACGTGATATCACACAGCCACTCGTGATAAAAACCATATATCACCCACAACCATTAAGTAACCTATTTTTTCTATAAATATATGTGTGCATATATATATATATATATATATATATATATATATATATATACATATATATATATATATATATATATATATATATATATATATATATATATATATTTATACATATATTCACATACGCTACGCTCACTCGCTCGAGATATCACACAGTCACTCGCGATAAAAACCATATATCACCTACAACCACTAGATAACCTATTTGTATATGGATATATGTGTATATATAATATATATATATATATATATATATATATATATATATATATATATATATATATATATATATA
>OZ012693.1:11184046-11192366 GCA_963942565.1 Maea johnstoni | reverse complement strand
TATATATACATATATATATACATATATATATATATATACATGTATATATATATATATATATATATATATATATATATATATATATATATATATATATATATATATATATATATACATATATATATATACATATATATATATATATATATATATATATATATATATATATATATATATATATGATATATATTAATATATATATGTTTATATATATATATATATATATATATATATATATATATATATATATATATATATATATATATATATATATATATATATATGTATATATATATATGTATATATATGTATATGTATATATGTATATATATATATATATATATATATGTATATATATATATATATATATATATATATATATATATATATATATATATATATATATATATATATATATATATATATATATATATATATACCTGAAGCTGTACACACCTACATATGATATTTTCTTTTATTCTAGCAACAACAGCGCTGCCTGAGATAACAACTGTGGAAACAACTCCATTTCCAGGTAATTGCTTTATAATTTCAATTTTCTATAACTTCATCTATACGGGCAAACCAAACTTGCGTTATACGGATCGCCACCAACCAGAATTATGACTATTTTGTTGTTATTTTTTGGGCCTAGTCACTTCAGGTTTACTTCTATTCTAAAATCTTTATCTAGTGCTGATTATGTAATCTGGAACTCATTTATTGCGGCAGAAAATGTGGGATATGTGTGTTTTACAGTGCATAATCCAGTTGGTATGGCTTATATAAAAGCATATATATATTCATATATATATGTATATATATATATATATATATACATATATATATATATATATATATATATATATATATATATATATATATATATATATATATATATATATATATATATATATATATATATATATATATATATATATATATATATATATATATATATATATATATATATATACATATATATATATGTGTGTGTGTGTGTGTGTGTGTGTGTGTGTGTGTGTAATTCTGAAATGTGAGATCACCTCCATAAATAAAATGGTAGGGGTCATTAAAGCATGGGTGCTTTGTGGGATCAATCTGACTAAGTGTTTACAAATATATATCTTGGTTATGGTCTGATCAGGGTAAGGCATATGTAAAAACAATAGTTAACAATTTATTCTTCAATTACTATTCACGTAATGTAATATTTATAGGGCCATGTACTATCCTCCTATTTTGCTAAATCCTGTTATTTAACCAATGTTTTTAATATGCCGGTATTTGCCAATCAGAATTGATTGGTAGAATAATAACCGGAAAATTTTGAAAAGCTTCAGATTGGCAAATTTACGACATGAATTGGAAAACTGTAAGTCTGTCCTATTCTCCAAGATCCAAGAGGAGATAGTCTAGGAAAAATACACATTTTTTATATACTGATTAAGGGTGTGTAAGGTTATATTATCATCGATAGCCGATATGAGAGAAGACACTAACTTGCACCAACTCCACTCTCACGGTTTATCACGTTTAATTTCAATACACGTTATCTAGTCCCTATTATCACTCAATTATAGACGTAATTTGATTCTGGTTAGATGTGACACTACTTGGGGTACTGTAATAGTATCAAAATGATAGCATCTATTAACTGTTTTTGATTTACTGATCACATGTGAACACAATCAGTAAATTCTGAACAGGGCTACGTTGCCAAGTTTCAGACACGGCCAAATAATCAGATCTGCAATGTGTAAGTATGTATATGTATTGACTATGACAATGCATAAAAATACGATACATCAAATAATAGTAAACTTGGATACAAATTACAAAATATAGGTGGCCAAATTGGGGCTACCAAATAACACAAAAATAAAAGAACTCGAAGGAATTTAAACCCGAGACTAGAATCGCAGTCCTTTTGTATAAGCCTTAGTCATAATTTTTTTCTAAGCTACTGGGGTATATGCAGTGGTCACATTACCCTACACCTTCTTTGATTTTTTTTATACATGTAGTACATCTTATAGATGACCCGGTGATATTGTCCATATTTTACACATCTGTTCAGCCAAGGTCTTAATTCTCATATGAAAGGTCTAATAGAAACTATTTACTGGCCATGCCGGTGAAAAATAGAGAAATCGTAGAAAATCACTACCTTACCCTCGATCACTGGCAACTCAAACATCATTCTACCCCCTAACAGTCCCGGGCCTGCAGCGTCAAGGCTTGCCTGTTACACATCTCAGACATATCCTTGCAGTGCCATAGTTTTATGAGAATCTCTTAAATTAGACCCAGGCCGTGTTTTCTACCCAAGGCAACTTTTCATTTCATTGATATCTCTGTTATGGCCTGAACTGATAGTTCAGGCCATACCAGAGACATCAATAAAATGAGACTTGGGTAGAGGAAAATGTGTATTTCAGAGTTTTAAAAGGTTATTTGTGTAGTTAATTATATGTGCAGGTTTCATATTCTGCAAAATATTTCACCAGTTCCTACAGCTCCCAATAGGTATCGCCTACACCCTTAAACTTCAACCCAGACCCTTCCCTCACTCATAATTTTTTTATTATTCCACTGGAAAAGTGATTCGCCAAATACATTTCGATTTCCTTAACATGTACTTCATTCTAGTGCTGCACTATCTAAAAGGAAAACCATATGAAAAGATGTATGTGCTTAAACAGAGTATTTTTTTTTATCATTTACAGCATCAGGATCATGTAATCATATCTATCAAACTGCAATATTGCGTGGCATCAGCCTCAGCGATGGAGTATACAACATAACAGTAGATGGCAAAACTTTTCCAGTTTATTGTGATATGACAAAAGATGAAGGCGGATGGACATTGGTTCTTTTCGGTACTACAAACAGAACATCTAACCAATGGAATGAAGACACAGTTAAGCGCATGAATGAACACAATCCTAGTATCGACACTGAGTACTCCATACTTTACCGTGCACACTCAATTAAAAATCAAGGTATTGGAAATACCTTCCAGGTGAGTTGTTGTAGTAATATAATGAGCTGGATGAAATCTATACTTAATCAACCAGTTATTGAATTTCAATATGTGGAAAATGATTTTCTGCTTAAAATAAACTCAGCGATATTAGTTGAGTTTGATAGACTTGTTAAAGTAGGGATGCAAATGGCATTTTAGAATATCGGTTGTTACATTCACTATTAGAAGAAAACATGTATTTCCATGACCCTTTCTCCAAGATAATAAAATACCAGGAAATAACAGAACTTTTTAATAACAGAAAATGCAACACGTTAGTTTTTTTTGTAATGGTGTAGTTTAAACTAGAGAAGCAAGATTCATTGTAGCTAAATGTTCCTATTTGTTAATTTGACACGGATGTCAGATAGCTTTGATATGCTATATTGCAACTGCATTTTTATTCTTATGGAAGATTGCAAATCCTCTGTTGTGACGTTGATCTAAATTTAGAATTAAATGCTAGCCTAAAATATTGAATAATGAACTAGTGAAAGAGCTTTTTTTTTATTAAATCAGTGATACGAATACCTATGACCACACACACAATTATAACCAAGATATCTTTAAAATTTCATTCCAGTACCGAATTGAGGGTGGTGACAGACAATCTGTTGGAGGCATATGGAGAGCTCCAAAAAAGTATTCATTTTTGTGCACCAACAACTTGCAGACAAATGTTCAACTTCTCAAAAAGTTTGGCAATTGGACAAATTCAAATAATCAAGCCATTGCAAATCGCATGCCTTGGCTTTATAATGATAGCCGTGCATTGCTGACAACGGATGATGGACTAGGGTCATGGTGGGGAACACTTATTGCAGGAGCAGGATATCCTAAGTATGGTACAGGACCATTAGTACACAGCAGTGTTTCAGTGATGCATTATAAGGTTTACTACTGGATGCGGGAAAATGTAACAGGTACATCTCTCTCTCTCTCTCTCTGAATGAATGAATAGGTGATGACTTCAAAGCACAACACCATTCGCGAATATCCTGTAATGATATAAACTCTCTTTCCATTTACATATTGATATATCATGAGCCTGATATTGTTTTAACGCAACGGTCTAGGATAGACCTGTCTAATTAAGAAACACTCGTCCATTGGTCAATACAAACTTAGCCCTTTAAGTCACATTAATGTAGCAAGAAGAGATGGAAAAGCATGGCCTCCATGCCAAATATACCCCTAAATGACTTTATTCCATAACAATAGACGCCAACCAAAGTGGCACATAGAAAAAAAGAAGTATCAATGAGTTGCTAATTAATGTGGCCACGCAGAGCAGCTAAGAGTAGCTGTTGCTCAGTGCAGGGGATATTCGATGATAAGATTGTGGCTTGGAGCCAGGATATAGGCGTAAAGACCATTGCATGAGCACCATGAAAAGATATATGGTGATTCAACAACTGGCATTGTGTCATTGAATTTTTATATCATTTTTCAGTAACCGCAACTGTTACATCTGTCCAACCGACTCAGTCAGCAACAAGATCAACATCAATAAGAACCACCCAACCCTCAACTACTGGTCATCAAGATGATCCAACAACTAGCTGTATGTTTGTAATAATAATAAAAATAATAATAATAATAATAATAATAATAATAATAATAATAATAACAATGATAATACTAAAATGATAATTGATATATCACAAGGGTAACAGTCTTTACAGGATTTCATTTTCGCTGTTGCCATCAGATATATGAAATGCACAGTGACTTGTATTCCAATGGATAAATATGGCATTTCTTAGTTTTTCTGATTCAAACCAAAATTTTGGTGCATATAAATAACAAGACGAATGCGCATTTTACCAATAATTCCAGTTAGTATGGTATTTTCTTTATTTCTAAACATGTGCTTAACTATTTTATCACAACAGTTTTGTTAATACCAAGTATTCTTTCTTAATTACTTACTGCTATCTCCAACTTATAAGGTTGTCTTGAATTGAATGTCCAACTGTTTTCCAATTTTCCAAGATTCCATAGTCTGTTTCATTAACATGATGCCTGTAACATGCTGAATTGGTGAGTGCCATCCTGCCCCCCTTCTCTGTATACATCTTAATGATAACCCCCTTTGTGTAAATATCACATTCAATCAGCTGCCACTAAATTATGTGCATTATGAGTTTCTAAACGATAAATGATATGATACATACCACTCAGATCAATTATGGAGAGTTGTTTATAAATGAATAACATTTTACTTCAAGTGAATTATGTGTTCCTGTAATTGACAACCCATACTTTCCATTTTGCTTAAAAGTGGATACCAAGTTCTTATGTAGGGTTTATATTATTTGATTGGCCACTTTTAATATTTTATTTTGTCTTTATGTACAATATATTTTTTTTAATATTTTATTTTCTTTATGTACAATGTCAAAAAACTTAAACATTTTTACATAAGGTACACATAGTGAAGCAACCTTACATAAGGTTACACATAGTGGAGCAACCACAACCAATCACAAAACAGCAACTACAACTAAAACCATGCTCACCAGCAACCTCTGCAACCACAGCTAGTCAAGAAACATCAACTACAACCTGAACCAAGCTCACCAACAACCTCTGCAACCACAGCTAGTCAAGAAACATCAACTGCAACTGAACCAAGCTCACCAACAACCTCTGCGACCACAGCTAGTCAAGAAACATCAACTGCAACTGAACCAAGCTCACCAACACCTCTGCAACCACAGCTAGTCAAGAAACGTCAACTGCAACTGAACCAAGCTCACCAACAACCTCTGCGACCACAGCTAGTCAGGAATCACCTACTGCAACAGAACCAAGCTCACCAACAACCTCTGCGACCACAGCCTATGTCAGGATCAACTACTGCAACCGAACAAGCTTGCTGGCTTCCAGTCAGGAAACACCTACTTCATCAGGTATGTTATTTGTCACCTAAAAAGGTAATGGAGCATTAACTGTAACTGAAACAAGTTCCACTGTTCACATAAAAAGCCCAAATATTTTTGCGAAACATAATGTGCTCTAATCGTGTATGTTACCATTTTATCAAAAGATAAGCAAACTCATTTTCTGAAACAAAACAGCAAATACATAATACTAATGTAGTACTCTATGCTGGTACTCTTGTATGCAGTACTTGTTTGCAGTAACCATTATGATTTTTACTAAAAAGTTTTATTTCTAGTTTCCACAAGGCGTTATTCATAAGTAGTTTCACAAATGAAAAAGACATCCTTTAATTGAAGTTCATATTTTGACATTTTTTGGATCCGTATCAGACCATCTAATCCTTTTATGAAAAATGACGAGCCAAACTTTGAGTTACTGCAAATGGCACCCTGGGATTCTGACGAAAAGCTTGCACTTAATGGCAATAGTGTGTGTGTGTGTGTGTATGTGTGTGTGACAGGTGATTTTTCCATAATGTTACGAGGCTGCCCGGGTTATATGGGGCTTCTCCCAAAAATCAATATCTTTAATGATAATTGATATGCACTTGTGGGCTCTATCAGTAGAAGGTAATCATGCCTTTACATTGCGTGCAAAAAAAATTTGAACGAAATTACGTACCTTTCAACAGCATAGGTGGTATTGCGAGATGAATAGAAACTTTAACAAGGAAGAAATCAACCTACTGCTAAGAGGGATACAGCGCGAAGGCCTATCTGCAACTACACATTTTAGAGTCAGGCGTATAACATTTAGGCTTCTTCAATCCCCGCAATGGTAAGTACAGTGCCGACATTTAATTCCTGAACTATAAAAAATGCCCGGGCACCCAGGACATGATACATGACCGCACACCAATTGTCACCCAGTTGCTTGGACATTTTTTTAATTTTTGCAAGCCTAAAAAATGGTTAACAGGCCTTTTTTGTTTGTTTTCCTGCTCGCCGAGCACCACGGCTATGCATATGACATAGTATTTGTAGAGTTTCAAAAAATATAAACAGATGCATGTTATACAAAATATACAAGGTATACTAAAGGTGGTGTACAGGTTTTCTCATGTAAGACAATGATATACACAATAAATTCCTTGGACATGGATGCGTGGATGACCTCACGACTGTGCGTAGCTTTGATTTGCTAGCTACATGGGTCATTGAATGTGCATTGCACATTTCTTTTGACTTGACATACATGGCTGTTTGTACAACTAGGCACTGGCAGACGTCCAGTCGACCGGTGCAGGAATTAACTGTCTGTACGCTAAGGTGCATGTACGTAGAGAGGTGGAATCGTGATGCCAAATGTGCAGTATTCCATCCCATGCTGAGGCATATTGAGAAGCTCAGGAAGGACACGAGCCAACGCGGACAGCATCTGAGATAAGGCCCACAGTCTATTTTGTAGAAGATGGGGAGAGCTGGCTTCAAACCCTTGCAGTGGTGAGAAAGAAGGTAAGCATTCAGTGGCAACACTTTTGAAGACTCGAATTCCAGGGAAGGTGATATGAATGAAGTTAAGACGGGGAAAGGATGACGCTAGATGTACAGCAAACTCCATGCAAAACCCCCATTCCATGCAACAATGTATTGAGGGGTTCAATCAGGACAAGAGGTATAAAAATCAACTTTGGCAATAACATAGTTTGAACCCCACAATTGACGACTGTCCTAGCAAGAAACATGGCCATTGCCTGAAGTATTGGTGTATTGGTGATTATTTGGCTTTTGGAATTTCTTTTATCATGCCTTTGTCTGCGATAGTTTAGCATAATCATCACTAACCAGTTAAGTATGGTGGGCGCGAGTGGATACCAAGAAAATCCCAGGGTAAACTCAGGTCACTGGTAACTCTCTCTCATAACTCGAGCCAGACGTACAGTGTTAAGGGCGGATACATCAAGAGAAGCAGCCGAGTTACCACTCTAACTCTGCAGAGGCCATAGGATTGCAGAATGTCTGAGCTGTGTCCATCCTCAATTGGCTTGGGGATCAGCTCAACCTTGACAATAAATAAAGTGAAATAACGGTATGTATATATATTTATCACAAAAGGTTATTCAGTATATGTGTATAAATATATATATATATATATATATAATATATATATATATATATATATATATATATATATATATATGTATATATATATATATATATATATACATATATATATATATATATATATATATATATATATATACATATATATATATACTAGAAAAGTACCCGTCCTGCGGACGGAAACCATGAAATTTCTATATAATGGCGAACGTATCAGCCCACCAATACATCCATGAGAGAGAGCCACACCCCCCTCCCTCTCTTTCAGCCATCTCTATGC
>OZ012693.1:11114046-11179046 GCA_963942565.1 Maea johnstoni | reverse complement strand
TCTTTACATTGCTAATGGCCGTGTGATGCAATGAACTACTTGTCGTAGGTAATCAGCTTTTGTCTCTAGAGTTTACTGAGATTAACCCAATTATTCTCCACCTGACCTGGGGTCGCGGGCGCCCTGTCTCCGCCCAACTTCGCGTGTCCTCCATAAGTATTACACTCTCAATCCAAAATTTCACCTCTTGACATAAGTCTTCGTGGATTAGAGTTTTAACTACGATGGACCAAGTGTGAAAGAAAAAATATTTAAATATCTATTTTCACCACCGTTTATTGGGGAGAGAAAATAAATTTAAATATATTTTCACCCCCATTTATTGGGGAAAGGAAATATATTTAAATTTATTTTCACCACCTTTTTTCTAGGGGGGGAAATATATTCAAATTTATTTTCACCACCGTATTTTGGGGGAGAAAATATATTCAAAATTATTTTCACCACCGTATTTTGGGGGGAGAAAATATATTTAAATTTATTTTCACCACCGTAGTTTGCGGGAAGAAAATATATTTAAATGTATTTTCAACACCGTATTTTTGGGGGAGAAAATATATTTAAATTTATTTTCACCACCGTATTTTTGGGGGAGAAAATATATTTAAATTTATTTTCACCACCGTTTATTCGGGAGAGAAAATAAATTCAAATTTATTTTTTCCCGACCACTATAAAAAAGGGAGGAAAATATATTTTAAGCAATGACTGGTTACCTGACTCATTTTCCTATTGGTATGGGGAGTTATCGTCATATCAATATAACAAAAGATCATATATATCCAAAAGAATAAATATTGCCATGGGTAACATTTCCCGGTTGTTACAGTCATGCCCCTTTGTGGCAGTGGCCCCACCTATTGGTAAGCTGAGAGGGTAACCTAATTTTGCATAGTGGAAAGGGCATAAGTCTTCCAGACAAGGAGATATTGTAATTTTGTATGAACAAGGAAGTAAAATATTTATAAGTTTAATTGAATATAGTATTAAATAGAATTTATTATTAAAAAGAAGATCCCCTAGTAAATACCCGTGTCCTGTAGCTTTAGCTAATGGTATTTCGGGAGGAAGAGTACCACGGTTTCTCCAATTTAGACTTCTTTTGAAGGTCCCTGACACCCATAATTGTGGGTGTACGTAGGAGCTGCGTTTCTCAAAAAATCCTATATCCTGCTGTGAGGCCACAATGTATTTATCATCTGAATACCTTTCCGCAATGGTTACTTTGTATCGAATAAATTGTCAAAATGTTACTACTTGTTTCACCTTTCTCAGTTCCCAGTTTCATTTTCCTATTTGATATAAAGATCACACTCCATACCAATAGGAAAATGTGCCAGGCAACTAGTCATTGCTTGACATATATTTTCCTCCCTTTTCTATAGTGGTTGGGAAAAAATAAATTTAAATTTATTTTCTCTCCCCAATAAAATGGGAGTGACAATAAATTCAAATTTATTTTCTCCCCCAAAAATACGGTGGAGAAAATATATATAGATGTATTTTCTCCCCCAAAAATGTGGTGGTGAAAATAAATTTAAATATATTTTCTCCCCCCAAAATGCGGTGGTGAAAATAAATTTAAATATATTTTCTCCCCCCAAAATGCGGTGGTGAAAATAAATTTAAATACATTTTCTCCCCCCAAAATACGGTGGTGAAAATAAATTTAAATATAGTTTCTCCCCCCAAAATACGGTGGTGAAAATAAATTTAAATATATTTTCTCCCACAAAAATACGGTGGTGAAGAAAAATTTAAATATATTTTCTTTCCCCAATAAACGGGAGTGAAAACATATTCAAATAATTTTTCTTTCCCCAGTAAACGGGAGTGAAAATATATTTAAATTTATTTTCTCGGGCCCCAAAATACGGTGGTGAAAAAATGTATTTCAATATTTTCTCTTTCACACTTGGTCCATCGTATTTAACAACCAAATGCATAGTATTGAGGGGTTAGAGTAACCGTTCTTTGGCCATCTAGTGGCCATTTTGAAAACTATTCTTTTTCTTTCTTTCTTTCTCATATCCCTTCTCCAATTTCTGGAGTCCCGGCAGTCTCAGAGCTGTCAGGTTGGGCGCATCTGTAGTCCATGCGTTCCTTTATTGCCTCAGTTGCACGCCTCACTTCCCGCACATCCTCACTGTACAGATCCGACACCCTCAGTATCCTGTCCATCTGTCTGTATTCTGAGCACTTGGCCATGTGTTCGTAGTTGTCCTCTTCCCTCTTGCATAGAGGGCAGCACATGTTTGTATTGGCCGCCTTGTAGTTTGTGGCCAATCTAGACATATTCAGACGATATTTAAATGCTAGTCTAGCCATTTTAGACTCCATTGAGTCTATGTATTCCTTCTTTCCAAATATCTTTATGTCTTTTAATTTCTTTTTTACCTCACTTGCACTCTCTAATTCATTCTGAAGTTCATTCTGTATTGCCTTTTTGACTATGTTTTTCCATTTTGCTTTACTCATGGCACCAAGCTCATTGTCACTTATATTATTTAGCCTGTATTTCTGTTTTATTGTCTTGATTTCCTGGTACCAGCACTTGGGTAGGTCCATCTCTTTTTGTTCCTCATAAATTTTGTTGATCAACTTTTGTGGTTCACCCGATTTTATTCTGTGTAGCAGCATAAGCTTCTTTTGGGCTATATGGTGTCGAGCTGGAGCAATACCCGTTTCTGCGTAGAGACCAAGGGTTGGTGTTGTACGTGGTAGTCCAATTAGCTTTTTTAGGCTACCGCTCACTATGTTATCAATTTTCTCAATTTCACATTTTGTGAGATTTGTCCAAGTTTCACTGTTGAAGTAAATCTTTGGTATAGTTATTGTCTCTAGTAGTTTTAGCCTTATTTGTATTTCTCTCTCTGGAATGTTCATTTCTCTTGTTATTGCCATTGTTTCCATATTGTCAATATTTGCCTGTTTAGTTCTCTTCTCTATTGTGGTCTTGTAGTTATTTTTTTCATTTAGGTGATCTCCCAGATATTTATATTCTGTGCATTCTGTCATTTCTTGTTTATTTATCTGAATCTTGTTCCCATTTCCCTTTTTTGCTCTCAATGTCATCATTTGTGTCTTCTTCATGTTAAACCTCATTCGGTTTGCATCTTGGAAGGTTTCACATGCCATCGCTGCTCTTCGTGCTCTGTCCTCTGTTACTGCAGGCTGCAAGATATCATCTTGGAATATCAGTGATGTTATTTTTGTTCTTCCAAATTTGATTCCACCTCCCACATTTTTTATAGTCTCTGTTACAGTGTCAATCATGTTTGCGCATATCAACGCTGCCAACACCGTCCCCTGCATCACCACCTCATGAATCTGTATTGGCTCCGTTTCACCGACAGGCGTCTCAATCTTAATCTCTGCACTCTTATTCATCTCATATATTATCCTCCAGGTTGGTCCCTGCACACCACTTTCCCAGAGCCTCGTCATACACTTTTTGAGCCACAGTCTGTCAAAACATTTCTCAAGATCGTAGAACTGAATTATCAGCGGAATATTTAAATATTCATAATAATCGATAGCTGCTCTCATTGTGTATAAGTGTTCATTTGAGCTTCTGTTTCTCCTTGCTCCATTTTGGAACTCAGTCATTGATTTGTCTAATTCAGCATAAATCCTCTTAAGAATTATTCTCTCAAAAGCCTTTTGCACATTTGATGTCAGGAATATCCCTCTCTGGTTAGCTAGGTCCTCCTTCTTTCCCTTATTTTTGTATATGCTTTTGATCTTGACTTGCTTCCACTGTTTTGGGCATTTCATTTCCTTCAGTATTCGGTTGAATATACAGGTGAACTTGGATATGACGGACCACTGTACGACGGACTTTTGGCTATGACGGACGATATGCTTGGGCCCAGTCCCATGCATATTAACTATGTGTATTTGACCATGCATAGGACGGATTCCGTATGCCGGAACTCGGCTACCACGGACCAATATCACGGCACACACGATGCTATTTACTATGTAATTAGCATTGTGTATGACGGACAAACACGTGTCTAGCAGTCGGCTTATTCTCGCCGAGACTAACACATGTGCTGAGTTACGTTCGGCCAGACAGAACTCAGTTCACATTGTCTGGTATTTCTCAGCAGACAAATATATGTATAATAAAAATCCAGCCAGACATATTCTTTCGCTGTTTTGACTTTTATATAGAGATCAACTGAGGTCCCCAATGCAATAAGATACACACTTGCATATGACGGACTAAGTCCATCATATGCATATGACGGATTTCGCATATGACGGACCAATTTTCCTGGTCCCACTGAGTCCGTCATATCCAAGTTCACCTGTACTTGCAAGGGATGTGCTTATACTCCTACCAGCCCTCCTCAGCATCTCATTTGTAATCTCGTCACATCCGGGAGCCTTTTTATCCTTGAGTTCTCTAAGGGTCTCTTCAACTTCATCAACTGTGATCTCCATCTCCATCATCTCCCCCGTGTTTCTCACATACCTCTCAAATTTCTCCTCCACTATATCCTTAATCTCTCTATATTGTTCCTGGATGTCTCTCGTTTTCAGGATTTCCTTGTAATGATCTCTATAAGCCTCCTTTATTTCCTCTGCATCCGTGTACTCTTTGTCATTTCTCACTATCATGTGGGCACTTTCTTTACCATTTGGCTTGATCTTTTGTCTTATTTTCCAAAATTCATTTGATCTCACTCCTCCAGCTTTTTCTATAAGTTGCAGGTTTCTTTTTGCTTTATCAGTGTTCATTTTTTGAATTTCATTTGCTATGTTTTCATTCATATTTTTTATTCTTTCTTTTGTATCATACTGTTTTTTCCATTCCTGTCCTCTTATTTGAGCTGACAATTCCTTTTTCAGTTCTCTTTTTTCATTCATAAGATCTCTTATCTCTTTACTTGTATTTGCTCTCTCTCTGTTTTTAATTCTAGACTTTTTGAAGCATTTTTTGAGAATTTCTTTTATTTCTCTCATCCATCTTGCATACACTTTGTCTAGATCTTCACTTCCCTCACTGCAACCCATAAGTTTATTATTATCTTGGGTTAATTTTTCATATTTCTTCCATCCATCCTCATTTTTGGTGTCCCATTTTTCCTTTTTTGTTTCTTTCACTTTTTGTTTTTTACTTTTCACAGTTAGGGATATAATCATGTGATCTGACTCAGTTATTTCTGTTTTACCATCCTCTATGTGATACTTTGTCACACATTAGTTGTTGCCATCAACTGGCAATTCTGTGTTACGAATATGGAGAGACATTTATACGACGGTGCATACGTGACACCTAAATAAAATTAAACGAACGTTTATTTTTAGCACTATTTTCAGAAAAATGCTAGAAAAATAAGTAAACAAAGGTTTATTTTGAGCAAAAATGTATGAAAGTGCTAAAAAATAAATTGAGGAACATTTATTTTTAGCAAACCATTCATAAAATTGCTGAAAATAAACCTTCACGAACGTTTATTTGTAGCAAAATTTCAGAAAAAGTGCTGAAAATCAACCTCTACTAACGTTTATTTGTAACAAAAAGCAGGAAATTGCTGAAAATAAGCCTTCACGAACGTTTATTCGTAGCATTTTATTGAGAAAAATGTTGGAAAAATAAATAAACGAACATTTATTTTGTACAAAAACTGTCAAAAAATGTTGTAAATAAATGCAGACGAGCATTTAAATACAGTGTCTCATTTGCACCGTCATGGTGCATACGTGACATCTAAACAAATCTAAACGAACATTTATTTTCAGCACTATATTGAGAAAAATGTTAGAAAAATAAATAAACGAACATTTATTTTGAGCAAAATCGAGGTGGAGATGCTGTGTTTTAAAACGGAAAATGTCATAGCATCAATCATTTATGGGGGCGTGTCCAAGAAGGGCAGGCCTAATTTCACGTATTGGGGAATTGAGACACAATACCATTGTCATTCTGGCGGGTGGATGGACCGCAACAACACGAGGGTAGACACTCACGTTCACGTTCCCAAGAGTGTCTACCACGCTTGATGGACACGCCTCTCTAATGATTGACATTTTGACAGTTTATATTTTCAGCATTTCCACCTATAAAATGCTAAAAATAAACGTTCATGAAGGTTTATATTGAGCACTTTTATGAAATATTGCTAGAAATAAACGTACGTGAAGGTTTATTTTCAGCAATTTTATCAATGTTTTGCTGAAAATAAATGTTCGTGAAGGTTTATTTCTAGCAATTTTCTGAAATTTTGCTACAAATAAACGTTTGTAAAGGTTTATTTTCAACAACTTTATCAATGTTTTGCTAAAAATAAACGTTCGTTTATGTTCAATTAGATGTCACGTATGCACCATGATGGTGCAAATGTGACACTGTATTTAAATGCTCGTCTGGATTTATTTACAACATTTTTTGACAGTTTTTGCTAAAAATAAATGTTCGTTTATTTATTTTTTTAACATTTTCCTCAATCTAGTGCTGAAAATAAATGTTCGTTTAAGATTTATTTAGGTGTCACGTATGCACCATCGTACATTTAAGGTGATGGCACTAACCTTTGGGTATTTTGTTTGGACTTTTCCTCTTTTCAGAGAGAGAGAGAGAGAGAGAGAGAGAGAGAGAGAGAGAGAGAGAGAGAGAGAGAGAGAGAGAGAGAGAGCGTTTATTAAAGGCTGTGATGCTGGTGACACATATGGATATATATATATATATATATATATATATATATATATATATATATATATATATATATATATATATATATATATATATATATATGGATATGAAGACAATTTCTAGTTTACAGCGTTTTACCTCAAATGAAGTTTTCCTCAGTTGACCAATAAAGGAACCTTTGGTTTGTAAATACCATACATGTCTGCTGATACTTTTGCTAATACCAATGCCATACTTTTACCATTACATGTTAGCGGTTTTGTTGAAAAGTTGGTATTTATTCAGCTAAGAGATTAACGGTGGGAGGATATCATTCTTTGTTCATCGATTGTTTACTGCCCGCTTTAGATTTGTCTCTAAGTGATTGTTGAGATTGCCCTATATGTTGCGCAGGCCTCTGAGAACATGAACACTTTTAAAATGAACCCTAGAAATTTATGCCATCCCAAAACAAGAGTAGGTTTTGAAATATAGTTTATACGAGTAAAAAACGCAAAATTACATTTTTAAAGACTTATCATTGCATAAGTTTATGCTCGAGAAATCGAAAGTGGTTGGAAATGCAAAACATGCGCACCATGATGCCCTTTAGTTTACCTGAGAGAACGGATGTATTTCTTTGAGTTTACTTTCTCAAAATAGCAAAACATAAATGGTCTTCTAGGGAAAAAGAAATCTTCCGGTACACGCCCACCTTTTTTACATTTCCTTAATTCTATTCCGTTAAGATTTGAAATATCCAGAGGTGAAAAAAAATATTTGGACAAAAATTAAACAGTTGAGTGTTGCGGGTTCTCCTTAAAAAGATTGATGGAACCGCACCTTTGCCCGCTATCGTACGCCATCTATTTGCTGATGGGTAAACTAACTCTTGGGTAGGCCCTCTAGAAAACGCACTATTTGTTTCGTGCACAGTTTTTTACCTTCGCGTTGATATGACATAAACTGATAAAGTTATGCGTGTTTCTATTTCTTTCGAAACATTGTGTCTTTTCTTGTAAAAACCTGAGAGAAAGATTACGAGAAACATGTACGGCAAATAGTGGTGACGTCACCATATCTCATCATAACTGCTGACGTAGGACACATGATCATCCGCCACCATCTTGGCATTGAAGAAATCTCCCTCATTTAATTACCATTTCTACGGAAATCTGGACATTTTTCAGGTGAGGTTTAACGAAATATAGTGCAACCAGTATACTAGATTTAAAGTTGTATTGTCTGTATACACCGCTAGCGTGTCAGTCCGAGGAACACGCCCCACTTTGACTTGCAAGCTTCATGCTGAAGTCGGACGCCGCCATCTTGTTTTTGTCTTGGATATTATGCTTGTTTATTTTTAATAAGCATAGATCTCTAACGACACAATCACAAGGAAATCTATCCATAGACTACGCTACTTTTATTTAGCTGCGTTATGTAGCTTGATTAATACCATTTATGTTTTGGTTTCTGATCCCTTCTCGATATGTAAAACTAGGAATATATTGCTGGCCATTGAAGCTACACAAGTGGTGAAGTGCTGTATTAAAAGGGACACCTTTACAACAGTATGGAGATATAAGTGAAACTGTTTTCTATATGAAATTATTATAGGTAGCAATATTTGGTCATATCTTAGGTACTAATAGGTAACTATAAAGGGAGATAAGTAATTTGACATCAGGGAATTATTAAACACAAGTTTGCAAATTGTTAAATATGTTTGGGCTCACATAACCATACCCTGATATTTATATTTTTTGCTCAAATAATAGCATATAGTTTTACTTGGATGAGCATGGACGTGTGCCGCTAGTTTGGTTTTGCAAATCCCCTTGTCTGATCACCGAAAAATGTACACATTAAATT
Source organism: Maea johnstoni (assembly GCA_963942565.1). NCBI lineage: Eukaryota > Metazoa > Annelida > Polychaeta > Spionida > Magelonidae > Maea > Maea johnstoni. The sequence goes on along the minus strand of OZ012693.1, from coordinate 11,170,528 downwards.
GTTTTGAGATGTCGACTGCCATGATGGTTTCATGTACTTATCTTGAGCCATACAAGTACTTATCTTGAGCTTCCTTCCAGATGCCACCATCTTGGCATTGAAGAAATATCCCTCCCCATCTTATGCAATATGCATGTACATTATAAACCTGTGCCAAATGTGTACATGTAATGATATGAGACAGGCCATTGATACAGCTCTTTGTAAGACTTCCTTTCTAATCTAGATATCAGTCTTAGTCATCAGCTTAGAGAATATTTTATCTGATGTGTCACAGGGTCTTAGCCAGGATTTAGAAACCGTGTGCCCAATATTGGCACAGTAAAATTTTAGGGCATCATAACTTTAAAGGGCACACACAATATCCTCGGATTACAACCGCACCACGCCTCTGGAATCAGCTGCCATCACACATCAAAGTTTCTCATCAGTTCCAACATTTAAAAATAACCTTAAAACCTGTTTGTTCTGGAAGGCTTTTCAACAGTTTTAAAAGATATGTTTTTAGAGGTTGTTGTACAACAACCTTTATTCAGTTTGCTTTTGTTGTCTTACATTCCTGGGGAGGGTCCTGGGAGCTGGTTACTGATTTTCCCTATGTTGTCTTACATGGCATTTTTGGAAAATTCTAGGCGAATGATCTGGAGAGTGGGGTGTGGTGGGGTCGTTTTGTTTAATGTTTCTGTTAGAGTTGGGTGTGTAGTTTATAGAGTTTGTTTCATTGTTTCTGTGGGTTGCCTAGTTTTTTTTTGGTGGATTTTTACGTGTTTTATTTATACGTCTTCTTCTCTTCAAAGCGATTCTGTAGCGCGTCTCGTCTGGTGGGGCGGCCGTTTGGATGCGCATGCGTGGTGGATGCGCATGCGTGGGTTTTCTGCATATTTAATGCGATCGGCTAATCACGTGACAGCACCACGTGGTTTGTCTCTGGTGAATTATCCAATGAGCGGTCTCACTGCCTCATCGTCACACCGCGTGGTACTCTTTCCCGCGGTTTATTAACCAATGAGCGGCTATTTGTATCCCTCTTACTACTATTTTACTCACGTGTTCATTCACATATTTTTTACATTGGCTAGGTTACCCTCCGCCGTTTTGAATATCGGGTTTGACGAAATTTGCACCCCGATTTCAAAGCTTTCGTTTGTGGCCATCTCTAACTCTAAAATTCTGAAACCAAAAGAATTAACAAGCCAAGTATCTATATTATTAAGATTAATTCTTTTGGTTTCGGAAAATCGAAAATATTTTGAGATATTTGCCAACACGCATCGATTATGGCGATTAGTACATTCTCAATGGTACCTCGCCGATTCCTGTCAATTTCATCAAGCTATCTCCCCCCGATCACAATATGACTACCTACCTGGATAGATGAGATCCTCATCTATCTGATTCAATCATTTTTTAAGTTCAACTTCAGGTTGGAAGCGAAAAAATAGCTTTTCGCTACAACCGGAAGTTGATTTTTTTGTCATTAGCGAGGCTACGGAATTGATATGCATTGTGTGCATTTCACACAAAAAACATACTTTTCTGCGATCGGCTAATCACGTGACAGCACCACGTGGTTTGTCTCTGGTGAATTATCCAATGAGCGGTCTCACTGCCTCACCGTCACACCACGTGGTACTCTTTCCTGCGGTTTATTAACCAATGAGCGGCTATTTGTATTTCTCTTTGTACTATTTTACTTACGTGTTCATTCACGTATTTTTTACATTGGCTAGGTTACCCTCCGCCATTTTGAATATCGGTTTTGCCGAAATTTGCACCCCGATTTCAAAGCTTTCGTTTGTGGCCATCTCTAACTCTAAAATTCTGAAACCAAAAGAATTAACAAGCCAAGTATCTATATTATTAAGATTAATTCTTTTGGTTTCGGAAAATCGAAAATATTTTGAGATATTTGTCAACACGCATCGATGGTGGCGTGAACATGGCGATGGGTCGGGTTTGACGAAATTTGCACCCCGATTTCAAAGCTTTCGTTTGTGGCCATCTCTAACTCTAAAATTCTGAAACCAAAAGAATTAACAAGCCAAGTATCTATATTATTAAGATTAATTCTTTTGGTTTCGGAAAATCGAAAATATTTTGAGATATTTGTCAACACGCATCGATGGTGGCGTGTTGACCACGGCGATTAGTACATTCTCAATGGTACCTCGCCGATTCCTGTCAATTTCATCAAGCTATCTCCCCCCGATCACAATATGACTACCTACCTGGATAGATGAGATCCTCATCTATCTGATTCAATCATTTTTTTAATTCAACTTCAGGTTGGAAGCGAAAAAATAGCTTTTCGCTACAACCGGAAGTTGATTTTTTTGATATAGCGAGATTAGGGCATTGATATGCATTGTGTGCATTTCACACAAAAAACATACTTTTTTCAATAAATTGTCACGTCGCCGTTTCTGGGTCAAAATTTACAAATGGCCCATCAAAGTGTTCGCAACAAATAGGGCTTTTACCCTATTATCATAACTTGTTGCTTATATTTGTAATTTTTGAAAAAAAATGGCGACTTCGGAAAAAAACGGCAAAAACGGCTTTTTGGAATGTTGATTTAGGAACCCTGGCGAAATTCTAAATTTACTTATTAATTTCGCCACTAAAACCGGAAAAAAAAGTTTCAACTTCAAGAAAACAGACTCTAAATAATCCATCCTGCCCATTTGTGGATTTTCTTTGATCCCCACAATCGTAAGAAAACAACTTTGAAAAAAACGGAAGTAGTAAATATTTTTATCGCGATTTCAGCAGTCAGTATATATACCCTTCTCACCATGAGTGTAGTATGCAGTCCTGAAGTTAGCAGACCTTTAATCCTGCCATCCCTTCCGTTCTCACTGTTGTTGTATTTTAGATAAAGATATGATTTTAATTGTTTTGGGTGACAGGAAAAGTGTGTACTGTTATAATTTATTGGTCACAAACTTATAAGCCCAAAGAGCATGTAATGCGAATGCATGGGATGGCAGGGTTAATGGTCTGCATACTTCAGGATTGCATTTTCACTCATGGTGAGAAGGGTGTCAAGGGACATAACTGCAGGCAGCACTCATAGAAACTGGCTTCGACATCATACTGCATCTACACCAAAGAGCATCATAGGAACTTGATTCACCTGACAACCCAAAATAGTAAGCATACATTAAATTGAAATAAATACAAAAGTATCAATACAAAACTATCACTCAATATACAATTTTATAAAAACACATCCACAAAATATAGAAACCATGCAAATCTTCACTGTCCCTCAAACAAAACAATTACTGTTTAAAGAAGATATTGTGTCGGTGTGATAATATAAGATTGCATTTGGTGAGATATGTTTTGTGTTGATATTTTTGTGTTGCTTTGATGGTATGTATGACTCTAAATAATCCATCCTGCCCATTTGTGGATTTTTTTTGTTCCCCACAATCGTAAAAAAACAACTTTGAAAAAAACGGAAGTAGTAAATATTTTTATCGCGATTTCAGCAGTCAGTATATATACCCTTCTCACCATGAGTGTAGTATGCAGTCCTGAAGTTAGCAGACCTTTAACCCTGCCATCCCTTCCGTTCTCACTGTTGGGCCATATCAAGCTATTCAAATCGTTGCGGACGGGAATTTTAGAGAGTTTAATTCAATATTTTTCCTTAAATCCCTGTAAACTTCCTGATTTGACTGTTTTATCTTATAGATATATCATTCTAAAACACTATTATAAAAAAAGTTTGTTAAATTTTTTTGACAAAATAGTAGATTTTAATGAATTTCTTGCTGTTGCGGACGGGAAACTTTGCGACGGAGGTTTTAGATACCTTCACAAAAACAGAAATCCTTCTTCAAATACTGAAGAAAATTAAAGTTTTGCATATGTGCAATGTAGCCAAGATCCTCAACTCTCTATTTCTGCATGTATTTCAAATTTTGATCATCCCATTCAAATTTTGGAGAATTTATTCAGTGTTGCGGACGGAAAATGCATACTGTTGCGGACGGGAAGTTTTCGTCGCAAGTACAGGAGAGGTAGTATTCAGTACGTAAAACAGTTGTAAGAGGTCAAAATTTGATAACATCACTCAAAAATTGAAAATAGTCATTTGGAAGACTGACATAAGAATGTTTTATACAACATTATTCATAGATCAGTAGTCTAAATGCTGAGCTACAGATAAAATGATTCCTGAAACTAAATTTCATTGGATTTAGCTCAGAGACTGATACTCTCAATTCTAGGTTATTAAATTATTGTGGCTTAAACATTGAAAACACTCAAAACAAGAATTCTATATTCTTTCTGTTAGAAAAGATAACTATATACAGCAATTTAAGCAAGTTAAAAGAGGATTCTTATAACCAGGTTGTGGAGTGATGCTGGTGCTCCAAATTGCAATAGGGCTATACCCAGATCTTAGCACTGAAATCTTAAGTGCAATTTAAAATATACTAGCAATGCTAATTACAAGTTTAGATATACCACTAATTTTCATGATATGTATGTTTGGTTAGGATTACAAATCCATTTCATATCCAATACTAGATATCAATGCACACCTACATTAATTCTCCATTCACCCAATAGACATGTTATATCTGAGCCCCAAAAAATAGCCAACTGTCAATAAGATCAAATATGTATGAATGAAAATATCACATAGGTATTTTAAAGTATTTAGCAAACTGGACACTCGGTAACTACACATATTCCTAAATCATTCAGAATACAGATACTTTGGTATCATTTAAAACAACTTTTTCAGGATCCTTTATGTTTTTCGCAACTTTTTCTGGAATGCTCTGTACCTGATGCCATGTTGATGATGCAATGAGGAGAAATGATTTAGCTTTCTACCTGCTCATCTAATTTGCTGATTTAGCTAATTTATTAATTTTCATAATGAGTTCTCATAGGTTCTAGCATAGGTCTAATAATAAATGATCAAACCAATGTACAGGTGTACACATTCAGCACTGTCTAGACATGAACCTTCATCCTGTCTGCACCCCTACATCCTTAATCCTGAAGCCACCTATTTAGTCAATCGGGGTAAATGCAATTTCCCCCCAACTCTTTCCTCCCTCCCACAACTGGAGAATCAGTCAGGTAAATGCAATTTCCCCCTACCCTATTCTTCTTCCCAGACTGGAGAATCAGAGGTGTTGATGAGAGGGGGAAGTGAAGGTAAAACAGAATCCATGTTATTTGGGCTATACCAGCAACCTTGATTTGTACAGGAAGTGATTAAAACCAGGAAGTATAGAATTATTGTTCCTGTTAAAACTGACCAGGTGGTGTCGTGGTGAGTGAAATCATCTACCTCTGAGAACATAAACTAAATTATGCTTTTCATAACTTTCTCTGTTTAATGTTCTAAAGGAAGCATCACACCTAAGTCAGTTGGAACTATTATGCTGAGTATATATGTAAGAAACAGAGTGGTACTCAAATTTTGCTCATACCTCCAAGGCCCATTACCTAAGTGTAATCCTCTTTTCTGTATATTATACCATTAAAACAATAGAGATCTCTTTCTTTGGAAAATTCCCCAACCCATAGAGGGAAGATGGATGTGCCTTGAATCTTTTATTTAGATGAAAATCCATAGCTGTCATTGATCACCTGACTTTTGCCTTCCAGTCATACTTCCTGTCCCAATAACTTTCCCGTCCGCAACAGCACTAACTGTTGCGGACGGAAAATTTTCAAACTCCATTTTTACAAGTTATGTGATTTATTTTCTTTAATTTTTTTACATTAATAGATATGAATAATAATGAAGTAAGAGGATTCTAAAAATGGTTACATTATCACTTAAAATGATTTTTTTATAGAAACTTTTCAAAGTCTTTTGTTGCGGACGGGAAAATGGCTATCAAACCAGTTCAATACCTCATTGATCAATGATCACCAGATCAAATATGTTCAGTGGTAATGTACTTCAGCCTCACATCTACAAAAAGACACCAAAAAAGTGTACTTCTGACAACCCTATCAAAAATAAAATGATTTTAATCACTTTTCCGTCCGCAACACTAAAAAAAATATTTTTAAGGTAAAAAGTCAATTTTTTGTGAGGTGGAGGGCTTTAAGTTCTGCTTTTTTTCATTTTTGTACACTTTAGGATGTCTATTTTCTGTACGTCTTCAATTCATATCGGTAAAATGAAATTATTTTTTAAAGTTCTCCGTCGCAATTACTGTGATATGGCCCTGTTGTTGTATTTTAGATAAAGATATGATTTTAATTGTTTTGGGTGACAGGAAAAGTGTGTACTGTCATAGAAACTGGCTTCGACATCATACTGCATCTACACCAAAGAGCATCATAGGAACTTGATTTACCTGACAACCCAAAATAGTAAGCATACATTAAATTGAAATAAATACAAAAGTATCAATACAAAACTATCACTCAATATACAATTTTATAAAAACACATACACAAAATATAGAAACCATGCAAATCTTCACTGTCCCTCAAACAAAACAATTACTGTTTAAAGAAGATATTGTGTCGGTGTGATAATATAAGATTGCATTTGGTGAGATATGTTTTGTGTTGATATTTTTGTGTTGCTTTGATGGTATGTATGATTATTTTTTCAGGTTGCATGGTGTAGGTGAAGTAGCAGACCTGAAGTATGCAGGCTTCTACCCTTTGATGCCGATGCCGGTCCCATACCCCTTCAACCCAGTGCTCGGGCCCAAGCAGCATCTCCCTGCATTTGTATCGCCCAAGATGCAAAACAAACGAAAATACTGATCAAAATAAAGGGAAAATTACAAAGTTTGTGTTTCTGATGTATTTTTTAACACTATTAGGTATGATAGAAAGATAAAGAAGTTCAAAGAATGGGAATTTTTTTTGAAATTGTTCTAGACTGATATTTAATGTACATTCACAAACTGGCTCTTATAGTTGTATTTCTTGGCACTATTAGGTGTGATAAAAAGATAAAGAAATTCAAAAATAGGGAAGTTTTTTTAAGTGCGGATTTAGATAGAAATCTTATGAAAAGTTTGGAAGATATGTGTTTCAGATGTATTTTTTGGCACTATTAGGTGTGATAAAAAGATAAAGAAGTTCAAATAAAAGGAAATTGTTTTAAATTGCTCCAAACTGATATTAATGTCTATTCACAAACTTGGTTTTTGATTAAAAAGTCTGTAAGTATCATCAGCAGCATTACAAGTGTGTATCAGTCTATTTTAGGTTTAAGTACAAAGTTATTGCATGCATATTGGGTTTCTGGTAGTGCTGGACCTGCTTTAGTGGCGGAAGATCATGGCCAGGGGCATATGTCCCTTAAGGGGCCATATGGTTGATATTTGTGCATGTTTGCATTCAGGCAGTGGTTGGCCATTTTCATGTAAAGGTAAGTCACGGACTAAAGTTCTTCAGGCAGCAGCATATTAGTTGTGGCAAGCATGCTGCTGGTGGGGTTTTGTTGGCTGTCATTTGCAGTGCTGGTTGTAGGCTTTTCCCATTCATGTTTGGTGATCTACTGGATTAGTGGTGGTGAGTTTGCCATAGTTTCTTGGATAGCTAGGAGTGGGTTATAGTTTTCGAAAATATTTGAGGGAGGGTTTTTAGATAGAATTCTTTTGAAAAAATTGAGGGATATGTGTTTCAGTTGTATTTTTTGGCACTATTAGGTATGATAAAAAGATAAAGAATTTCAGTGGAAGGGAAATGTTTTAACTGTCCAGGTTTGGGGGTTTTGGAGCATTTTTCCAGGGAAAAAATTGAATAGTTTGTGTTTCTGATGTATTTATTGGCACTATTAGGTATGATAAAAAGATAAAGAAGTTCAAGAAAGTTGAATTTTTTTTAAAATGTTCTAAGCTGATATTTAATGTCCATTCACAAGCTTGGCTCTTATAGTTCATCATCAGGTAGCAAAATCACATAATCCAGGAACATATGCCCCTTAAGGGACCATAAGGTTGATCCTTGTGCATGTTTGCACTCAGGCAGTGTTTGGTCATTTTCATGTAAAGGTAAGTCACGGACTAATGTTCTTCAGGCAGCAGCAGGTAAGTTGTGGCAAGCATGCTATTGGTGGGGTTTTGTTGACTCTCATTTGCAGTGCAGGATGTGGGCTTTTCCCATTCATGTTTGGTGATCTACTGGATGAGTGATGGTGGGTTTGTCATAGTTTCTTGGATAGCTAGAAGTGGGTTATAATTTTGGGAAATATTTGGGGGAGGGTTTTAGATAGAATTCTTATGAAAAAATTGTAGGATATGTGTTTCAGATGTATTTTTTGGCACTATTAGGTATGATAGAAAGATAAAGAATTTAAGGAAAAAGGAAAATGTTTTAAAATGCTCCAAACATATATTTAATGTCCTTTCACAAAGTTGGCTCGTATATTTTTTCATCTGGTTGCAATATCACATGAACCAGGGGCATATGCCCCTAAAGGGTACATAAGGTTGATCCCTGTTCATGTTTGCTTTTAGGCAGTGTTTGGCCATCTTCATGTAAATGTTTTGTGTTACTTTGATGATATGTCAGATGTCAAATTTTTAACCCCGCCCCCCATCGCTCTTTTTCTGAAGTATGTGTGTTAAAATGTTCATGTTTATATTTGGCGGATAGGCTTAGTGATTAGTTTAGTTTGTCAAAAGTTGCATTTTATTTATGCGTGCTGAATTTTAGGTTATGATGAAATTTTTTATTCGCTGTTTAACTGTTGGTCTTTTTTAATATTTGAGAGCCGGCACTTATTTTAATGCATGGGCTTTGTTGTATATACTTAGCTTATGTGTTAACATTTTGTGTTGTGGGGGAGAGTCACAAGCCTCTGTTAAGGGGGAGTGGATTTTTGGCTGTTGGCAACATGTTTGATTTTGATGTGGTGTTATTTGCAGGCAGCCAGTCAGTTTGTTACATGCATCAGTGATTGACTTTAACATTTTCAGACAGGAGCAGATTTGGCTCCCAGGATTTTAAGTTTAGGGGCTATTAAATTCCTGTGCGGCCACCACGACGGTATGGTTTTGCCAGGGGTGCATTGTCCAGGTTTGGGGATCTTGGGGCATGCTCCCAGGGAAAAGTTTGAAAGGTTTGTGTTTCAGCTGTATTTTTTGGCACTATTAGGTATGATGAAAAGATAAAGAATTTCAAAAAAAGGAAAAGTTTTTAAAATGCTTTAAGCTGATATTTAATGTCCGTTCACAAACTTGGCTCCTATAATTCATCATCTGGTAGCAAAATCACATGGTTCAGGGGCATATGCCCTTTAAGGGACCATAAGGTTGATCCCTGTGCATGTTTGCATTCTGGCAGTGTTTGGCCATTTTCATGTAAGGGTAAGTCACGGACTAAAGTTCTTCAGGCAGCATTAAGTAAGTTGTGGCAAGCATGCTATTGGTGGGGTTTTGTTGACTGTCATTTGCAGTGCAGGATGTGGGCTTTTCCCGTTCATGTTTGGTGATCTACTGGATAGGTGATGGTGGGTGGTGAGTTTGTCAAAGTTTCTGGATAGCTAGAAGTGGGTTATAGTTTTGGAAAATATTTGAGGGAGGGTTTTAGATAGAAATCTTATGAAAAATTTGAAAGATATGTGTTTCAGATGTATTTTTTGGCACTATTAGGTATGATAAAAAGATAAAGAATTTCATAAAAAAGGAAAATGTTTTATAGTGCTCCAAACTGATATTAATGTCTATTCACAAACTTGGTTTTTGATTAAAAAGTCTGTAAGTATCATCAGCAGCATTACAAGTGTGTATCAGTCTGTAACCACTAACGAAAAAACACAAAAATCAGAAAAATTTCAAAATAGCAAAATATTAAAAAAACAAAAAATTGCAAATGATTAACTACAAAAAGACATACAAGGAATCAACCTCTTGACGCCACTGGCGTCTATCTTGTTTAAACTTCCTCACAAAAAGTTGTATTAAATCATCCTATGACTGTTCAGCGTTTTTGAACATTTTAATGTTAATAGCGCTTTATAAGTGACAATTTTATTATAATTATTGGGCCATTCTACAGTATTCGATTTAGCCTGGACATGACATTTTGAATCTTTAAACTTAAATTTGAAAAATCATGATAATGCTAACATCCCAATTAATGGATAGCATACTGTTAAATAGGGTACTAAAGTATAAAAATGAAAAAGGATCTTCACAAAAAATATTTTAACTAGTGAAAAATGGGATTTTATTTGAAGCCAGGACATGACCTGAAAATTTTGAGATTTTTCATTTTTGTTTTCACTTTCAAAACTCTGTTCTTTTTGCTGCTCAAATTTTGATAAGGGGCATTCCACAGTAAGCCTTCCGTCTATCACGGGACAATTTTGACAACTCAAAGGCATTTTAATCTTTAACCACTTCATTGTTTTAGACAGTTTTGCTATATAATACAAACTGGCATTCAGGCGCATCATTTAAACTCTTTGTGTGAAAAATTCCTTCATAATTGAAGGAGATAATTAAGCAAATACAGCCGTCTATCACGGGACACAAATTGGAAGTGGACTTTTCAAAATATTTTTCTGTCGCAAAATTCTCCTCAAATACACGCACTATGGCATTCATTCGTAGCATAATCCACCACAAAAATACTTAGCTTCTACATGATATACTTTAGATGGTAAAATATTCTGTAGTTACAAAGAAAATTGGGCTTTTATTAAACAAGGTCTGCCTATCGCAGGATAGTCTATCACGGGACAAAATTTCAAAACAGTTTTAGGGTATCTATTAAGAGTGTCAGCACTCCTAACCTTCTAGAAACTTGTGAACAAGTAGAATATATACATTTCTAAGTGATGATGCATTTACAATTTCATTTTGATTTTAATGTATAGTGTTTGTGAGGCATTTAATTGGCGTATAATGAAAAAAGTTTAATATCAAAAGTATACATTTTTCTAAAAAGGCTATCACTACATGCCAAATTCAATTGTACTTATTAGCATTTGTGTAATAACTTAGAATAACTTAGAACGCCTAAAAACTACCATGTCAGCAGAAAAACAGCTTTTTATAAAATTATGTCCGTCTATCACGGGACAAATTTGACAACTCAAAGGCAATTTAGTCTTTAACCTCTTCATTGCTTTAGACAGTTTTGCTATATAATACAAACTGGCATTAAGGTTTATCATTTGAACTCTTTGTTTGAAAAATTCCTTCATAATTGAAGGAGATAATTAAGCAAATACAGCCGTCTATCATGGGACACAAATGGAAGTGGATTTTTCAAAATATTTTTCTGTTGCAAAATTCTCCTCAAATACACGCACTATGGCATTCATGCTTAGTGTAATCCATTACAAAAATACTTACCTTCTACATGATATATTTTAGATGGTGAAATATTCTGTAGTTACAAAGAAAAATTGGAAAAATTGAGTTCGATGTCCCGTGATAGACATTCAGTGTCTATCACGGGACAGACTTTGATTGTCATTTATTCTTGATTCTGAGAGATTTTCTATAGGGAAACTGCAGCAAACTATTCATTTTAACTCATAGGAGGAGAATATGTAAAGGCTGCAATCTATGTTTGTGCATATAAGAGATAATAAAACTTTTGGATGTCTGACTGTCCGTCACGGGACAGCAGCAAAAGAAATCATGCTAAACTGCACATTTTCCTTCAGAAATTTCAAAAACTTCAATATGGGCTATGTAAAAATGAACGATTAGGGTTTATTTCCACTTTGATATTCAAACAACAATTTTAGAACCTTAAGAAAATGAACAATTTGTGATGTCCCGTGATAGACACAATATTTTCCACAAATTCCACTTTCAAAGTCAATAACTTTAGTTTGGGCCATCATAGGGAAAAAGCAAAACCAGTTCTGAAAACTTTGAAAAGTTCTCTTTCAAATGCATATAAAATGAACTTTAATTTAGAAAGATGACAAAGTGAGTAGTTAGGACCAAATTACTGTGGAATGCCCCATAAACTTGTTTCATTTAATATATCAAAGTGTTTACTTAATAAATATGTATGCTTTAATTTGTATTCTTTTATGGCTTGAATGATTTTGGACCATTATTTTTTTAAACTCTAAGCCAGGATGCGACGGGCCAGGACATGACTATTGGTTCTACATTGATATGATACCCATTTTACCATATATAACCGATATATATATATACGTTTTAAGACCTTGCAGCATCAAAATTGTGTTGGGATTAAAGGAAAAAGACTAAGTCACAGTTGGGAATAACTCCACAACAGGCAATACAAATTGTAATAATTCTCCTAACTGGCTTACAGCATAGGGTATCCTTTCCTAACCACCTAGCCCTTAACTTCTAAACCCTACTTCTTGACTGTTCTTTACTTAACTACCTATCTACTTTACCTTACATAACATCATCTTGTGCAAGGTACATTGCAATTACAACACAAACTGTACAGTAGTGATCAGACTTGCTAATGACGCAAGGATAATTCTAATTAGAAATGGCAACTCCTGGATCAAGGATGGGCCCATTAGTTCTTGTAATTTGTACTAATCTATCAACATCATTGCAATCAAGTGTCACCTTTTTACACTAGGTGTGGTCCATACCCTTAAACTAAGTAATCAGTAATCAAGCTATTAACACTATTGTGAGGACATCCCATGTCAATATTTTACACTAGGTGTGGACAATACTCTTAAACTGAAAGTTATTAGATATTTTTAAGTGGGTTTTTGGCAACTTTATATGATCATTTCCAATAAACACCAATTCCTAATAATTTCCCCTATGACAAGTTCATAAGCCTCAACCAATCTCAACATGTTAATTAATGATGCTTATTTCAGCATTTTTATCCTTATATTCACCAAACAGACTATTCAGTTACTGGTAGACTTGCACTGAATAGATACCTTTGGCGCTTGTCCATCACCCAACCATCAACAACAGACAGGATTTCTTTCCTTTCAACCCAGGAACAGTCCTCCTTTGTTGGGAAACTGAAGATTTTGTGCTCATCATCTTTTGCACGTAGGAATGTTACTTCAAAGTCATTCCCCTCTGTGGACTTCATTTGTCCAAGAAATACTCTAGTTGAAAACTTGACCAGTATGAAACTGCCAGGTGTTGGGATGGCTGACAGTTCATGTTCGGCTGAGTTATGCATGTTATCAGTATCTGACTCTGAGACTATGGCTTCCTTCAAAATCATTACCACTTTGAGTTCATGAGGTTTTTGGGTGAAGATCAAGTTTTTCCCACAAGCCACACTGTCTTTGCCATCAGGTTTTATTAAGTGAAATGCTTGAGTACCGACCACAGTTTTGGAATTATCCCAGCATTTCTGGAGATTAAAAGTGAGACCTTCTTTATCAGTTTGGCTGACATAAAGTATGTTTATCTAAAAAAAAATTCCATTTAGTTTTGATGCAACCTGGTAAAACCCAAAGGCATCATTGAATACTGCTTTTCCCTTGAGTACCTCTCGCCACACACTCCGTTTCGCTTCTCCACCAATACCATCTATTGGACCCTTCCCATGTGATGTGGTAGGCAGCACCTTTGTGCAGGACTGATTTTCAAATAAAAAACCTGGCCTTATATGCCAAGAGGTAATTAGTTACCTTGAATAAAAGGAAGCATTTCAATTAAGTTTAAGGGAATAAGATTCAATCACTGTATAAAGGAACTAAGGGAATGTGCTCGAAACAATCATATATGCAAATCAAGCTTTACGACTCTCTTCTCAGTTGTCGTCATCTACCCATAGGTCCCATCCTGGCTCAGTGTGTCATGTCCTTGATCAATTTTCAAATTATTTTTTCTCTTTATTGCTAACAGATATTGCATTGATATTTCATTGAGATATTGCTTGGAGTGTGTAATAAGAAGGTATGAAATGACAATAATTTCTATAAAAAACTTTTGAAAAAAAATAAACTTTTGCATATCAAATCAGCCAGGACATGACATCTCAATTTTGGAACAAAATTTTAATAAGCTGATCAGTTTTTGAAAATAAGCAAACAAGGTTTTCCATATTTCTAACAACTTATATTCAGTGTTTCATTCTATCATTCATACAAAAATAATCAAAATTAGAAATTATATGAAAATATCCAATGTCATGTCCTGGCTCAAATGTATGCATTTTCGAAATAAACATGCTAATAAAAGTCATTTTTCACAACCCATGAGTGAAAAAAATCAGTTTTCCTGACACCTTAGATGGTTATTTTTTATAATTCATGATTATTATTTGAATATTATAAACTTTAGTTTTTCCACCCTGAGGTACCTAATACTGTAGAATGGCCCTATTATAAACATGTAAATTTACTGATTGAAATAAGGCATAATGTCCATATACTGTGCCATAGGAATTATATTCAGGTGAAAAAATGTCAACTATATGCAAGAAATTGACATTTAAAGAAATTCCTCTCTAAATATTTTGGGGTGTCCTGTAGGCCAGTGTAGGGTGATTTTCGAAAGTTTGGGTGGACATCCAAATCTTGGTTTCTTACTCAAGTCCATAAACCAGGGTCTGACGCTTAGTTTTCAGGTTCTAAAGGGGCCTGAAAGGTATTTTGATAAAAAAATAAGTGGTCAAAAACAGGATTTCTATTATTATACATATTATTTTGGGCCCCTATCCTGAAAAATCTAGGGGCCCACAGCAAAATCTAGGGGCTTATGTCCCTGGGAAAAACGAACCCTTTAAACATTCCAAATAAATCTAAAGTATATGTATAAATGAGGATCTATAGTAATACCATTTGTACATGTATGCTGCTGAAATAAGTTTCATGAGTAGTGTCCTAGCTAGGATTTATAAATGCCTGGCCAAAACAGCAATTAAAAATTTTCTACCCATCTAGATTAAGCTACTAATCTACTTCAAATCCTTAAACTAGCTATGTACAATTAGTAGCATAGTGCAGGGTCTTAGCCAGGATTTTCATAACAGGGCAGGGTGCAACATGGGTTGCAAAACATTATTTTCTGAGCCGGACAATCTGCCCCTAAAGTTGACATGCCGCGCCACTCTGTTAAACAAATGTGAGATTGGTCTTTGCCCTAAAACATTACTTGCCGAGCGGGGCAAGTCAGAGTCTTGTTCAGCTTGCCCCATTGCCGTTTTTTGTCTAATTCACTTGCAGCGGGGCAAGTGGTTGTGTTTCACACTGCAAAATGTACAAAATGGGGTTTCAAGAAGACAGCCCTGGTGTCCAAAGCCCCTCACTGAAAAAAAAAGTTATCATACTGACCATATACATCAATTGACAAATCAAGTAATTATATGCTTTATTTCTTCAACAAATGTTTTAGTTATAATCATTTAAGAATAAAACTTGTAAATATCTACTTGAAATTAATATTTGCCCCCCCCCCCCCCCCCCCCCCCCAAAAAAAAAAAATAGACCTGTATATTTTTTGTGGACCAGGTTGCCAAAAAAGACCCTGACACCCTGCTGGCTAAGACTCTCTTTGATGTGAACTTTCATAAATGTGAAAACTGATGGTGTGGTATCAACGTTTTAATGTGCCTTCTACTTGTTTTATTTCAGAGTAACTAATCTTTCCTAGTTGGTCCTATGTGAGTGGGGCTGTCAGGATGAGCAGACAGTCATCTGCCGGGAGTAGCAAAGCGAGAGGACACACGCCAACAGGTGAGGCCATTTTAACCATGATGCTGCATGGTCTTCTAGCCAAAATTTGGAAACAGGGTGTCCAAACAGAGGTTTCATAGACTTTTGCATGTCAAAAGTGTGATACTAAGTACATACTATTAATATAATAAACCCTATATATTTACAGATTTTGCTTTTTAGGCCAGTAAAGTTCTGCTTTGTGTGTACTATAAAAGTGCCACTGCAGCGTCTACATCTTCTATCTTCTAAGAAAAGTTATCATCAGCAGAGAGGTCTATTTATATTTAATCAACGTCTCTGTCATCAGCAAATCCTGACAAACTTTTGGGTCTCCAAACTGTCAAAAAACAGTGTTCTGGGTGTCCAAATGACACGTCGGATGCATAGGCGGCTAAGCCCCTGTTATGCTGCTGTCAGCTAAAATAAGTAGGGCTGTGCTCATCGATTTATTGACTAATTTTTTTCAATGTTGAATTTCTCGATTCGATTATATCATGCGCAGTAATACATAGAAAAGTGTGGTGGGGGCCGGATCAGCACCATGTAAAAATACATAGCGTGGCCCTCACCACACTTTTCCAAGCATTACCGTGCGCGATAGTGTCTATTGCAGTGTAGTTTCATTGGCGGCCAAAGGTTTCACTCATACAAGGCAGTAGTTCCATTAAATGATATTTAAAAAGAAGCAAACTTTGTCTTGCTCTATCTATATACCAGGGTCTGACGCTAAGGCTTGCCCTATTGCCCGGGGCAGGTTCGAAAGTAAAAAACACAGTTTCGGGCAAGTTCATGGCCTAATCTAAAAGCCCGAACAGGCAAGTCAATATTCCCACTTTAATACCCCATACAAAAGTTAGACCAAGATTATTGTCGTTATTTCGGCAAAACAATGCCCTTCACAGTGAGATTGTCATTCTAAATTGTACGCCTCTTTAGAGTTTATTCTCATAAAAAAAAATGCTAAAGAGGCATCCAAAAGAGGATGTCACTGTGTTAATAATGAACAAAGTGCAAAATAACACTTGGAGGGGCAAGTTGAATTTTTTTTCGGGCAAGCAAAACTTGGGGTTGCTCTGCCTGAACGGGCAAGTGCCTTCAAAAGTTAATGTCGGTCCCTGTATACAGGGTTGTTATGATTAATCTAGCAAATTGGGTAACTAACTTTTGACCCAAACATTTCAGAAATACTTTTAAGAGTTGAAATCAAAGAGGATCCATCACTGAATGTATTGTTCTGATTCCTGTATATTGTCTTTAATATTTCCTTTGCTGTTTTTCCAGTCTCCACTGCCAGCAACAATGACTTGGCTGGCCTGTTTGAATGCCCAGTCTGCTTCGACTATGCGCTGCCTCCTATCATGCAATGCCAGAGTGGGCATATAGTGTGTTCAAGCTGTCGGCCCAAACTCTCCTGCTGTCCCACCTGCCGAGGTCCTCTAGGTGAGTACAGTGTCTCAAGATAAGGCCTAAAAAAGTTGTTTATTTCCTGTAACCCTACCCTAACAAGTATTTATTCAAAGAAATCCCTACCCTAACGTTTTTTTCGGCACCCCCAACTCCCAATCAAAGTAAAACATGCATAAAACACATATTTTTGAGCAAAAAATAATGCAAAATTATTATTTTTTACCGACCTACCTACCCTATTTTTTTCAGACCGTTACAGGAAACAAAAAATATTTTTTCTTGGCCTAAATATTTGTTTTATTGTAAAATTTCAAAGAACACAGCACAGCATATCAACAAACCACTTGCTGTCGCTGCTGCGGGAAAAGACAGTCAGCTGTTTTGGATGAGGTTAAGGTCACATATGACTGATAATATACAATCAGAACGTCCTATAACAATTGGATTTACCGTTGTTGGAAGCATGTGCGTGTGCTGTGCTCCCATTGTTGAGTAAGGTGTCACATCGCCTTGTGAGCACAGCAGCATGGAATGGTGAATCCCAGTTAGCCGATCACAGCTTATTGTGAGTGTTTTTCCATCAAGGTTATGACTATAACGTTAATAATGTGGGTTTTTATTTTTCAGGAAATATCCGTAACCTGGCGATGGAAAAAGTAGCCAGCACCGTCATGTTCCCTTGTAAATACTCCAACAGTGGTTGCAATGCCACCCTCCTTCACACAGACAAAACAGACCATGAAGAAACTTGTGAATTTAGGTAGGAATTATCTTGATAACTTGTTAACCCTCATGCTGGTGGTGGCTAATTTTGCCACTACTAAATAATGCAAAACACCTTAAAGAAAAAACTGAAACCATGGCACCTGGTACTTATCTGAGAGAACATGGCGAGAGCTATCCAATGAATACCAACATGACAGGGTTTGTATGGTTTTCAAAAGTCTTTGCATCATTGTGCTTTAGATGAAAGTAGCCTGAGCAGCATTGGAAGGGTTAAGACCAGTATCTTTGCCAGCAGGGCGCTTGGGTGTCATTTGGGCACCCATACCCTCATTGATCAGAGTTTCACACATCAGATCGCCCCAGTATTTTTGTGGGACATTTCTAAGAAATGTCAATTTAAGAAATTTATCTCTTTTCTCAATGAATATGAACATTTGTATGATTGTCATCTAAGTATAGTATGGTCTCCTTTGAAAAAAAGACAACCAAAAGTTTTGGGATTACCAAGTTAGGAGACCCAGTTTTGAGATGCTTGCTCAGCCCCTTGTGAAAACCATGGTCCATTTTCACAGTTGAATTGAACTTGCACATGAACACAAAGGAAGATATGAAATGATTTTAACAGCTTAACTCATAGCGCAATGTAATAGAAACTTAAATTCTTAGTACATGTACTTGTGGTAGTAGTTCACTTGTTATTTGTGTGATTTCAATAAGAAAAGAAAATATTACAACATGCACTTAACTTTTTTACGGTTATCAAGAAGGAAATAGCGATGGTGCATGCCAAGCATTTTGCGGGTGGCACAGGCTATCCAAATTGTTTGATAATTCAAAAATGGCCATTTTGGCCATTTACAGTCCTTATAACCAATGGATGTTTCAGTCTGATGGTGGTAGAATTCTTAGTACTAGTGACTTGTGGTATAACTTCTCTTGTTATTTGTTTGATCTCATATAACAGGCACTAGTGGTCAGGGTCTGACACTTAGATTTCAGGCTAGGGTCTTTCGATAAAAATTAGTGGTCAAAAACAGGATTTCTGGTTAATTTTCATACTATTTTGGGCTCATAGACTGAAAAATCTAGGGGCCCACAGCAAAATCTAGGGGCATATGCCCCCGGGCCCCTGGGAAAGTTGAACCCTGGTGGTAGTAGTTGACATGTTATTTGTGTTATTTCAGGCCTTACTGCTGTCCATGCCCTGGGGCTTCCTGTAAGTGGCAGGGCTCCCTAGAACAAGTCATGCCTCACCTAATGCACCAGCACAAGAGCATCACCACACTACAGGGTAAGTCACATGGAGAGTCTGGGTGGCAGTGAATAAACTATCAATGGTACTGTGGTATTTCTATGGAATACTCTTTCAATGGTACCGTGGTATGTATATATATATATATATATATATATATATATATATATATATATATATATATATATATATATATATATATATATATATATATATATATATATATATATATATATATACACACACACATACAATATATTCTTCTTGCTTATGTTAAGGCTTGACACTAAGTTGTTTTTCCTGGGAGCCCAACTGCATCTTCAAAAGCTACTTAATGGTGTTGTGTATAGAAACTAGTAAGTCTTTGGGCTCCCTGCAGAAATTTGAGGGAACGTCAGGAGAATTCAGTCAGGGCTGCAGCTAATTTCGAGCCCTGTTAAATATGAAAAAAAAATCAAAAGTTTTAGGCCTTAAACACTATTAGTTATCAACTGTTTTGGAGTATGATACAACTTATATCTCGCAATCAGATGGCTGTATCATGCGAGATATAAGTTGTATCATACTCCAAAACAGTTGATAACGAATTTATCTCATGATTGCCTCCTCGACCTCTGCACAGGTAATAAAAATGAACATACATACATACATACAAATACTAGGAGGTTGATACAGGATTCTGAGCGGTTAATACAACTTCATATCACATGCCAATTGACCAATCAAAAGCCTAGAATTTTGCCAATCATGAGATAAACTCTAATATTTAGTTGCTGTGTATTTCCAGGGGAAGACATAGTGTTCGTTGCGACAGACATTGTGAGTGTGACCGGGCTTGAGTATGAATGGGTTATACACATGCTACTGGACAGTATTCTTCTATTTTGTTACTGTGTATTTTCAGGGGAAGACATAGTGTTCCTGGCCACAGACATCAACCTGCCCGGTGCGGTGGACTGGGTGATGATGCAGTCGTGTTTTGGCCATAATTTCATGCTGGTGCTGGAGAAACAGGAGAAGTTTGACGGCCTGCAGCAGTTCTACGCCATAGTGCAGCTCATAGGAACCAGGAAACAGGCAGAGAACTTCGCCTACAGGTTAGTGGCTAGAATTTATAGTCGTGCATGTGCATGGTCTTAGTCAGGATTTAGAATCTGTGTGCCCAATATAGTAGAAGTTCTACGCCATAGTGCAGCTCATAGGAACCAGGAAACAGGCTGAGAACTTCGCCTACAGGTTAGTGGCTAGAATTTATAGTCGTGCTTGAGCATGGTCTTAGCCAGGATTTAGAATCATTGTCTTTTGGTTTCATTTGAAAATAATTAAAAATATGTTCATATTGATCTAGAAATGCACTGTCCAATTACAGTTTGGTGGAGCCGAATGGCCTGATTCAAAAAGGTGCATACTTATTTATATGGAATAATACCATTGCACGTCCATTGTAAATTCTGTTGGGATGGATGTTAGAGATAAAAAGGAATCAAGGTTCACAATATTAGACCTTTTCATTAGTGTAACATAGATTACAATGCTCATTTTATTTTACAGGCTAGAACTGAATGGACATCGCCGTCGCCTGACGTGGGAAGCTACGCCCAGGAGCATACATGACGGCGTACAGTCGGCCATCATGAACAGTGACTGTCTTGTGTTCGATACGAACATAGCGCAGCTTTTTGCAGACAATGGAAATCTAGGAATTAATGTTACAATATCCATGTGCTGAAGTGAACCGCTGCGCATATGTGTGCATAACTAGCTCAACGAAATCCCATTATACAGAATCATTCGCGAGAGAAAAATGTGGTGCTTATTTGTGTCGTGGATGGGCGCACATGTTTAATACAGTCTAGTCACTCTGCCCCCTTGTGGCAGTACCAGGAACTAGGATGTCCCCAGCATGAACGGCAGTGCCTGGAAATGTGGTGTGGATCTCCCCTTGGGTCGCCATCTGGTGGTAGTGGCGGTAACTAGGCATGCTGCCAGCAGGACGGCCTGCTCATGACGAAATGGCCATGCTGTATCTGCGTGAAAGTGTTTTGAAATCGGCAGAAATGATAGACTGCCATGTGTACACATACTGAGTTTAGAGTTATGTCCCAAACCAGGGTCTTAGCCAGCAGGGTGTCTGAGCGTCTTTTGGGCACCCAAACCTTTAAAAAATTATCACACATAAGGACACCCAAATATTTTTTGAGAACTATTTTTGAAAATATCAATTTCAATTAGGTAATTGAATTTTTTGATAAAGCTCCCATGACATTGCATAAGGATATTATCTTTGTTTTTTCAAGAAATAAGTAGATATTTGTAGTTGTTTTCTGAATATATTGCTGTGTCCCTTTGAAAACATGGACACCCCAACATTTATAAAATGCTTATTTTGGACACCCAGTTAGACCATGTTCTCCCAGCTTACCTAATCTTGATTAATATCTGTTTTGCTAAAGCATTGAGTTGTAATATATGTAATCAATCGGGGCCTCTCAAGCCTATCTTTTGGACAGGTATTTTCCTGAAAACTTCCTTTTAGGGCAGGCAAACATATCTGAAGAATTTTAAATTTTGACTTTTTGTGGTAATAACCAAATATTCTCCTATCAGACCATTGTCTAGGACATAGCAGGAGTTTAAATTGCCTTTTTTGACAAAATAGGCTATTAAAAATAGATGGTATTAGGATTTGAAGTAGCTGGGTAGCTAAATCTGGATGGGCATAGATTTTAGAATTGCTCTTATGGACAGGCATTTCCATCACGGTCTTAGCCAGCAGGGCGTCTGGATGTCTTTTTGGACACCCAAACCCTTAAAAAGCACCCCTCAGGACATCCAAAAATATTTGTGAGGAATTTCTTAAAATGTCAATCTCAACATATAAATAATTTTTTTCATCTCCATATTATTCCTATGACATTGTATAAGAATATCATGCCTTATTTTGGTAAATTTATATATGTTTATGGTTAAAATCTGAGTATATTGTGGTCCTCCTTAAAAATTTGGACACCCACAATTTAATAATTGGCAATTTTGGGCACCCAGTTTTTAAATCCTGGCTAAGACCCTGATTTCCATAATCCCGGCTAAGACCCTGTAATCCATCCACATCTGGAGCATACACCTCTGGCACATGTAAATATCTTGCTGACTCAGCAAAATCTTGAGAAATAGTTGACTGAAAGGTATCATTTGTTTTGGGTTGAACATCCCCTCTTCAAATATTTTTCAAAAATAGGTCTATTTGACGCGTTACGTTCAAAGCGTCAGATCATGTTAGTAATGTGTACTACCAACGTCTTTTGGCTAAAAAGCTGTCACATCAGTTTGGAGTTGTGAAAATGTTGGGATGGTCAATACCTTTGAGAAGTAGTATCAAAATATATTTCAGTATCAATACAGTGAAACTTATCAACTAGAATATCTCAAGTTCAAATTCCTTATGCATTGAACACTATCTGAAGGCCCACCGAGGCAATTTTCTACTTTTATAAAAGGAAAGTAAATTGAAGTGTGAACACTATTTTCCTGGAAGTGACTAACATACACAGGTTCTGTAGAACCGTTATTTTGGTTTCACCAGTAAACTATTTGGACTCCTTTTGTACTAGCGAGTACAATTTTTCATGCTGTAAGGTTTGAGCTTATTCTCCAAGGTTAAAAAATCATACTTGGTGTTTGTAGCCAATTGAATCCCATCCAGACTCAAAACACACACTAAGGCTTTCATACACAGCTTTAACAATTCCAATGCTGAGGCTACTTTCGTCCAAAACACAAGGATGCAAAATATTTTAAAACCATCTTAACCCTGTCATGGTGGTATTCATTGGATAGCTCTCACTGAGTACTGTCAGTTGAGTACCCATGTGCCAGGGTTTCAGTATTTTTTCAGTTTTTTTTGCCTCATTTCGTATTAGCCAAATTAGCCACCAGGAGCATGAGGGTTAAACAGTATCTGTTCTATTTCTAATGGATGGTATTTGAATCTGTTTGATTTATCCAGTGGACAGACTTCCAAAAGTGATTTTAACCCTTTAACTGCAGGTACTATTAATTGACCACACACAGACCTGTTTTGGGTGTAAATCCCTTGCGGATGTGACACCATCATTGGCCAAGTGATTTTTGGGTGTTCTGCCTTATTAGCTCTATGAAAATCAGTAGGAACATAGTCACCAAATGAAGGAATACTTTTTGGCTATTGGAACCAAATTTACTACAATATAAGACTGGAATTACTTGCCAATTTTGGTCTTCCAGGAATAAATGTGTACTTATATTATAGCAACAATAGTCACTTCATGTACTTAAAGGGTTAAAAAATAACTATTTAATTTCCTGTGAATGGGCATTTTTGCTTGGACAAATTCAAAACCAAAACTTGTGAATTCCTATCAGCGACTGGCCTAATTCTTGTTGCTAAGTTCTTGGTGTGATTTTGAATTAGCGTGATCCCATGATGTGCATATTAACAATGTCTTTCATTTAGAAAAAACGTTCCTGAAAATGTGTCATTAGAGGTTTACTTATGATTTTTGTTTTCCCAGTCCAGTACTTGCTGCTGCCAGATTCTGCAAGTCCTGCCACTTTTTGCCGGTTCTAATACTTCTTACAACAAAGTGGTAATTATTGGTAAACTGAAATCTGCAAGTCCCTGGGAAAAGCTATTATCTGAAATTACTGCTCTGAGTGCCAGGTTGTACCTATGGAAGTATGGGAAAGTAAACCTCTGTCTGATATACAGAAGAAGCCCAAAGTCAAAAAGCAGTAGTGATAAAAACTTGATTACACTTCCAAACCTTGTTAGATAATATAGATTTCATTTAACCCTTCCAACGCTGAGGCTACCTTGCGTCCTAAGCACATGGACACAAAATTTTTTGAAAACCATCTAAACCCTGTCATGTTGGTATTCATCAGATAGCTCTCGCTGAGCACAATCTGATGAGTACCCATATGCCAGGGTTTCAGTAATTTTCCAGGTTTTATGCCTCATTTTGTATTGACCAAATTAGCCACCCGCAGCATAAGAGTTAAGGTGCTATCCTGGAGATGGACGGTAGTGTTGAACATGTATAGGTGGCGCCACTTGAGATACACAGGACAATTGACAAAGATGGCTGTTATGTAATTCAATGGAGATGACTCTGTACCTCAATACTGTGGTAGACTAGTAGTGCTTTAATGATTCAGAGAGAGCAGTTTCCTAGTGGAAACAGTGAAGGCTCAGAAGGAACTTCCAATTGTGTATAGTGTAAATTATGATGAATCTATTTGTATCTTTTTGTGCTCAATTATTTTCTGTGACTGTGCCGTGCTTTGTAAAATGATTCATGCGGATGTTTGTGTGGGTTTGAAAGGAAAGGGAGGTTGTGTACTTCTTTAGTTCACAGGGATTTGTTGATATGTATATTTTGTAAGCTTCATAAAAAAATCAGCTAGATGAACTTTGTTTTACTGAAAATACCCTCTAAAGAAGGAGGGAAAGTCAAGAAGTTAGCTAATCTAGATATTTATGTGAATTTTCTCTAAAAAGGAAATTAACCTAATGAAATGAAGGGCAAAAAGAATGGTTCAAAGTTAAGTCCTATATCTTACTGGTCTGTTTAAAGCAGTTGTACTTGAATGGGTACATAATTTGGAGAATATTTGTAAGGTTGTGATAATATGCTTGTCTCCGTAATTTTCTATCCCTCTCTCCTAAATTTAGCAATCAGTTTGGGAATTTTTGGCAAATCTGAAAATTTCATTGATGCCAATCACTACTATTGTATGATGTCACTTTGGAAAAGTGAGGAATAAGAATAATAGGGGAAGGCTGTACTAAATCAACTACTGTAAAGAAATAAGAAAGTTTCTCATCGAAAAACTGAAATCTGCGCAAAGAAGTATTGCTGTACTGTTGCTGTCCAGGTACACTATACTCAGCCTCTTATTTGAGATAAGTAACCCTTCCAATCCTGAGGCTACTTTCGTCCAAAGCACAAGGACGCAAAGATTTTTTGAAAAAACATCTAAACCCTGTCATGTTAGTATTCATTGGATAGTTCTCACTGATTACTCTCAGATGAGTACCCATATGCCAGGGTTTCGGTCATTTTCAGCTTTTTAGCATGATTTTGCATTGGTAAAATTAGCCAGCAACAGCATAAGGGTTAAGGTTTGGAATTCATTTATAAATATTTTTTCATACATACAGTGTCTCAATTGTGATTGGCTGGTTGTTAATGGTTGAGGACTTGGGGGGAAATCACGGTATTAACCGTAGTCACTGGCAACTTTCTCACATGCTTCAAGCCGGATTCAAAACCATAACTATGGCAGCAGTCTGAAATTGCCTGTAGTTGGTGTGCAATACCCAAAACCACTTGGCTATTTTGGGCATCCCCAAGGCCTTCTAACACATGCAAACAAGCGTCAAATGATAAGTATTTGACCAAGTTGTTCTTTATAAACAAAACTGAGTTTGATGTTTGATAGTTTCCATCTTTCTTAGGGTAGCAGCGTTGCGCAGTTTACCCAGACATCAACATGCTCTGTGCACAGGTGGATCCAGATCACTACCTCTTTAGATTCCTTCGAACAAGTGAAAACGGCCAGGTTTCATTTATCCACTCATACTTAAGAGTTCATCTAGTAGTTCTTATCTGGATCTATGGTACTTTTGATGATACATTTGGAATTAACGATTTTACAAAATATTTGAATGAGAGTTGTTGGTAATGTTCTGAATACATTTCCTGAATAAAGTTCTTCCAACTTCACTTTTGCCCATAAGGTTTCATCAAAATCATCAGACTGCTTTTGGCTGCTGTGAGCATTAATGGGTTCAGAACAAGAAAGTGCCTTGCCTGAAACATACCTTTTGTTTGGTATGTTCATGTTTTCAATACAAAAATAATTAGAATCCAAATAACACCTCTCATTCAAATAGTTTTAAAATCTATGCTATATTCCACAAATTTGATCTTCAGAAGTGTCATGGCATCCAAATAGTATATTCTATGATGAATGTTGGCATGATGGATGAAAATCAGGTTCTTAGCCAGCAGGGTGTCCAGGCATCATTTGGGCACCGAGCCCTCAAAGATCACATACCAGGACATCCCAAAAAAATTCTTAGGAATTTTTGTACTTTTGTACTTCAATATCTAGCGTACAATTGAATGTTTTCACCTCAATGAAATTCCCATGACATTGCATAAGGATATTATGCATTTTCTTAATAGTTAACTATCTTTTATATGGTTGTCATCTGAATACATGGTGCTCTCCTTTGAATAGATATGCCTCAATTTTTTTAAATGACCGATTTTGGGCACCCAGTTTCTAAATCCTGGCTAAGACACTGTAAAAATCGTGATATTGTGTTTTCATTATGTATGGAATTTTTGTAAAGAGTACGTGAACTATACATGTACTCTCTATTCTCAACCTGTTCTTGCCTGTGGATCGTCTGGATTCTGATCAATATTAACCTTTCAAAAGTATTTTTTCAAAATTCCTATGATGAAGGCGATTTCATCAGTATATTTAGGATAGTATTAGGTTTTATATCTAAATTCTTACCTGCTCACATTGGAAGCTATCTCCAGGGCTTGCTCTGGTCACCCAAAAGGTAGGCTCTCATTTGGCAGTCTCTCCCTATGGAAGATCCTTGCGATGATCATAGCGGAGGGTCTACTAAATGTAGCCTCCAAAATTAAAAATAGACCGTGGTTTGTGTGATCCCCGCTAGGGGCCGCACTGATACCGGTCATGACGTCACGGTTGGCGCATGCGCCTTCATCCTCTTCTCTTTTGGGCGCCATTGCTCTGCCAATCGGTTTTTGAAAGCTCTCGGAAGTTTACGCTCGTTTATGCTATAAACTCGAGCCTACAGTACAGACGTACAAGCGAGTATAACAGTGAGACCATTATACATCGCTGGGACAGGTAACTTGTCGGTATCTCTGTGTTTTCCCTGTATTATTGTCTTGTTTCCATCTGACCTACGACGATGTCGTCGGCCAGCGTGTATAGCGTCGGTCCCGCGGCGGGACGACCTTCTTCTCAGATTCGGTGTGGGGCTTCGCCCTGCCCGAATTTCACCACTCGCCCTGCTCCTGACGTACCCTGGATCGCGCACGGGTGCTGCTCTCGGCACACCCGTTGTGACAGGAATCATACCTGCACTGTGTGCGAATCCTGGACGGAGGAGACCTGGGTAGGATTCGATTCTTGGATGACCAAGAGAATCCAACGGTCTGAGAGGGATGCGGCCTATCGGGCCCGCAAAACTAAAGCACGCAGAGAACGTTCTCGTTCTCCGCGCTCTGACAAACCTTCAGGTTTGCCATTAGAGCGTGGTCGAGCTAGGACTCGACGTACCGCACCTGCGGTAACTCCCGCAGCTGCGGGAAGTGCGGTAAATACCGCAATCGCGGGAAATGCGGTAAATACCGCAACTGCGGTAAATCCCGCAAATGCGGGAGATGCGGGAAATCCCGCAATCGCGGTAACATCTGCGGTAACCTCCGCAACTGCGGTGACTTCCGCAACCGCGGTGTCAGCCTCTTCTACCGCATCTACGGGGAAGAGATCTGGGGGAAAATCTCCCACTCCTGAACACAGGAGGAGATCTCCAAGGAAGGCCGTGCCTTCAACTCGTCTTCGTGACGAGTCACCCCCAACGAAGAAGTCCCGCGGGACTGCTGCTCCTAGCAGAAAAAAGGGGGGGGCCACAAAGAGTGGTGCCTCAGAGGGGTCTTCTGGCCCCACTACTAGGAGCAGCACCCGGAGGACTGCTTCGGCAGCTGCTGCTACATCTGCGGTGATCACCGCACCTGCGGTATCTCCCGCAGTAGCAGTATCTCCATCGGTTGGGCGTACTCCAACAAAGGCTGCCTTGAAGTCATATGACGCAGCCCAGGTGGGAGTCGCCTCGCCGATGAGAGACCCCTTGTTCCCCGAACTCGAAGCGGATCCACTGGGGGGTGACCCCTATGTGGACCTGTTCGGAGAGGACTCTGAAGGGGAGCACATTCCCTGTGGTCAGCAAGAAAACATGGAGAAATTGTTTGAGCTGGTAGGGCGTGCAAGCTCTCAGGGTCATGGCCTGGTGGAAGAGGACTTGTTTCCCCCCCCAGTCCTGACTCTGGCTAATCAGCCACAACCACAGCCGACACCGAATGTGCCTCCGGTGTTCGACATAGCGACGTTAGTGGCGGCCCTGAAGGAGGCAAATCCTCCTCCTCCGCCTCAGCAGCCAGATATGACACAGTCAATCTTGGCGATCACTCAGTCGCTTGTGGCAATTTCTCAGAAGCTGGATAAACCAGCTGCCCCTGAGAAGAGACCAAGATCTCCCTCTTTGTCTCCATCGAGGTGCTCACCTCCTCCGTCCAAGAGACCTCACCGCCGTGAGGCCTCTCCCTCGCCTACCAGGACGAGGTCCGGCCGGTCGTCACCGGCATCTTTGTCTCCCGGTCAGTTCTCCGACCAATCAGATGATGAGGAAGACGATCACTTCGATGATCAAGTGGAGGAGGTCTTCGACCCCTGTGGTCTTCCGCCTGTAGAGGCGTGGTCTGAGCTCGATCGAGAGCTCTTGGGCGCAGCTTCCGACAAGCCTGCGGAACCTGTGGCTCCCCCTGAGGTGCCTCCGCCACTTCAGACAGCCGCGACGGCCTCCATGTCCACCGCTCCGGTGACGTCGGTCTACGCAAGGCTGGGTCCGCCTAGGGATGGGAGTGGAGATCACACGATCCCACCACACCCTGACCTTACTAGGTCGTGGCGTGAATCCTGGGAGGCGCAGGATTTTAAATTTTCTCGCCCTCTGGAGTTCGTACCCGTTCTCCATGCACTTGCGAAGGTGCTAAAGTTCTCCTCACCACCATCCGCTTCTCCTCCCCCGGAGGAGTCGGAGTTCAGTGTCTTTGCCACACCGACCTCACGTGCGGTGGAGGCACCAGCGCTATGGGCCCGTGACGGGGTCTCTAAAATAGCGTGTACTGTCGACGACAGACGGGTGGTGAAGGAGGCCGGGTCCTTCGGGGACTCTACCCTCGCGCGCTTCTTCCCTCTTGTGGAAGAGGACGAGACCTTGCTTAAGGTCCTCGAAGTGGACGCCGAGGTGACAGAGTACATGCGATCCACCTACAAGTTGGATTGGGATCCGGCAAAGCCCTTTGGACCGAAAGGACCACATCCGGTGACCAAAGAGGCGGAGAGATTCGCAAAGCAAGTCGAATCGACTTCATCTCTCCTCGCGCGCCTCTCTATATATTTGCAGCGAACTCAAGGGTTCATTTCTGCAACTATAGTAAGTAGAGAGAAAGAGCGCGCTGCTCTCCTCGCGGGGTTGACGCCACCACCTATGCCAGAATGTATGGTTGACGAGACACTGGCCGGGGCCGTGTCTCTGGCCAACTATTTAACCGCAGCTATAGGACGCATCTCCACACGCCAGAAGTTGGAGGCGGGGTTTGACCGTCGCATCCGATTCTTATCGGCAGCTCTGGCGGAGAACAAGAAAGTCGTGCCCACGATGGCCAGACTGCGTCTCAGAGAGCTTCCCCTGACAAAGGGTCTCATGTTTGCGGGCCAATGGACCCAAACAGTAGAGTCGACCACCAAGACCCAACTCTTGAGTGTGTCACAGGCTCAGTTAGCCCGTGACCAGCCCTCGACCTCGAAGCAATCGGGGGATCGTTTTCGGATCCCCTTCAAAAAAGGCAGAGGTTCGGGCGGCAAGCACAACAAGAAGGGTAAAAAAGGTGGTGGAGGCTCGAACTCCTCCTCGTCCGAAGGCGGTGGAGGTAGAGGTGCCGGTAGAGGCCGTGGTAGGGGTCGAGGTGGAGGCGCCAAAAAAGACGCTTACTCCACCTATAACACCCCAAAACCAGCCCCCAAAGCTGATGCAGAATGATCAGCTTTGTCCGGTGGGGGGGCGATTAAGAGCGTTCGCCCACCTGTGGCCCCTGATTACGTCGGACCAGTTTGTACTGCAGACTGTAACCAAGGGCTACAGGATAGAGTTCACGGAGAACCCCCCAAGAACAAAGGAGCCCCGCTGCACCCCGATTCCTCGGAATCAGGCGCGACGTCAGGACCTCGAACGAGGCCTGGAGTCCATGCTCGAGAAACGGGCGATCAGGGAGATTCCCTTCCACACGGACATACCAGGGTTTTACTCCCCTATCTTTCTGGTGGCCAAAGAGTCGGGCGGTTGGCGCCCGATTCTCAATTTAAAGGCGTTCAACAAATTCGTAAAGCCCCTATCCTTTCGGATGGAGACGCTACGAACAGTGATGGACTGCCTGGGAGAGGCCCACCAGCAGAGGCTAAAGACCTCAGAGCATTTGAGGGACTCCTCAATGTCAGAGACGTGGGCAGTCTCTATAGACTTAAGAGACGCCTACTTTCACGTCCCCGTAGCTCCCGAACACACACGGTTCCTCCGCTTTGCCTACGATGGCAGGGCGTACGAATTCCTGGTGCTCCCGTTCGGGCTCTCAACAGCACCTCGGGTGTTCACGAGGATTGTGCGAACCATCGAGGCGTTCCTCAAGATACAGGGTGTAGACATGCACCAGTATCTAGACGACTGGCTTCTGAAGAACCAGTCAAGGTCGCTTGTGGAACGTCAACGCGACCTCACACTGTTCTGGGTGACAAAACTGGGCTTCCTCGTAAACGAAGGAAAGTCCCAGTTGATACCCACACAGTTCCCAGCATTCCTGGGATCGACCCTCGACCTCATCAACATGCTCGTTTTCCCGAGCGAGAAGAGGGTCATCAGAGCGTCGCGACTGGCATCCTCGCTCCTAGCACGGAGCCCTCAGCCAGCGAAAACTTGGCAGAAGCTCTTAGGACATCTGTCCAGTCTGCGCGAGTTAGTCCCCATGGCGGTGACGCATACTCGTCTGATCCAACTTATGCTCCACAGTCAGTGGATGCAAGTCTCGGACAGCCCATATCTCCGGATATACCCCGACCACGAATCGCTCAGAGAGCTGGAGTGGTGGGCATCGCGGGCCAACCTGACGGTGGGCCGGCCGTTTCTTAGGCCAGATCCGACTATGACGATAGTCACGGATGCCTCGATGGAGGGCTGGGGAGGTCACCTAGGAGACTGGTGGATCTCAGGTCAGTGGCCGCGGGCTTGGGCCAAGCACCACATCAACTGGCTCGAACTGCAGGCAGTATGGCTGACTCTGCAGCATTTTCTGCCTCAGGTACGGGACACTGCTGTGGATGTCCTTACGGACAATACCACTACAGTGGCCTACATCAACAAGGAGGGTGGAACTCAGTCCCCCACCTTGTGCTACCTGGCACTGGACCTGTGGGCCTGGTGCAGGCAACACGGGATCTACCTGGTTGCCAACCACATATCGGGAGTCAGGAACGTCCTGGCGGACGCCCTGTCCAGGGGGAAACACAACCACCCCACGGAGTGGTCCCTCCACAAGACAGTGGTTCGGCTCATATTCGAGCATTGGCCGACTCCCCATGTGGATCTCTTCGCGTCAGAGAAGAACCACAAACTTCCAGTGTTCTTCTCAGTGCGCCCCTCTCAGACGTCGAGCGGAATAAACGCTCTGACGCAGAATTGGGAGAGTCTGTACGGGTACGCGTACCCGCCGACCAACCTCATCCCGAGGGTATTGAGGAAACTGAGGCTGCAGTGGTCAGCCCGGATCCTCCTAGTAGCCCCGTTCTGGCCAAGCCAGCCGTGGTTCCGTCAGCTGACCAGCATGCTGACAGACCTTCCGCGAGTGATCACACCCAAGGACAACCTCCTGAAGAACTCGGTCACGGGGATGTTTTACCCCAAACCGGACAGAATGAGACTGGCTGTATGGCCGCTGTCCGCAAATCCTTCGTTGACCGAGGCTTTTCGCAGGGAGTTGCAGAGACGGCAGCCAGGGCCAGGCGAGAATCAACTTGCCGGCTTTATGATTCCCGTCTTCTCCACTACCGACAATGGTGTGTGGAGCGAGGTGTGGGTCCCGCTGAGGCCCCTGTAGCGGAAGTCGCGGAATTCCTGAATGGCCTGCGGACGGTGAAGCATAAGGGGAAGCCCTTAGCTCCGTCAACCATTGCAGGATACAAATCTGCTATCGCAGCCATTCATAGAGGTTTTCCGGATGGGACAACTGTGTCGTCCAACACGGATTTGTCGACCCTTATTAAGGGTTTGTTTGTGGTTTCCGCCAGACCAAGGACGCTCAATGAGACTTGGGATCTCCCGACGGTACTCAAGTACCTAGCGGGCCCTCCCTTTGAGCCGATTCACACGGCACCATTGAGGTCGGTGGCGGTCAAGACAGCTTTCCTACTGCAGCTGGCTTCGGCCAGGCGAGGAAGCTGGGTCCATTCCTGCAGGATAGACGCATGTCATCTGCGGTGGGAAAATGGAGGAGTCCGTCTTCTCCCATCCCTCCTATTGGACAAAAATCAGTCGGTCTCGTTTACTCCTAGTGAGGTGTTTCTCCTCAGCCTGAAGGAAGTCTCGCCAGACGACAAAGTACATTGCCCTGTCCGGGCCCTGAAATGGTACTTGGAATTAACCAAGCCCTTGCGAGGGGATGAAAAAGCCCTTTTCATTCGGTCAAGGGAGCCTTATACTAAGGCTACCAAGAGTACAGTCGCTGGTTGGGTCAAAGAGGCCATAGCGGGGGCGTTCTTGCACCTTCCTAAGGAACGGAGGCAACGCATGGGCATTAGAGCCCACGACACCAGAGGGGTCGCAACTACTTGGGCTACAATGGCCGGAGTGCCATTTGAAGCTATTATGGATGCCGCAGCCTGGAGCCGGCCGCAAACTTTTGCGCAGTTCTATCTTAAAGATCTTCCTGCAACAAAAGGCAGGTTTAGTAGAGCAGTGCTGGTCACGGCTGGCACAGCTTCTAGGAAATAGAACTGATCCTTCCACAGCTTTTCTTGGCGGTGGTACTCTGCTTCCAATGTGAGCAGGTAAGAATTTAGATATAAAACAGGAAATTAGAAGTAATTTCTTTTTTTATAATAAATACTTACCTGCGATCATTGCCCACCCTTCTGTATCCTCCCCTAGAATCCTTCTTCCATGATGGTATTTAACGCCAAAAATGAGAAGAGGATGAAGGCGCATGCGCCAACCGTGACGTCATGACCGGTATCAGTGCAGCCCCTAGCGGGGATCACACAAACCACGGTCTATTTTTAATTTTGGAGGCTACATTTAGTAGACCCTCCGCTATGATCATCGCAAGGATCTTCCATAGGGAGAGACTGCCAAATGAGAGCCTACCTTTTGGGTGACCAGAGCAAGCCCTGGAGATAGCTTTCAATGATCGCAGGTAAGTATTTATTATAAAAAAAGAAATTACTTCTAATTTCCTGATTTCAGGCGTGAATGAGTTAAAGGCTGGAGTATAAGATGGCGTAAACACATAATTTTCATCCACCTTTAAGCCATTAGTATTTGCATGGGCAAAAAGCAGTCTCTCAATTTTGACGAAAGCATTCAGGAAAAAGCATAGTTCGAAAAATATTGGAGAAGAGAAATGTCAATCAGAACAATACCAGCTATTACAGCAGTAAAAAGCTGTCTGACAATATTGATGAAATCACTCAGGCAAAAGTATAGTTTGGAAAATATTTTGAAAGGGAAATGTTAATCGTAAAATTATCAACTCTTTCAAATATTGTGCAAGGTCATTCTTAGGTTCAAAAGTATCATAGATCCTGAGGTCAAGCATGAGCAGGTAAAACATAAGTGCAATGAGTGCAATATCAAATATCAACTTAAAAAAGATAAATGAGAATGTTCTTGTGCCCAGATTTCGGACCCAAATGGCATTTCCAGCCTACGTTTATTTGTCAGCAGAATACCATCAGTTGTATGATATGTGACTAGCCAGTTGCTGTAGTCTGCTACTGCAGTGCAGTGGCAAGATAGTGTGGGGATATGTTATGAAAAAGTGTTGCTTTATTTCTGTAAATACACCAGTACACACTACTGTCATAAAAAATAAAGAAATGTACATATTCTTAATTGTATTACAAGTTGTTATCATTGCATTGTGTTTGAAAGATGGGTTAGGATTTTATTTTATCAGGTAAATGTTCTTACAAGTCGTTATCATTGCTTCGTTCTTCAAAGATGGATTAGGATTTTTGAATTTTGTTTTATCGAGTAAATGTTCTTATTATGTCGCAACTCAACATGTCTGCAAGATATCTCCAATAATTGGGAAATCTTTTCGTTCAGGGATGCTTTATTGGTTAGATTTTGGTAACCTTTTATAGATTTTAAAGGTCATTTTTGGACATTGAGGATCAAAACCTCTATACTAGAGGAATAAAATTTTGATAAATTATACTCTATTTCAAAACAGGGAGACAGGAAGTTTAGTCCAGAAGACATCACGCCAGAACAAATTTATTGGCCAATTGAGATTGGATAGACATTAGGTCAGCTTAGGTTAATGATAGTGGGAAGAGTTCTCTGGTCATTATGTAATATAGTACAGACAATATATAACTAAAGACCACTGAAAATAATCATGTCAGTGGTACCTGTCCCATCGCTTAAAGCAGGAGTTCTGGGTCATAAAGGTGATTCATGCTAACCAACAGAACAACTTCCACTTAACCCACTGTTGAGGGGTATTAAGGCAGTGCTTGCAAGCAAAGAAGTGGTAACACGATATCTTAGGTGTAGAGGAAGGATTACAAGAAGGTGGTTAATAGCCTTAACAGTGTGGTAAATACGCTTGAATCAATCGCTTTTGTTATCTAAACCTACCAAGATGCAGCTTGAGTGGGTAGTCTAGCGTCTCGCTCACTAGTGAGTCACTATGTTATTAAACACACGCACATTTTTTGTCTCATTATATTTACCTTGGTAAAACTAAATTGACTGCCCCCCAGCTTGTTAGATTAGCTTTTGATTAGGGCTAACCCAAAACGATTGATATGTATCCCTCTGAGACTAATCTCAACTGTAGAAAACTTACATTCTGATATAAGACGTTCAAATCCCTAATTTGTAGCTAAAAACTGCATTTAAAGCAAGTTTTGTTAAATGTGGTTGTACCGGGCAACTGGGCAATCCATTTTTCAGCTCTATCAGTTTTTCTAGGATTCAGACTATTTCTGATATCAGACAGAAATTAACATTTCAAAATAAAAGGTCATTTCTTTTTGGCATTTTCAGTTATTTTCGGTTATTTTTTCAACATAGGGTAGGGGAAATGAACGTCCCATAAAATCAAGTTTTACAAGCATGCGTACACACAGATACATACATACATACACACAGACAGACCCACTTATGACTAAATACATATGGGTTAAATAATCACTCCACATTTTAGCAAAAGGTTAAGCACTTAATTTCTTGAAAGATCCTTAATCTCTCCTTAGTCTACTTGATTCAGTCAGGTTAGCCACGTGTATAAGAGGATATTAGAGGGAGTGGGTGAATAACCTGAACAGTACTTTTATCTGAGTCTTAAAGTAATGCAAAATTACCTACATCTGCACACAGACAACTTTAATCCATTCGTGTCTTTAAGTTCATAGTTAGCAACACGTCACAGAGGACTTATAGTACAGAAGAGGCAGCATTAGTCCACATCAACTCGCTCTCCAAAAGCCATACACATCAGATCCGTCACTCGTGTAATAACTTAGACCTCCTAGTCCAAGTGACAGAAAAAGACAAGTCATTCAGTTTCAAGGTAGCAATTTATATCCGTTTGCATCAGATATACTCTTTATGTGGTCAATTCCACCCGGAGTGTATTTGTTAGGTATTGCTCTGCCTCATGTATTTTGCAATTGGATATTGTCTCATACTAGTAAGCATTCTGACACTGATTGCGACCAGGTTCAGGTACATGATGTGGTGGGCATTGTTACCTTAGTAACCTTCTTTATAAGCAGAGATAAACTAATGAGTTGGCACAGTGATTTAAATATTCCTGATGCATATGTAGAAACTATGTTCATATTAGAAAGGATGTAGAGCTGTCGAAACATGATGATGGCTATTGTTGCATTATCGTTTGGTTGAACTAGTCCTATTGCACAGAAAAACTTACTAAAGTAGTTTTATTTAATGTTTTTATCGTGTTGCCACTGATACTAGTATAGGTGTCTATAGAATAACTTAAGTAAGTTATTATAATTGCATAAGATACATAATTTGCACAGTGTTTACATGGCAACTGCAATAATCTTGGCAAATTTCTACTTCTATATGCATAGAAATATTTATCTCTTGTCTTATATATTTGAATTATAAATGTGGGTAAAACAACCTACCTTCAGGTCCCAACTCGTAAGGCTTGTAAGGATATCAATTAATACATCCACAAAAAGAGTGTTATTTAATCTAATAGGAACAATAATAACTGTTTCTATTTGATACTATTGCTTTTCATATAAAGGATTATCACATATTTCTTCCCTGTGAACCATATATCGGGCTCCCCCCACTCGGTCGCATTCATGGGCAGAAATATTTACCCTCCGCCAAAAGACAGACGGTTTGATGCTTTCACCTGCACTATCATACACGTCACTGCATTTCAAACTACAGTGCTCCTAAATGCTGAAAACATTTTTTGAATTAATAAAAAGTAGATATTTCTTTGCTGTTTTATCCCTATTTTTATGTTTAATATTTCAACTATTTCAAACTTCGTGAAATCAAAAATATTACAAAATGTACCATCGGGATCATGTGCAATAAACACAGTTACCAACAATTATTTTCAAGGGCTTGGTGCACCTATTGAAAAGGTGGGTAGCACTTGTATGTGCCTCTGCGGTAATGGGTAGACTGCCTCACTTTCTAGTACATATGGCTTTTAGCATTTTACCTGCTCACAGCCAGGAATCATGATCTCATCCTCAATAAAAGGTTTTTAGGTTAGGGTCATGGTTTTGCCGCTTTGAATCGCCAGCAAGCTTAATTTTTAAAAAACAAAAAAACAGTGCATGCATGATGTGTATGCCTTGTATTCTAACCTATGCTGAATTTCATGTGGTGTGTTAGCTGGCTTTGTAACACAACCATATGAAATGGTGGAGGACTGTTGGCGTTTAGTGTAGTTTAATACTTATTGTCTTGCTTCTAGCCCTTTCTGAATCTGTACTTGCCTTGTAAATTGCACTTTTAATGTTTCCTGATGCATACAAATATTCAACCCAATTTTACGACATAAATTTTCTTATTAGAATTCTCATCAAAATAAAGTCTGCACTTGCCTCCAGTCCTTAAACCACTGAGATTCATTAGTCAGACTCGACTCAGTGCAGGGAGCTCAAGTCTGAGCGGTCTAGCTACAGTACAGAACTGTAGGTGGAAAATAAGAATAAAACCGTATAAATGCAATCATTTACCATCTTTATATAGGTCT
The DNA here is from genome assembly GCA_963942565.1 of Maea johnstoni. Taxonomy (NCBI): domain Eukaryota; kingdom Metazoa; phylum Annelida; class Polychaeta; order Spionida; family Magelonidae; genus Maea; species Maea johnstoni. The sequence goes on along the minus strand of OZ012693.1, from coordinate 11,133,126 downwards.
ACATCCGTGTACAATTATCATGGAATACAAACTTCCACTTCTCTCTAAATTTTATGTTATCGATGGAGGCTGGAGGTAAATTACTGATTGAAATGTTTTTGTCAATTTAATAATATGGGGGAAAATCTTATGTCATCAATTTACAGGGCTATCAAAATTATCTCTGGGATAGTAAACGTTGAGTTAACTAGCCTTGCTTGGCTAAAGCATTGTTTTGTTAATGTTGAGCCCTGATTAACCACACCCCCTCACCCACAAGCTACCATAAGTTGAAAAAGCCTCATTTCAGGTTTTTATATTCTCTTAGTTAGATGATTTTTCACTCATAACCTGGTCAGTTTTCAATCACTTTCTGTATGAAGGTTGCTGTTTTACCCCAGCTAATGTGGATTCCACTTTTCCTGCAATTGACTACCGCCTCTTATTAACACCCTTGATCGTTCAATCCCAGGAGAGAGGATAGGGTTTCGGGGAAACTACATTGCCCTGATTTACTGCGTAGCAGGAGGGTGAGTGGAGACTGATTGGCTCAACGTGCATCTGGTGGCCGAGCATGCAGGTTTCATGGCCTTCTGAAGCCTTAGGTGATTTTCCAATTAAGGATTGGTCTTGTACTACTGGAGTGATCAAGATCCCATTTCTTTTAAATACAGAATGTTACCAAGGAAACCACCAGCTGGGTGGTATGTGCTTATTAAAAAAGTATCAGCAGCAATATCTGGATCCAGACTCTGAGGAGTCTTTGGCCATATGACCGATTTTGGATTTAATGTGGATACATAGATTGAGATATACAAAACCTTTGGGACTCAATGTTCTCGATTGGAAAATGATTTTGCCACTTCTCGCACGGTTATTGGGTCATGTTTGTCATAACCCTTGTTCTCCTGTCATCCTGTATGGTTCCTGTAAGGTATCCCTCTCCAGATGAGATGAGGTTAGTGTCTAGATTGGTTGGAGTTTGGGTCAAAGATCTCTCACTAATGAAAGCTGGCCTGAGATAATAGATTGAAATAAAAGCCTCTTGGGTTGCATGGCAGGCAAGCAAGCTTCATGATATGAACAGTGTCATTCCAACTTTTAACCCTTATGCTGGTGGTAGCTAATTTTGCCAATACAAAATGATGTAAAAAACCTGAAAAGTGACTGAAAACCTGGCATATTGGCACTCATCTGAGAGTACTCAGTGAGAGCTTCTTAATGAATACCAACATGACAGGGTTTAAATGGTTTTCAAAAATCTTTCCGTTCTTGTGCTTTGAACGAAAGTAGCCTTAGCATTGGATGGGTTAAACAGTGTTGATATCAATATGAGAGTCCACATTGAAGGGAAGAACAACTTGAGGACCTACCTCTTCCTTTAATAAGATGGGATGGTAATTGTGTATATTTATTAGGAAAGCAATATTCCCCACTCTAGGGTTGTATTACTTCTATCTGAGTGCAAACACCTTTTTGTATATATATATATATATATATATATATATATATATATATATATATATATATATATATATATATATATATATATATATATATATATATATATATATATATATATATATATATATATATATATATATATATATATATATATATATATATATATATATATATATATATATATATATATATATATATACTTATATGTGTGTGTCTATGTATGTGTCTAGGCATGTTTGTGTATGTACGTTTGCATGTATGTATGTATAGAAAAAGAAAACAAGGTGTACATGCACGTTCATTTCCCTATCAATGACAAATAATCAAAACATGGTTTATTTTCGTCAAATTTGAAATTAAAGCAGTTCAGGTACACGCCACAGACACAAAATAGTTTTTATGAATGGATTGATACTAAAAAACTTGCTGGGTGGCTGGCTACTTTACTTCTAAATACAATATACAAAATTCTCTGCCAAAATCTTTTGGAGAATAATACTATATGTCTATTTGGATTATTACTCACTGACTTAAAACATGAATCCTATAAACTTCGTGGCTTATTTTATCAAATAAAACAACCATCTCTCTCTCTCTCTCTCTCTGATTTTGTAACCGTATGTTACAGCAAATACTTATACTACTACTCTTGAGTTATACTGGTAAAATGAATAATTGTTTTAGTGGGTGATGCAACAATAATACTGCTTATTCTATATACATGCTTTCAAGCTGTGAACTACTTCACCGATCAAGTCACTGGCAACCTTCTCACATGCCTCGATCCAGCGGTAGAGTAGAATAGCAGTCTTTCCCTGTGACAGGGTCTCTTCAGCCTTAAATAAGGCTTCTATTCACTTCTTTCTCTTACACTGAATGTGTTCACATTGTTTCTCTTCTTACACACCGTAATCACTGAAACTTATGTTCATTGATTCTATATCCTATCACTAAAACGTTCAACAGTATTAATTTGCGATTCAATACACTCACATCTATGATGGGGCGGACCGGAGTCCCTGCTTGTAACATGTGGTCAGATGGGGACTAGTGCCAATGCTCAACCATTGGGAATCCGTGGTGGGTCGATTTGTTAAACGAGGTTTAGCTAAACTGTGAATGCCTCTGTAGACTAAATGAGATTTATATACAATCGTTCCTCGTTTTTGCTTCCAATACTGCCCTTTTAGCCAGTTAGTATTTGGCAGGAAATAACAAGTTCATACTATTTCAAGCGAGAATGGACCACTATTTCGATCAGCTGGTATTCATACATTTATACCATGAAATCTTGGTGAGAGATGTAGTCTACATCCATGATACTTGTGAAAATATTTTAGTAATAAAGCAAGAATTTAGACACATATTCTGATTATAACTATAACTATATATATATATATATATATATATATAAATATATATATATATATATATATATATATATATATATATATATATATATATATATATATATATATATATATATATATATATATATATATATATATATATATATATATATATAATGAAGGATTATCCTTCTAAAATGAGTCGTCTGTACTAATGGAATTAACTTTGAAAATAAGATCGAAAAGAAAATCTGAAGGAGGGTTGTGGGATGAGCTAATAAAACATTTCTCCTTCAATTCTCTCTCTGTAAAATGCTTTCCTATCTAGATATTAACAAAACAATCAGGACGCGTTTGGGTTCCACAGGAAATGAATGAATGATGATCATAGACATGTCTTGGTCTTTATAGGGCGTTGCATTTGGGTGTTGGGTTCATGGCTTTGCCTGCAGGGCACTTGAATGCTTGCTGGAACTCTGGTGTGTGACTCAGGGCTCCGTTCACCCTTAAAACAAACATAGGAATATCTCATTAGCATGTATAGGAACAAAGTTCACCCTTATATATATTGTATATATGTATATATACATAATTATATATATATATATATATATATATATATATATATATATATATATATATATATATATATATATATATATATATATATATATATATATATATATATATATATATATATATATATATATATATATATATATATATATATATATATATATATATATATATATAACGGAACCGACCGATCAAATACGTTTAGTCATCTTTACGAATGAAAACCATAAGAGAACAAAACTGATAACAATTATCGGATAATGTTCTAATATGAGATATTAAGAATTGTTACGTGAATACAAAAAATGATGAACAGAAATTAAACAAATGTTGTTTCTGCTTTTTCAACAGTATAGTCTAAAACAGTGGAAGTACTTTTTAACTTACTGGAATTCAACGGGCATGATCCCCATCTTAGCGTACCAATATTGATTGCTAGGAGTTCTTATGGTACACTGCCCCTGGAAATAAAAAAAACATTATGTCATAAATTAAGAATCTACATAATCATCTCTATGGTGGATATCAATGTAAGGTGCACAGGAACAGTTAACGCGTCAAATACACACTGTTTGATTCCATGATAAGATATCTACATCTCCGGATACAGACATGTTTTTTAATTTTACTATAATAAAAATATTAAAGAACGTTTTTCTTTAACTACATATATTTACATACAAATATCATTATCACAATTCTTTTCATAAAAAGGATATTTCAAACAGTTATAGAATGAGATAGTGATGAACTTTTTACGGGTTCGTTTCTCATTTTCTAAGAAAAGGAACAACATTGATGATCATTGAACATGCGTTTGGTGTTTTAAAAAGATCAGCACATTTATCAAATCTCGCGGAAAATAACTGTCCCTAAACATATGACCGTCATTTAATCATCTACTCAGATTTATCAATTAAACCAATGGTAATAGTCAATAAAAGTCTATTTTGTATTCCAGAATGTAAATAAGCACTGTCACATAACATTCACATTCAACACACCGACCAATGGAACGCCATTTCAAAAGGTATTAGTAAACAAAACGCGTTCAGGAGTCGTTTCTATTTTGAACCATTATGAGTACTAGCACATGTACTATTGACAGTGCCAGCATATTGATCCTTGTTGGTAACAGATTGGGAGCATTGGGTTGACAACATATGCCGCTCACTTCCACGCGAAATTTTAGTAAAAGGATCTTCCCAAAAGGTCAGTCCTTTTTGGTTGTGAAATTCTTCCTAATTCTCTAGTAGAATAGAATTCCTTAATGAACATTTATTTGGCTTTTAACCCTTAATTATATGCTGCTGGTGGCCAATACAAACTGATGCAAAAGCCTGAAAGATTACTGAACCCCTGGCACATTGTTACCCATCTGAGAGTACTCAGTGAGGGCTATACAATAAATACCAACATAGCAGGGTGGTTTTCAAAGATCTTTGCATTCTTGTGCTTTGGACGCATATAGCTTCAGCATTGGAAGGGTAAAGGAAATTCGTAATGTGGGGATAAATTGCTTACCTGAGCATACGCCAAGAAGAACAGGTGATCAGGTGAGGTGAGAACACTACTTTGGATGCCACTCTGTTCCACGCCATTCGCCTGTTGCCAGGATTTGTAGGCCTGCAATTGAAAACGAAAGAGGACAAGTAAATCGAATGCTATGCATAAGGTAACATTGTTATTAGTTTACTGTTGTTCGCTACTTTGGAAATATTGCACACTGATTAAACACACAGTGAAGATTGAAGTGGTACCTATGACACAAGTACGTGACGTTAGTTTTCTTGTGCTCGGCACAAAAACCTGAAAAATATTAAAGATTGCTCTTGTAATTTTAAGAGATAATTGATATATATACCCCCCACACACATTTATATGTATATATGTATATATATATATATATATATATATATATATATATATATATATATATATATATATATATATATATATATATATATATATATATATATATATATATACATGTATATATATATATATATATATATATATATATATATATATATATATATATATATATATATATATATATATATATATATATATATATACGTATATATATATATATATATATATATATACCTAATCAACGGGTCCCTGAAATGTATATATATATATATATATATATATATATATATATATATATATATATATATATATATATATATATATATATATATATATATATATATATATATATATATATATATATATATATATATATATATATATATAAATATATATATATATATATATATATATATATATATATATATATATATATATATATATATATATATATATATATACTTCAGGGACCCGTTGATTAGGTACATGCATGAACACCATTTATAATCCTCTCAAGAGTAGGGATAACTATCTTACCGCATAGGCTATTCGAAGTGAGGCCAGGTCCTCTATTCCACGGGAGGCAAAACTGTTGCCATTCATATCAATCTGAATAATAAATAAAACTGAATCATCAAACACTTACTGAAAACATCAAAATCAAGCACAATTTCTACCTCTTAAGAAGCTCATTAAATGTTGTTCAACTCTTTTGTCTCTGTGAAACCCACTATTATTTGGTTTACATAGTTGTAATACTAATTGCTTAGATCACGCTTCAATAACTAAACGATTAGCACTCAAATACTTATTATCTGGATTATGAAATCTAGGCCTAGCCAGAGATGATTAGCTTCGTCAACTGCTTTGAACTTTGCAGTGCGCGAAAGTTTCCCGCGCAAAATTAAAGTTGTATAGATTACTGTATAACTGGTATTTTCACAGGCATTTGATTTTCGCATTTTTTGCGCTTCCCGTGATAGCGTCAGAATAACATCCTTCAAATAAATGTCTATATAGTAATGAATAAATAGTTTGAGTACTTGAATGTGTGAATTTAAAGTAGCACAAATACCCTCTGATCTAGCAGGGATGTAAAGCGATATTTTAGCACTCCAAATTAAAGCCGTATACAGTATATGGGTACCTACCTCTTCACTCGGTCCGTCAGGTAGTGGTAGGGGGCCCAGCTTCAGGGTATTGAAGTAATCTGCTACACAGCTTCTAGTCTCTTGAAATCCCTTCTCCGTGGTCGGACTCCACCATTGCAAGAAACTACCATTACCGTTGTAGTATTTGCCTAAATTAAAATACAAGAATTAAAATACGAAATGATTTTTTAAAATTGTGTTTTTTATAAAAAGGTAAAATAACATTTTGTTCCTTTGTTTTTATTTTTATTTTTTGGAAATGTTCTGTCTGTCAGACACAAAATGTTTAGCCATTCATTCTGAGACTTTCCTTTTAAATTCATGTGTATTTAATAATTTTGAAAAATAAAATAACTTGCGAAAAATTACATTATCTAAATAGTCTCAACTTTTTGGCATGTGCAGTCTAAATATGTTAATGGGTTGGAACACTATGGTAAAAGTTCCAAGTTCTCATAACATTATTCACATAACGACATAGGAAGAGAACAAGACGAATTGTATTTCTGCACGATGTATTGATTATGTAGACTCATTAAAGAACAAAGCTGGTCATGAAAATATAATGCCAACAGAACGATATTTTGTAAAATTTGACAAAGATTTTGTAAGACGTGTCATTAAAGAACACAGCAGGAAAATAACAAGACGAATTGTATTTCTGCACTTTGGCTTGATTATGTAGAGTCATTAAAGAACAAAGCTGGTCATGAAAATCTCATGCCAACAGAACGATAGTTTGTAAAATTTGACAAAGATTTTGTAAGAAGTGTCTGCAAAAAGGCAAAGTCAAGGACAAAACGTAACAGTTATTGATATACATGATCAATTATACAAATCATATAACTTATAGAAAGGCGACTAGACGGCAATTGTTGATACAAGGAGTGCAAAATATAGGTCAAATGAAAATGTTTAACTTTCTTGACAGAGTGCATTGATAAAGTAATGTTATTCATGGGTGTTTGTAAAACCAGGCACTGGCAGACGTTAGATCTACATGTTCAGGAATTAACTGTCTGTGCTGCACTCATGTCCAGACTGCCCCCCCCCCCTAGCTGAGCGGACTGACACATTGTCAACAGACCTCATGCTGTCTGTCACCATTGCTCGAGGTCCCATGTTCAAATTCGATTTGAGGCACGTGAGAAAGATACCAGTGACTTGTTCGTGCTTAATCGAATTTCACCGATTAAATTGGTTTCCTTCATTCATGAATACTGTAAATCACTTAAGTACAGCGGGAACAATAAGATAGCGATAATAGCGCTCTGCCCATATGCGCTATTAAAAAATTCCCGTCTTTATTAAATTCTTAATTGAACTTGCTGCGGCTGTTCCCGTTTACCGCTATACTTAGATCACGCTGTCCAGGGCAGTACCGTAATTGCGCTATATAATGTTTACGCCATATTTAAGTGACTTACAGTAGTTAGTCACGATTAAGGTGATGAGTACCATTGCAAGGTAGTTAAAAGCCCCGTCCCAAAACACACCGCACAGCAGCATAATCATATAACAAGGTGCATCTCCAGGTTCTTGAGTATCATCAGGTAGAGAATAGCATAGCCAAGTGTCCTTAGTCTACCCATATTCTGTTTCATTTCAATATTTACAATTTTTCACTCAAATGACATAATCTCATTACTTGCGTAGGTGATGGTCACTACAGGTCCATAGTTTTCTTAGGGATATCATTGGCTAGGCACAATAAAAAGTAAAACTCAGATTCCTTACTGCTAAAGATTTTTACAGAACATAACATTGAAAATTTTAGTGAGAAATCTTGACACCAAGTACATTAGGGTTGTACAGGTAGACATGATCTCATTACGTACGTAGGTGATGGTCACTACAGGTGCATAGTTATCTTAGGGATATCATTGGCTAGGCCTAATGAAAAGTAAATTTCAGATTACTTACTGCTAAAGAATTTTACACACCATAACATTGCAAATTTCAGTGAGAAATCTTGACACCAAGTACATTAGGGTTGTACAGGTAGACATGATCTCATTACGTACGTAGGTGATGGTCACTACAGGTCCATAGTTTTCTTAGGGATATCATTGGCTAGGCGCAACAAAAAGTAAATTTCAGATTCCTTACTGCTAAAGATTTTTTAGAGAACATAACATTGAAAAGTTTAGTGAGAAATCTTGACACCAAGTACATTAGACATAATCTCATAAAGTACGTAGGCGATGGTCACTGCAGGTCCATAGTTATCTTAGGGATATCATTGGCTAGGCCCAATAAAGAGTAAATTTCAGACTCACACGCACACAATTTCTCACTAAAATTACTACTGTTATGACCTGTAACAATCTTTAGCAGTAAGGAACCCGGAGGTACACATTGTTCTTTGATTATGCTGCTGTGAGGTGTTTTTGAAACGGGACTTTTAGCTAGCTTGCAATGGTACTCATCACCTTAAGAAACATATGGTAATTGTAATGTATTGTATCTTTATTGACTATACTATAACGTAGAACAAAACAGCAAAAAACATGAGGCAAAATAAATAGATAAATAAATTCATAAATACATAAATGAATAAATAAATACATAAATAAATGGATAGATAAATGAACAAATAATTTTCATTCATTACCGTATTGTAATACGAAAATTCTAATACTTATAATACAAAAATAATTCAAATACAAATGACCTACCCATGTCATTAATTGACAAGAAGAACTCTTCCGCCACGTCTCTTCCCAGTATACCAAAGTCATAGTACTTAGGCATGTTACTGGAATACAGAGGGGGCTGCATGTACCCTGCCGGTAGGGTCAGTTCGTTGTAGAAATTGTAATAGACAAGAACGGTGCTGTATGCATTCATCTTCCATTGGTTGAAGCCCGAGTTTCCAGTGTCGAAGCCGTTCACTAGGTTACTGGCCATTTGGTCTCGGTAGAACTTGTATAGGTTCAGTACAGCGTTGAAATAACTGTTGCTTGAGTTCACGGATAACTACAAGAAATAGCGGAATGGAATACTATACTGCACACTGTATATATGTATGCATGTATGTATGTATGCAAGTATGTATGTATGTATGTACATGTATGTATGTATATATGTATGTATGCAGGCATCCATGCATGCGTGCATATACCTACGTATTTATGTATGTATGTATTCTATGTATGAATCTATGTATGTATGCATGTATGTATCTATGAAAATATGTATGTATGCAAATGTATATGCATGTATTTACCTGTATATGTATGAACGTCTCAATATTTATTGAGTATGTCATGTACAATATGAAAACGACACACTTTGCGACTAATATTTACAAAACATAGAAAAAAGAGAAAGGTAAAGCCGATATTTCAAAATCACCAGGGAGTATTGAGAAGAAAACAAGTGCGGTAAATACTTGGATGCTACCTCTCTAATATCCATAATTTTCCCTGAGTGGGGAATAATTGTAGTTCATCTCGATTACCACCACTGCGCGGGTTCGAAGTCCCGATCAGGGTATATGAGAAAGTTGCCAGTGACTTTGGGTTAGGCGTTTGTTTTCGCCGGGTGCTACAGTTTTCCTCACCACTTAGAGTAGAACTGGCTAGTCACGACTTAGCCGCAATATGGCAGAAAAACTGACGATAATTAAAATTCGAAATTCATCTCCGTTACCATAGCTGCAGTCTACAAGTGCTTAATTGAAGAATTTGGTAGTACACTTCAGTAGCAGAAATGTAATTAAGCGTTTTATCAACATGAAATACACACAGATTTGTGACTGTTTAAGGAATGAATATATTTTCTGTCGTACTTACGGTCATGAAATACTTGTCCAGTTTGTCATTGTCATCCACAAAGTCTGGATATCCGACAAACTTTTTCACAGAGGTTACCTGAGAACAGAAAAGATTGTGCGTCATAAAAGGGTTATATGTAATAACGCAGGAAAGCAATGAACGTGTTGCCATTGTTGTATGCAAAAGATTGGGCTTAATGGTTGGTTGCAACTTGAGTTTATAGGTCGGGTCACCTAGAACGTTACTCTTCAAATGGTGTACTATTTGAAAAAGGTTTACTACAGGTATACAATTTTCTCTTTTTTACAGTGGTAATATGAGCACCTGCTCCGTGAGATATCTATGACTACTTTAAAATTCATATATTGACTAAATCTCATTTCAGTTGGACACTCAATATCACCTGATTATGTTAGAATCTGAACACTAGATCGGCAAGACAATCATTTTAAATTCATATTTGGACCATTAGCTATTTTATATACATACATATATATATATATAAATATATATATATATATATATATATATATATATATATATATATATATATATATATATATATATATATATATATATATATATATATATATATATATATATATATATATATATATATATATATATATATATATATATATATATATATATATATATATATATATATATATATATAAATATATATATATATATATATATATATATATATATATATACATATATATATACATATATATATATATATATATATATAAATATATATATATATATATATATATATATATATATATATATATATATATATATATATGTGTGTGTGTATATATATATATGTATATACCTATACGTATATATATATATATATATATATATATATATATATATATATATATATATATATATATATATATATATATATATATATATATATATGTATATATATATATACTTATATGTATATATATATACATATATGTATATATATATATATATGTATACATATATATATATATATATATATATATATATATATATATATATAGATAGATATATATATATATATATATATATATATACATATATTATATATACATATATATATTATATATACATATATATATATATATATATATATATATATATATATATATATATATATATATATATATATATATATATATATATATATATATATATATATATTTATTGTATATGTGGTTCAGATGAGAATACTCCTAGTCATACAAAGGCACAAAGTTAAGGAAACAGAACAGTACTTTTTTCACCGCAGCCAAACGTGTCTTGTCATCCATCCAACTTATGCTTTTGGCCATCTCATTAATCTTTGTGTGTATTTGGTCCACCATTTGAATAGCCTGAATAATGTGGAAAGATAAAACACCTGACAAGCATTTCCGGATCGCAGAATAAAAACAATAATCATCTGATAAACTTGAAATACAGTTACCTGAAGTATCATTTTCCAAACTATTCACCGTTCAAAACATTAAAAACAAACTGCACATCCAAAGATTTAGAATTAAGGTATTTCAGGTTTATTTTATGAATTGAGCCCAATGACAACTTTAAATGTAAAGACCCAATAAATATCAATAATGGCATGAAGGTAAAATAAGATTGTACGAAGATGTGAAAAGACTCATTTGGAAAATAAAAGGTCGTAAAGCCAAATTGTCCTGGCAAGATAAGTCATTACTCTTTTCCAGGTTTGATCCTACGAACACACAACACAGTATTCCCAATTTTGTTGATAGAACCTTTCCTTTTGTCTCGTCTATTTCATTTCCTCAGAACTATCGTTAAAGAAGTTCAGTTCACTTCCTAGTTCTATACATAGGTAAGAGTACGACAATGACACCAGCAATGATAATCAGAACGAGGATGATCAAATATCCAGTACCGGAAACTTTGTTGTAAACACTTTCGCTTTATATTCGCGTAGCATAATGATCAAGTGAATATGTATGGCACTAATACATCTTAAAATGAATGTGGTCTCAAATTGCATGTGGAGCACAGTGTAAATAATATGTAACTCCTATAGTTCTTAATTCCATTTCCACTCTACAATCAAGTTTGAAATATCACAAACAAAAACGATACACGAAATATCATGCCTTTGAATACTTTGTTCATTGTATGTTCTTTCGATAAACTGTTGCATATGTGTGCAATTATGAATTGACAAAAAAGTTGAAATTTCGCGAACAAAAAGAATGCGCGAATATAAAAATATTCACAGTACCTGAGCTTTTCCATTTTCGCCGAGATGTGTGGTTGCGAAGATTGCATCCATGGCAGGATTCATGCGCATGCGCAGGGTGTAGAAACAGGTCAGCCACTCAGCCTGGAAGTCAGTTCTGCCCGTGGTGGTCTGCTGGTACTCCTTGTTAGCGTGGTCGTACTCCGTCGACAGAGTAGTATGATAGTTATACAGGAGACGCCAAATAAGGTAGTTGCTCAGCCTCCTGAAATGTCAACCATAACGCGTTGCCATAGTTATATGTTGGTAATAAGGTAGTTGGGCAGCCACCAGAAATGCAAATTATAGCGTGTTGCCATAGTTATATGTTGGAAGTAAGGTAGTCGCTCAGCCTCCTAAAACGTAAATTATAGCGCGATGCATATTTTTAAGTCGGTAATAAGGCAGTTGTTCATACCTAAAAAAATAACTGAAACCTTGGCACGTGGGTACTCATCTGAGAGTACTCAGTGAGAGCTTTCCAATGAATACCAACATGACAGGGTTAAGATGTTTTTCAAAATTATTTCCATCTTTGTCTTTTGGACGAAAGTAACCTTAGCATTGGAAGGGTTAAAAACCGTGGTCTTTGTTTTCCCAACATGCTGCACGGTTCAATCATAATCCTCATATTTAAATGAAAGAAGGGAGGAAGAATTTGTTGTTTACGTCGCTTTCAACAGCTTAGGTCGACGCGATAGTCGAAACCAGAAACCGTAACTCTTTACGAATAATCTTAAGGGGTCTGCTTTCAATTGCATTATTTGGTACACGCAAATACTGTATAACTGGTATATCTTTTACATGCATTTAATATTCGAGCTCCAAATGACAGCACTTAAATAACGTCCTTCAAATAGATATCTTTATAGTAATGAATATATAGTTTTAGCGCTTGAATGCGCGAATTTAAAGTAGCATAGATACCCTCCAGCAGGGCTGTAAAACGAAATATGTATCACTCCAAATTAAAGCCGTATACAGTAGTGGTGTCGTGAGGGGGATCTTTCTACATCAGCTTTATAACATTGACAGGTTGCCTTTATGATAATAACTAATTTTGCAATTGTCATACTGTAATTATCGAGGTGAGCGTCCAAACACTACATTTTACATTTTCCCATAGACGTTGAGATGTATGCATACTCAGTGTGCATAGGTGCAGATCGGAACAGGGACAGCTTCTGGGCAAGAGAGAAAATGGCATTACAGGATTTTACAAACATGGCCACATTTTAACATTAGTAAACTCTATTGAAATATTATGCAATTTGCAATATTGCATGATTACCAGTATACATAACCATTCCTCAATGGTTCAAATCGACACACCTATACTGTACATTATTGCAAATCTCGTACCTGTTATGACCATTGGTCATTTCCCTTTTGACGTGTGAGTTGGCCATTCTGAAGTACTCCCAGTCTCTTACGCTCATGGTTATGAGCGTGTTGTCCTGCACAGTGTACTGAGGAAATGCTCTTTTGAACAGTGATCGCAGATTGAACTGAAAATATATACATGCCTTCTACACCAACCGCACTTCTCAGAGACTACATTTCGTAACTCATACATGCAAACATACATGCATACACACATACATACATGTATGTATATATATATATATATATATATATATATATATATATATATATATATATATATATATATATATATATATATATATATATATATATATATATATATATTTATATATATATATATATATATATATATATATATATATATATATATATATATATATATATATATATATATATATATATATATGCTAGAACATAACTAGCCAGCTAGTAGTTATTGGATGAGGAAAATGCAGTACGAGGGGAACACTAACGACTTACTACAAGGTACTAGCAATCTCATTGCTTGCCTCCATCGCGTTTCCAACCCTAAACCCTGTGTAGCAGTGACGAGCAGCATGCATGTGTTATGCATTGCAATACTCTAGACTGCCCTGCCATAGGGGCAGCTCTGCTTACAAGCACTATCGCAAAGTCCAACATTATTTGTATGCATTATTTGTACATGAATTAAGGCTTCCATACTTTAAATGTAAGAGATAACAAGCAAATAAGCTCCGTATGTCTTTATTTTATTCGTTGAACAATTTACAGATTATTTTACATTTACATGTAAAACAAACCTTACCTGGTCCATAGTGGCTGAAATATTGGCAAACGTAAACGGTGTCGATCGATAGGACGAACTCTTTACACTGTTTTGTTGCTGCAAATAAAGCAAAATACTATTAGGTGAACATGTGTTGTCTGTAACAACGAAAAATATTGTTATGCAATAAGAATATCGAAAAATATTGGGTTTCGAAGTCGTGTGAAATCTTCGAAATTGCATCTGTTATATTAAGTATATAACAAAAACTCCTGAAAATGGACATTTCTGAAATTCATAAATTATCTGTCCGTTATTTTCACAATTTCTTCATAAATGCTGCACTATTTTGTTATTCTCTCGCGAACCCAACTTGAACCACACGTTCATCTAAGTTTGGTCTCTTTATAAATGTTCTTATTGAAGAGGTGTCGGATTGAAACCTTTGGAACCCTTGGATAAAACGTACAAAGGATTAAATGGTATACATATACATTTCTTTATACTAGAGTACCTTTTATTTCACCATAGTTTTTATCTTACATGTGCTAAAACGTTTTCTGTATAAAATGCATCGTCGAGGAACTGTTTAAATCTTGTCTGGGCGGCATCATTGATGGTGATCCCTGAATCCCGCATAAGTAGGTCACCCAGACGCTTCATGTAGGTCCTGTAGGAGGTCATGACCTTAACATAGTAGGTACTGTTTCCAACGTAGTAACCATAGTACTGAGTCCCTGAACGGTACATCTGTATAAAGATATTTTCATTTCAGGGGAAAATAAACCTACGTCACACAACGTTAAATTGTACAATAACTTTTATTAAAATGCCTTACTTCACCATAGATACAGTCCACGGTACAATCCAACAATCCATCAAACCATCACATAAATCCACATCAATCTTAACCTAATTAACCAATCTCAAACCCATAACACAAAACAGTAAAAATCGGCACTAATGGCAAAGTTACAATATCCGGTTTGTGCCGGTTCAGTAGGCACAAACCGATGACGTCATCACAATACGCTGGTGTGACTACAGACATTACTATATGTAAATAATTTTATGGTAATGTGTAATTTATGTTTGTCATTTTTAGTTTTTCGAATTCCTTGTTTGATTAGAATTCAGAAAGCATTTTAAGGGGAATAATCTGAACCAATCACAACCTTTGTTCTTTCCCATGTCTGGATACTTCAAAGTGATATTTTAAAAAACTATTTCCCATGAAGAAATAGAAAGGAAGGTGACCTCTAATAACAGGAGGTGTCTTCAGCAAGTTTTAATTAAGACTTTCTAAAGCAACAAGACAACTTTGTTGTTTTATCCTCAAATGATGACAGTACTCGGAAGAATGTTTTTTTCGGAAGAGGAAGCTAGACTTCCCTTTGAAAACTTACGTTTATGTACTGTGTTTTGGTTGTACTGTTGTAGGAGACGGAAAGCCTAAAGATGGCGCCAACTTGGTAGTCCACGACCATCTTTTCCAGTGTGGTCATGAAGGACCAGGCAGCAGTGGACTGGGGAGCACTGGGATTTACGACATTCCAGTCTCCCAGTTCCTGCTTTATAAGGTCCAATAATGGCTTCCCCTTCTGGAGATTGCGCTGGAAGGTATCTACGCAGGATTGGTAAATCTGCTTGGATTTTCGCTCCCAGGAATTCGGCGTATCCCTCACCTGAAAATGTTTTTCAAAAGAACAATTAAGGGTAATCCATAGATTCTGGTATGTTTTGGATTATTGTCCAGAATACTTATTTAGCTATAATCTGGTATACCAATTTTTGAAAAAAACTACAGTAACTATTTATGTAATAACTTTTATCGATAATGAATTAGAGGGATAATAGAGCCTCAACTAACAATACAGTAATTAACCGATCATGTCAGGTAGTACGAACCTATTTCAGAATATTTTTAACACTACCTGTCCGCTTGTTATAGCGTTGTCAGCATTCAACTTTAGTGGACATGGTTGGTATAAAATATAAGCTGGTGTCTTTTTGTACATGTACACACTTAGGGGTAAAATGTTTCATTGTGCGAGTTCTTGGCCTTGGCAAAGTGGCTAAAAGTAATATTGCAAGATTTCAATGAAGTCCAAAATTGGCAAACTCTTGACATCTAGGGACCTCATTATGGACTTACATTGCATGATTGACCTACCATCCAAAATATCTCCTGACTACCAACATTCTGAGCGGTCATATA
The DNA here is from genome assembly GCA_963942565.1 of Maea johnstoni. NCBI lineage: Eukaryota > Metazoa > Annelida > Polychaeta > Spionida > Magelonidae > Maea > Maea johnstoni. The sequence goes on along the minus strand of OZ012693.1, from coordinate 11,116,338 downwards.
CTCCATTATCTTAAAAGATATACGTACAGAGGGCTTACATATATGCCATATCCATCGAGGATATAACAATTGCATTCACATATACATGACTATGATTATTTTTGTACTATGTGTATACCACAGCTAGAGCACCGCCGTGCATACTGTATGTATTGGCATGCTGGAAAATAATGGTTAAAAAGAACTATTTGAAAAATAAGTTTAGCAGGGTTTTTGATATCCCTACCCAACATATTTGGTCATTTTTAATGTGACACCCTAAACATACATGAGATAATAGAGAAAATTGCCCTAAACCTATCAGCAGTCATCCACCTGAGAAATGAATACCAACACCTAGTCTACAGTGCCAACATTTAATTCCTCCACTAAATGCACGGGCAGCCCGGGCATAATAAACGACCGCATGCCCGATTGCCATCCAATCTCATGGGCATGGTTGACCTTACGACTGAACGTAGCTTTGATTCGCAAGCTACCTGGGTCATTGGTGTGCTTGACCTTTTTTCTGACATGTTATCCGTGGGTGTTTGTACAACCAGGCACTGGCAGACGTCCGGTCGACTGGTGCAGTAATTGAATATCTTTACTATACAAGAATCAGCAAACCCTTTGTGCATGGTTCTGCTCAAAATATTGGTTGGTCTTGCGGACTATAATCATCTTTATAAAGAATGAGCTGCCATACAAACATGCAGCTAAGTGCCTGGTAAATATTGTAGATATGGGGATACAGTCTTCTCGCCTTTGATTGATCTTAGATGTTTTAGCATCACATAGCAGACAATCTACACATTATACATGTACCTCTCTTTCCAACAAAATGCTGACTCTCCACCGCATTATATCCGAGCGAATTAATGCTCTTCTATACATGCTGAAAGGATGTACTGTTTCCTTAAAAGATCCTTTTTGGCACAGTAAACATATAATAGGTACTAGGTCTCACCTAGTTCAACATCAAGGCTAAGGTACAGTCCCGACATTTAATTGCTGCACTACACGTGTGGGCAGTTCCGGCAAAATACACGACCGCACGCCCGATTGCCAACAAGTTTCCTGGGCAAGGATTCATGGATGATCTTTCAACTGAACGTAGCTTTGATCCGCAAGCTACGCGGGTCATTGATGTTATTATTTTTGACATGTTATCCATTGGTGTTTGGGCAACCAGGCACTGGCAGACGTACGGTCGACTGGTGCAGGAACTAAATGTCTGTACTGTATAATCATGACATAAATTTTGAAATATTGACATTGTCCTTTAAAATTGCCAATGTTTTCGCTCCTACAGTATATCAACACTTAAATCAATATAAACTCATTCACAGGCGTATTATGAATAATGAACTATTACATAAAATGGGCCTGTCATAGGATGTCAAATGTTTATTTTGTAAAAACAGAATTGAAACAATAGAACATATTTAGTATATTTACATTGATTGTGAGAATGCCAGGTACTTCTGGAATGAAACTGATAATTGGGTTAGGTTAATACATGAACACCATTTTCAAATTACCGGTACTGATGTGGAAAAATATTTTAGTCACAGGAAAAGGATCAAGCGAAACGACTTTTAATAGTTAGTGTTCAAGATCTGATATATGTCAAACAAAAAAAACGGTTAAATAACGACATTAATGAATACGCAAGGTCTTTCACAAGCTTTCAACAACTGACTGATCATACATGTATGATCAGTCAGTTGTTGAAGGTGAAGAAAGCTGGTTTCTTCAGTCAGTATTTAACCCTTTTAATGCTAAGGCTATTTGCGTCCAAAGCCAAAGGAAGCAAATATTTTTGGAAACCATCTGAACCCTGTCATGTTAAAATTCATGGGAAGGCTCCCACTGAGTTCTCGCAGATGAGTACCATATGCCAGGTTTTCAGTCAATTCGTCAGCTTTTTGGCATAATTTTGCATTGGTAATATTAGCCACCAGAAGCATAAGGGTCAATATACTGCGCACCATAAGTTGGCCATCCGATTCCTATGCTAGTATCGTACAACAGGATGACATGCTAGCTTTTCCTTCAACATCAAGGCTACGTTTCTTTGGTCCCTTACCAGCTTCGGATTCGACTTGGCCTTGTTCAGGACCATCAACGTTGATCAACGTGGTGGGAAAACGGAGTCTGAACGGTTTCAACGTTTACTTGCGATGACGATCTGAACGGGATACGTTGGATCAACGTTGATCAACGTTTATGGTGCTAAACAAGGCCCAGGTCGAACACGAGGCTGGTAAGGGACCAAAGAAACGTAGCCCTGAGTACGAAAAACTAAAC
>OZ012693.1:11094046-11109046 GCA_963942565.1 Maea johnstoni | reverse complement strand
AAAACACATACCAGTTTGGAATGTATTTCTTTTTGACCGCATGAATAAAATTGTTTATTTAAAGGATGCGTTCGGTGTCGTGGTACCAGGGGTGGATCCAGAAACACTCTATTTAATAGTTGAACTTTTGGATTGAGGGTGTAATACTTTGGTAGGACACACGAAGTTGTGCGGAGACTGGGCGCTCGCGCCCGCAAGTCAGTTGGAGAAGAAATATGTGTATCTCACTAAAATCTACAGGCAAAAAAACTGATCACCTGTGAAAACAGCGTAAGGAGCGCGTTCACACTTATGAAGCCAGGGATACAAGATGCAGATGATCATAATGGAACGTTTTTAAGTGTGGAACAGACGAATTGAAAGGTTATTGGTGCGGCACGTGACATCGCTGTCTCCACCGATGCTTCTAACCATTACTATCCTTTGATACGTAAAAATGGATATGCAAGCAAGCCCGTAAAATAAACAAGGGCCGGGATTGGCGCAAAAACGTCCAGGATAACATGGGGGGGGGGGGGGGGGGGTTCAAACACTTAGTTTTTCGGTTGGCCACCCGGTGGTGGTGACCACTTGTCACGCCACTAACTAAGTTGTTAATGTCTTAAAGGTGGTATTTGTGTCATATATAAAACAAATATTTATTTAGGCAATTTTTAAGTTTAATTCATTCAGTATTTCTTAACAAATTCCACAATGAAAACCATAATTGCACTTCAGAACTATGCCATTTAGCCTCCTTGGCGGCCCAGAAATTGAAAACACAATTACAGTTCCAAATTTTACCACTGGTGGCGTGGTAGAGCAAGAGGTGTCACCTGAAAGGAGTGAGAAGGGGGGGGGGGGGGGCGACCCCCTAGATCTGGGTACAATGTATGTGTACAGGTCTTCGATGATATGAATGTATGTTTTATGTATGTCTTATGTATGTATGTATGTATGTATGTATGTATGAGTGTGTGTGTGTGCGTGTTTGTGAGGAGTGGTATAGGATGACGCACAAAATTCCAGAGCCCATGTAACCAGTAAGCTTTGGCCATTCACCTAAATTCTTTTCTAATCATCTTAAATTTAATGGTTGTATAAGGTTGCATTTTGTCGTGATTGGAAATTGTTTAACCAGCCATTTACTTGATCAACCTCGCACTAACTCACTCAAGCCTGCACATACACCCAACCCATCAAGAGATAAACTGTAAATTGTAAATAGATTTAAGAAACTCTTTGAAAAGGTTCCTCCAGGCAGCATTTTATCTTATTTATATGAGATTGCTCTGTTTTACCGATTGTAACACATTTTAAGAATTTAGTTTCTTTTGAGACAACCTTGTATGTATAGTTTATAATCTGAAATTATTTATTCTTTTGTGAATATTTTTATTCATGTATTGCTTTGTTATTGTTTTCTACAATAACAAAAGACCACTATTTTATTTGGATTTTATGGCACTAAATGGCCTTTTTGTGCCAATGTGCCTTTAAGCAATCATTCATTCATTCTGACCTTGCACTCACTCATCTACACATACACTCACTCAAACTCACACTCACTCACCTACACCAGTGACTTATATATATATATGTCTCTGCCTACCCATACTCTCACTCAAACTCACACACACTCTCCTAACATTGCACTTACTCGCCTACACATACACTCACTCAAACTGGCACTCACTCTCCTAACCTGGCACTCACTCACCTTAACAGACACTCACTCAAACTCACTCTCCTAACCTTGCACTCACTCACCGACACACACCCTCACTCAAACTCGTACTCACCCCCCTAACCTGGCACTCACTCACCTTAACAGACACTCACTCAAACTCACTCTCCTAACCTTGCACTCACTCACCCACCTACACACCCCTCACTCAAACTCGCACTCACTCACCTTAACACACACTCACTCACCTACACACACACTTACTAAAACTCACACTCACTCTCCTAACCTTGCACTCACTCACCTACACGTACACTCACTCAAACTCACACTCACTCTCCTAACATTGCACTCACTCACCTACACACCCCTCACTCAAACTCGCACTCACTCTCCTAACATTGCACTCACTCACCTACACACACACTCACTCAAACTCGCACTCACTCACCTACACGTACACTCACTCAAACTCGCACTCACTCTCCTGACCTTGCACTCACTCACCTACACGTACACTCACTCAAACTCGCACTCACTCTCCTAACATTGCACTCATTCACCTACACACACACTCACTCAAACTAGCACTCACTCTCCTGACCTTGCACTCACTCACCTACACGTACACTCACTCAAACTCGCACTCACTCTCCTGACCTTGCACTCACTCACCTACACGTACACTCACTCAAACTCGCACTCACTCTCCTAACATTGCACTCACTCACCTACACACACACTCACTCAAACTAGCACTCACTCTCCTGACCTTGCACTCACTCACCCACACATACACTCACTCAAACTCACTCTCCTAACATTGCACGTATTCACCTACACACACACTCACTCAAACTAGCACTCACTCTCCACACCTTGCACTCACTCACCTACACGTACACTCACTCAAACTCGCACTCCTGACCTTGCACTCACTCACCCACACATACACTCACTCAAACTCGCACTCACTCCTAACATTGCACTTACTCACCTACACACACACTCACTCAAACTCGCACTCACTCTCCTAACCTTGCACTCACTCACCTACACGTACACTCACTCAAACTCGCACTCCTGACCTTGCACTCACTCACCCACACATACACTCACTCAAACTCGCACTCACTCCTAACATTGCACTTACTCACCTACACACACACTCACTCAAACTCGCACTCACTCTCCTAACCTTGCACTCACTCACCTACACGTACACTCACTCAAACTCGCACTCCTGACCTTGCACTCACTCACCCATACATACACTCACTCAAACTCGCACTCACTCCTAACATTGCACTTACTCACCTACACACACACTCACTCAAACTCGCACTCACTCTCCTAACCTTGCACTCACTCACCTACACGTACACTCACTCAAACTCACACTCCTGACCTTGCACTCACTCACCCACACATACACTCACTCAAACTCGCACTCACTCCTAACATTGCACTTACTCACCTACACACACACTCGCTCAAACTCGCACTCACTCTCCTAACCTTGCACTCACTCACCCACACATACACTCACTCAAACTCGCACTCACTCTCCTAACCTGGCACTCACTAACCTACACGTACACTCACTCAAACTCGCACTCCTTACCTTGCACTCACTCACTCACCTACACACACCCTCACTCAAAACTTGCACTCGCTCACCTTAGTACACACTCACTCAAACTCGCACTTATTTTCCTAACCTTGCACTCACTCACGTACACACACTCACTCAAACTCATTCCGACCTCTCCACTCTCTAGAAAAAATGGTTAGTCCGACTTGCATTATCACAAAAGCTCACTAATGCGTTTATTCCAGCTTTATCGCACTCGCCTACGTTATAAATACATTACCCTTTTTGAACTCATGCACCTAGCTAGCCATGCACTCACTCACCCTTCAAGTGCGTGCTTGCCTCATCATTGAACATGTGCTCAGAGCTCCACTAAAAACTATAATTTATATTCAACCGTGCTAGCGTATCAAAGGCCTTAGATGAACGTGGTCTTCAACAAGAATGGCGCCACAAAGATGTCCTTGACTAGGACGTACCCCAATGCGTTGAGTAATTTAGAAATTCTTTTATCGCTTTGTCGATCATATAAGAGGCTAGCTAATTGTACGTGGAGAGGGAATGTGACCTAGCCGTGAAACTCATACCAAGTCACTGGCAACATTCTCACTTTCCCTGAACAAGTTTCAACCTCGTCGACCAGTCAGCTCAGTGCTAGCCCCTAAATGCATTGTTTTGTAAAAATGCCTTGAACTCATATAGCACATATGTTTTGTGTATAAACTATTAATTTCTGTCTCTTTTTATTAGGTTTGAAATTCACACAATAATTAAAATGAGAATTTCAAATAAACATAATTACTTTGTGGAATAGGACCAAGGGAACAAACTTCATACCAAAACATCTTACTTTTGGTAACTGCTATTGACTTTTCTCACCAACTGCAATACTAGATATAACACTATTTGTTCAGGCTCTCTGCTAACATCAATCAAATTATCCCAGATAATGAGGGTGAATGGAGAAACTGAATACCTCCTACACGTTACTAATTAACATGGGCAGGTGTTAAAATAAGCTGTGTTTTGCACCTTTGGTACGTAAGGTTAAACAAGTTGTGCTTGTCATATCCAATATCGCCCTTTTTAATGAACGTCTATATAAGTAACTTGGCAGGTGGCCCTATTGTTCTTTAGATAATAGGGAAAAATAACAATAGATAAGGTAAGGACAAATCAAGCATTTTCAAGTTCACACCGGTTCGACAACCTAACCCCTCCAATGCTGGGACTACTTTCGTCAAAATCACAATGATGCAAACATTTTGGAAAGCCATCTAGACCCTGTCATGTTGGTATTCATTGGAGAGCTCTCGAAGAATACCTATGTACCAGGGTTTCCGCCATTTACTTGTTTTTTCATCATTCTGTAATGGCTAAATTAGACACTAGCAGCATCAGGGTTAAGAAGTAAGTCACCATGTAGGATTATAGTTGACGATGTTTGAAGAGAAATCTTTGAACACAACAAGAACAAAAGCTATCCATCAAATAATAGTACTAATATTTCTTGAAATGTAACCCTCTTATACAGACAGATTTCCTCAAAAAATGATTTCATTAGGAAAAGCTTTAGACTTTAAACATATAAACAATGTCAAAATGTCCCTTACATAGACTTAAAAGAGTTCATAGACAATTCTTGGGTGCTGATTTTAAATATCCTCCCTACTATGCCCAACTTTTAGTTAACTCATTAATTTGCATTTGCAATTGAAACTGCTAAAAGACGAGGTACCGTAATTGGTCTGGATATTCACAATTTGGTATGATAAACAGATGGTCTGCATTAACAGGTTAGTTATATATTTTTACCACAGGGAATGTTAGAAATGGTATTCATAGGCAGGTGGCCCTATAAAACAGGAAGTCTCTTGAAAGGTAAACAATTTTGGTTTGTTTGATTTCTTGTTTTTGTGTAATTCAGTAGTTTTATAGATGTTTTAATATATTACAAATACAGTCAGTACATATGGCCTACTACTAGTACTCGATCTATTACTACTATTACTGCTACTTCTACTACTTCTACTACTACTACTACTACTACTACTACTACTACTACTACTACTACTATTTAAAGTAGAATCAAGGATCCGTGTTGCATGCAAAATAAACTTAATTCGTCGAAACGACGTCCAGCATTGATGCTATTTTGTATAAATACTTTTTAAACAAATGTAAGAACAGAATGATTTTCATTTGTGTTTACAGTTATCTATTACATTGATGAAAATCACCGACAAACACTAAGTCATGTATATGTAAAGATAGATAGTTCGATAGATAGATAGATGTAGGTGAGGGTTCGAGCCTAGGACCTTGTGCAATGGAAAGAACCAGCCAGCCCGCCCAGCAGTAAATGCCCAGTATGGTATAGTGTTAACCCTTTATATTCTGAGGCTACTTTTGTGCCAAAGCACAAGGACACGCATATTTTTGAAATGCATCTAGACCCTGTCATGTTGGTAGTCATTGGATAGCTCTCGCTGGGCACTCAGATGAATACCTATATGCCAGGGATTTAATCATTTCTTTAAGGTTTTATTTTTATCATTTTGTATTGACCAAATTAGTCACCAGCAGCATAAGGGTTAATGTACGTATAAGGCCAAGAAAAAACTTTTTTTGCATTTTTGAATAAATATTTGTTAGGGTAGGGTTACAAGAAACAAACAACTCTTTTTAGGCCTAATGGCAATTGAGGCAATCTCGGCGTGGCTTTGGTAGGCCTTGAAGGAGAAGACAATTATCGAAAAACAGGTGTTTAAATAGCAAGCCGCGTAATACACCACTCTATTGGATAACCAACAGCCTCCATGTTTACATAGGAAAATAAGATAAAACAAACACATATAGAGCAGCGCAGTGTCACAGCTTATTTCACGCCTCTGTTTGCAGAGAGGTAGCACATCCTAGGAAACCAGGAATACATGCCATGCAATTTCTACCAACAGTCAACACAAGGAAGGAAGAGTTCCTTTTATCATGAACCTTAAAGAGGAATGAGGGATAAAAGGTTTAACTGAGTTTGTTATCGTGATGAGAAGTTAGGATATCTAGGCACTGGATTTGGAATTTCGTTTATCATCATATTTCTGCCACACTGAGGCTGCCGTTACTAGACAATTAGGAAAGGAATACAAGATGGGGTTTGCCATATCTCATAAGAAAAGAGCAAGCAGTACTTAAGGAACGGCGAGAATACGAGAATTTGAAAAAAAAACGAAATAGGAAAGGACATTTGAGTTCACGTTTATTTAAACAACTGTATACAACTTATTCACGACTGAGGATTAAACAGCTGGAAATATCTTGATAATGAATATATTTTGAAAAACTTTGTCAAATATTTTGAAAAATATTTGACAACTTTAATGCTTTTCATTATTTTTTACTAGTTTCTCTTAAGATATCTTCTAAATATTGCTCTATTCGATGAATTATGTTCATGGTTGTTAGAGAAAACCTGCACTCAAGGTAGAAGTGGGATTGTTGGCGATAAGGAAAAGACGCTATTACTTCTAGAGAGAGGAAGGTATCCAAGTCAACTGCACCAGGAGCATTGGTGATTTCAAAACGCGTTAAGGGAGAACGAACTATTTTTGAAACTTCAAACACTTTCGTTTTTATCAATTTCAAAACACGATAGAAGACAACTAAATATCTATCGTTAAAACTTCAGACATTTTATTCTATCAATTAAAGTCTAGGCATTGAGCATTCTGTGAACCCACGTAGTGGCGAGAGGTCGTGTTTTGAAGATATAGTTCCATTTTAATGTAATGTCAACGCGTATCGCCCCAGCGACAATGCTCCCTGCAATTAATTTTTTTCTCGCGCTAGTGGTTGTACCAGTTGGCGCATTCTTAGAGACGGCGCCTTTTAATGTTCCAAATATTCCTACCAACCTGAAGGCGAGTGTCGACCTTCAGGATGTTAACATAGGTGCCATTCTGTCTGTTAGTCCCGAATTTGGAGGTGCGCACTGTAACGGGTTTAAGTCGTCTCGTGCAGCACAGGCCCAGGCCACTCTCTACAGTATCGAGGCTATAAATAACGATTCTACAATTCTCCCTAATATCACCATAGGCTCAGTCATGCTAGATGATTGCTTTTCCTTAAACAAAGCTTTGGGACAGGCGATGCATTTCATTCCCACCAACTCTCGTTCAAACTCTCGCACAAACAAGACTTGCGAAAACACCAACAATACTCAGTTTCCGTTCTATCCCGTTTTTGCTGTGGTTGGGCCGACTTTTAGTCACACTAGTATCATCACTGCGGGTTTGTTAAATGTTTTCAAGATCGCGCAAATATCGCCGTCTGCTTCGAGTGACGCACTAAGCGATAAGACAAAATATAAGTACTTTTCCAGGGTATTACCCGCAGATAAACACCAGTCGCAAGCTATGATCGACCTCATAAAGTATTTCAACTGGACCTACATATCGACGATAAATGCAGACGGTCCATACGGCGAAAAGGGAATTAAGCAGGTTCACAAACTAGCTAAAATGTCGAGTATCTGCATTGCGTACCATTCTTCAATTGGTCCTGATACCACCGATGACGAGGCAGACGACATTGCCAGAGCACTCTATAAGAACAAAAAAGCGCGCGTAATCGTCATATTCGCCTGGAATTCAGAGAGTAGAAAATTGTTTCGAGCATTCAAACGTCTGGGAATTGGTCATTATTTCATCTGGATCCTTAGCGACGCATTGGACATCCTAAAAGAAGATGAGAGTTTTCTCGAAGCAAGTTTCTCAGTGTGGGTTCAGTCTTCTGGTTCTCAGCGATTTAGCGAATACTTTTCGATGCTTAATCCAAACCAAAATAAAAAGAATGTCTGGTTCCATAAGTATATCGAAACTGAATTTAAGTGCAGCTTTTCTGCCGGAAATGCATCTGCGCATGCGTGTAACGGAAATGAGCGCGTGCCAATCACTAAATACAGTAATTCCGGTTTCTTCGGACGTTTCATAGATTGTATTTACGTCGCTGCACGTGCGCTGCACGTGATGATCGAGCGGAAATGCCCAGAAGCCTTTGCGAATAAAAAGCTTCTAAAGAATTGTTTCGACCGGGATGAATATCTTGGCCATGTAAGAAATATAACGTTTGATGGTCAAAGCGGACATATTCACTTTGATAAAAACGGCGATATGATAGGTCAATATAAGATACTTCAGTTACAAAAAACTCAAACTGGGGCGTTTGAGTTAAAGAAGGTAGCAACATGGCATATGGAATCCAAACTTTTTGACATTAACGATACGCTGTTACTTTGGAATAACCAAAGTCTATCAGATTATAACGGGATAATATCAGCACCAGAATCCGTTTGCGCTAAACCTTGTGGTCCAGGGCGCTACAAGGTCCCGGCTGAGCTCAAGTGTTGTTGGTCTTGCCGACCATGTCGGAGTGGAGAAATCGTTCCTAGCTCGCGTAGTGAGTCGGCCGTAGGCCGGCTCAGCGTAGCGAGCATTTACGGTATAGGATGTCAACAATGCCATTGTCAATGGAAGTACATACTGAGGCCTAGAAAACGGTGTCCGCACTTCCGTCAACACTTCTGTCTGTTCGTCTCTTATCTCGCTCGCTCGATAACCTCGCGAGAAATGAGCATGATTTTTTGCTTTAAGAGCACATTTTGCCGCCAGATCGTTTCATGTTATAAATATTTCTTAGTCAAATAATAAATTTGGATTGATTCCTTTAAATTGTGTCAAAATAGCGTTTTGGTCGCCGACTATCGTGCAACACACGACGAACTATGCAACAACTGAAACATACATGCTCACGTGCGACAAATGCTGACGTCTTGAAATGACGTCATGTTACGATGGAATTCCGCGCATTCCAAAGTCGTAACTTCGATGTTCACGGTAAAAATGACTTTACTCATCTTTCCGTGAATCGATTTCAATGCAGTTTAAATCGCTACAACCGCCACAAATAATTCTACATGTCTCTTAATTCTAGAGGAAATCTGTCGTGAAATGACGATGTTGCAACAGGTTGAAGTCGTAGTAATTTTTATGCCATATTTTCGGTCAATCGCTACGCATACTGTGTGTGGTTATTGCACAAATATGAAGCGCATATGAAGGGGCTTCCAATATGTTTCAGCGAAGTTCAAGTAAAGAATGACGTCACGGATAACAATAACAAACACTTTGTGACTGCATTTAAAGGGGAATGCAGAAACATCATCGAGCTGCGCGAGCATTTAAAGCTTTGCTTTCTCATCATATTACAAACAGTACAATTTGCGAAAAATGTCCACCATTCACATGGCCGGACCACGCGACAGGATCAACATGTTCGCCCATTACACCGGTCTACATCCGGTGGAGCGACATGGCGGCCATCTTTCTCACTGTAATCACGTTTCTCGGTATCGCAGGAACTCTCGCGAGCGCCGCCATTTTTATCAAGTATCGCGAGGAAAAACTGATTAAAGCCTCAAGTCGAGAGTTGAATTTCGTGTCCATATTTGGTGTTTTACTTTCCTTCGCGACGGTGTTTGTGTTACTTGATAAACCGACCGATGTTGGATGCATAACAAGCAGATTCGGATTCAACCTCGGTTTCGTGCTCGTCTATGCTGCCATGGTAACCAAGGTCATTCGCATTTTTCGAATCTTTCAGTCGGGAAAAGCGGGAAAACAGCGGCCAAAATTCACTGGTTGGAAATTCCAACTAGGAATGGCTTTAGTCCTGGTAACATTTCAAGTAAGTAATTTAATCTGCATTTGATATCCGTGGAATGCAAGATCAATTTTCATTCACAATACTTTTCGAATCTCGCCGACCAATCTTTTTGGCAAAGCAGAAAAATGCCACTTTGTTTTTTTCATCTTTCTTTTTACGTCAAAATATACGATGGTGCAAGTGTGAACAGCAGAAAAAAAAATTCAAATTTTTTTTCTCCACCGTTTTTTTTACCAAAACAGCAGAAAAAAAATTTAAAAAAAATTTCTCCAACGTTTTTCCAAAAACAGCAGAAAAAATAAATTTAAATTTATTTTCTCAAACGTTTTTCCAAAAACAGCAGAAAAAAAATTAAAATTTATTTACTCCAACGTTTTTCCAAAAACAGCAGAAAAAATAAATTTAAATTTATTTTCTCTGCTGTTTCACATAGTTTGCCCTTCTCCCGCTAGATGTCCCCCTTCACCACTTCCAAGGGAGCGCTCATTATCTGAATTTGATGGTATGTGGTGACCAAAATGGCATGTAAAAGTGGACAAAAAAGACATTTTGGAACATTCATAATTGATATTGAATATTGATAAATGAATGAGGAATTTCATAGTTCATTTATGAATTGCAAATATTCACTTTTCATTATGCAGTCGTGACAAGACTCGGCACTACGAGCGGTTTGAATTGTTGTGACCCAACTTCCGTGTCTACGATGGCGTATAATGGCCTGTCATGAGAGTGGTATGGGGAAAGATCGACTCCGTATTAAAGGAGCATAGCACGGCCACTTTGCACCTTATCAGTTGCTCAGGAAATCACAAGTTTACCTGGGGGGCTAGTATTTAACAAATGATAAACATGATTCTCATGGTCCAGACCTAAAATGATCATTGGTTTGAAGCAGGTATTTGTAGGAAAATAAAGTATAGGTGTGTGTGTGTGTGTGTGAGGGGGGGGGGGGGGGATTACCTTGCATCACACGATGATAACAGAGATTTACCGCGGCCCAACTTTGTTTACATACACATTATTAAATCCCCTGTTACTAATTTACCAATAATCGGTGGGAATATACCCACTATGCGAATGATGAGAGACCTTTTAGAATAAATAAGAAATGAGAAATCTCGCTTTCATTTGGGAGATTGCAAGACACAGGCTATCTGTTTTCTAAAGAAGCATATCCAGCAGAGCAGAGATGTGGCAACAGGCATGTTGGTTTAGATTTCTGCCTGTACATGTACCAAGTGTGTCTGCAGGTAAATGGTATGAGTTAACTACTGTCGGGTCAATTTTTAATTATCAAATGTTCTTTAGCTCGGTGGCAGCTGCCTGGGGTAGGTTGCCTTATGAAATATTGGCTTCACCTTGAGGATAAATCGTGACTAGCCAGTTATGGTTGTGCAGGAAACTGGAGTATCCGAGGAATCGATTGTACAACAAGTCACTGGCAACTTTCTTTACGTGCCTGGAGCTTTGTCTTCCAAAGTTAGCAAACCTCTTAGGATCACTAACTGCTGTATGTGTATACCTAATTTCGGTCTCAACTACGTAAAATATTGATTTTGCTCATTAGGTCACATCGTGAAATTTGCCCATTTGCAAACAGTACAAATGTGAGCGATCTCGCGTAGAACTTTACTATGGGCACCGAATGAGCTAAGTCAACATTTTACGGAGTTGAGAAATAAAGTAGGTATATAGGTACAAGACACGGTGGTCCTCAGAGGTTTGATAAATTTGGATAGGAAATACAAACTTAATGGAACAAAAAGGGAAAAAACAGTCAGCCAAGCTTGGGTCAGACAGACTAAAGTGGCAACGCCTTAACCACTGAGCAAGGGGAGGGGTTAATTTCAACATATATCCTCTGTTGAGACACCGGTACAACGATAGGGACTTCAAAATCACTATTTCCCTTATTTTTCAGTTTCTGATGACATTGGTGTCGTGTTTGATCAACTCACCCAGAGCGAGGCTAAGTATGACCTTGACCTCCGGTGAACCGGAAGTGCAACTATACTGCTACCTACCCGCGATTGGGTTCGCACTGCCTTTGTGCTACAATGTTCTCATTATCATAACGTGCCTGATATTCGGCTTTAAAACCAGAAATCTGCCCGAGAATTTCAACGAGTCCCGTTACATCTTTATATCCGTCTGCGCCACACTTTTCATCTGGATCGCCTTCATTCCCACTTATGCCACAACCAGCAATCACCAGAACAAGAACATTATCCTCATCCTGGCATTGATATTGAATTCCTTTGTGATGTTACTTACGATGTTTGTACCGAGGATCTACGCACTGTTTTTCGTCGACGAGGCCGCTCTCTTATACTCAGTTACACAGCACACCGCGAATGGGCGGGTGGCGCCCCTGCATTGACAAGCTACGATGTCAGATCTACGAAGATAATTGATAGATACAGTGCAGACATTCAATACCTGCACTAAATACGTGGGCATGTCCGATTTCTACCAAGTTTCTTGGGCATATATGCATGGATGAACTCAAAACTAAACGTATATTTATTCGCAAGCTACGCGGGTCATTAATGTGCTTGACTTATTTTTTAACATGTTATCTATGGGTGTTTGTACAGCCACGCACTGGCATACGTCCGGTCGACTGGCGCAGGTATACAATGTCTGTACTGTAGGCAGTGGGGAAGGTGTGGTGTACGCAATATACCCGAAGTGTTCTGAATCTTCTTAAAGGGACACAGACGCCATCGGTTTCGAGGGACTGTATAGCTTGTATCATAGTTGACTGCCCTCCACCAATTACATCTAGACCAAGAAAAGCTCTGATGAGCGCTCTTGCGAAACAACCGAGAATAACACCATAGCGGTTTAAACAGCTTTAAAAAAGGGGGAAAAGTGTAGGATATGTCATATATCGCACACTATTTAAATAAGAGCAGTAATTAACATTCGATCTCACTATGAGAAGGTATTTTGTGCACTTTGTTGGTCGACAACCAGTAGAGAGCGGTGCAAGAAGTTATGAAACTGATCTTTTTAGGTAGAATTATATTTATACAGTGGGCGCAGTATCCTCTGCAATTCTGATTGTTCGTGTTCTGTTCTCTTTCATTGCTGTGAGATACTATCAAATTTAAATAAAAATATGCCGAATTATAAATCGAAGGTTTCGTGGTGTGTATGGTAGTCGAATTTATTCCATCTACTTTTTCAATTTATCGAATATAGTGGTACATATATATATATATATATATATATATATATATATATATATATATATATATATATATATATATATATATATATATATATATATATATATATATATATATATATATATATATATGTACATATATATATATATATATATATATATATATATATATATATATATATATATATATATATATATATATATATATACATGTATATATGTGTGTGTGTGTGTAAAGGATAGATAAATAGAACGATAGATAGAAAGATGGATGGATCGATAGGTAGATAGATAGAAATATAGATGGTGAGGTAGATAGATATAGGTATCTTACGGTACGGTAATTCCATCTACCGGAAGAGTATGGAACTACCTTTGAAATTCCCATGTAATGCTTCTGGTGTACGCTGTTCTTAGTATGTATATTCAAGACCCTTTTTCGTAGGATGGTGTTTATTTATAGGAGGTTATTTGCGTGAAAAAGAATAAACGTGCTCTCTCCAAACTTGTCATACTTGAATTGTCAACATTATGTGTGTTAAAACTATGTTAAAATTATATATATATATATATATATATATATATATATATATATATATATATATATATATATATATATATATATATATATATATATATATATATATATATATATATATATACAAATGAAATTAAGAAAACGATGAAATGAAATTAAGAACAATGACAACAATACCAGCCCCTTTTGACTGAGCATAGAGTCATGCTACCCGTTATGCGCGCACTCAGTGACGTCACACTTTCACAAGGGGTGCAAGTATTTCTGTGTTGTAGCAATTTTTACCAGGAATTTCAAAGTGCCAAAGTCCCAACTGCCATCAAGTGAAACACTGTATATACACTCAAAGGTGGACAAAGAACGCAGACATTGTTTGATTTTGTGGCAAGAAGGATGTTGTGAATGGAAGTCAGCCTAGAAACAGTAAGGAAGGGATAGGGGCAAACCTAAATTCGTTTTGAATTGCCTGGATAACGATGGATCATCACTGTAATAATACTCATAATGATACTCATGATAATAATAATAATAATAATAATAATGATAATAATAATAATAATAATAATGATAAAAATAATAATAATAAGGATAATAATGATAAAGATAATAATAATAATAATAATAATAATAATAATGATAATAATAACAATGATAATAATGACAATAATAATAGTAATGATAATAACAAAGACAATGATAATAATGATAGAAAAACTGATAATGTGGCACCCCCTACCCTGTAAAAAAATGGTTGGCCCGCACCTTTTGAAAATACCTGGCACCAAGAACAATTCAAAAAAGTATGGAAAATTTCTGAATGTGGAGGTTTTTTCGTGAACTTCACAATCTGCTTGCAATATTGGAGTGTTCTGCATAGTAATGTGGCGCCCCCTAGTTAAATCTCATATCACGTGTTATGAGATTATTTTAAGCGTGACCTGATCTGTGAATTGAGTGTATCCTACTGCTTTCTAGTTTACTTTCCACTTTAGGTCACCTTTTCATTGAACCCTCTCAGTCATTGAAGAACCACAAGTAACTTCATGATGTCATTCATATGAGAAGAAGTGCTATATACCATTATATTGATAGAACATCAAAATAGGACAGAAACATTATATATGTAAGACTTGTCAATTTGTAAAATGCATTTATGTGTGAATTGGAGTAAATAATTACAAAAAACTTCATGTCGTCATTGCAATTTTTAAATTCACATGGACATGACTTAAAAACCCTTTTGTTAATAATGGAAGTGTCGTATTAATATGTATTGCTGTTAATTA
>OZ012693.1:11019247-11093846 GCA_963942565.1 Maea johnstoni | reverse complement strand
TGGCTTATATAAAAGCATATATATATTCATATATATATGTATATATATATATATATATATACATATATATATATATATATATATATATATATATATATATATATATATATATATATATATATATATAAACATATATATATATATATATATATATATATATATATATATATATATATATATATATATATATATACATATATATATATGTGTGTGTGTGTGTGTGTGTGTGTGTGTGTGTGTGTGTAATTCTGAAATGTGAGATCACCTCCATAAATAAAATGGTAGGGGTCATTAAAGCATGGGTGCTTTGTGGGATCAATCTGACTAAGTGTTTACAAATATATATCTTGGTTATGGTCTGATCAGGGTAAGGCATATGTAAAAACAATAGTTAACAATTTATTCTTCAATTACTATTCACGTAATGTAATATTTATAGGGCCATGTACTATCCTCCTATTTTGCTAAATCCTGTTATTTAACCAATGTTTTTAATATGCCGGTATTTGCCAATCAGAATTGATTGGTAGAATAATAACCGGAAAATTTTGAAAAGCTTCAGATTGGCAAATTTACGACATGAATTGGAAAACTGTAAGTCTGTCCTATTCTCCAAGATCCAAGAGGAGATAGTCTAGGAAAAATACACATTTTTTATATACTGATTAAGGGTGTGTAAGGTTATATTATCATCGATAGCCGATATGAGAGAAGACACTAACTTGCACCAACTCCACTCTCACGGTTTATCACGTTTAATTTCAATACACGTTATCTAGTCCCTATTATCACTCAATTATAGACGTAATTTGATTCTGGTTAGATGTGACACTACTTGGGGTACTGTAATAGTATCAAAATGATAGCATCTATTAACTGTTTTTGATTTACTGATCACATGTGAACACAATCAGTAAATTCTGAACAGGGCTACGTTGCCAAGTTTCAGACACGGCCAAATAATCAGATCTGCAATGTGTAAGTATGTATATGTATTGACTATGACAATGCATAAAAATACGATACATCAAATAATAGTAAACTTGGATACAAATTACAAAATATAGGTGGCCAAATTGGGGCTACCAAATAACACAAAAATAAAAGAACTCGAAGGAATTTAAACCCGAGACTAGAATCGCAGTCCTTTTGTATAAGCCTTAGTCATAATTTTTTTCTAAGCTACTGGGGTATATGCAGTGGTCACATTACCCTACACCTTCTTTGATTTTTTTTATACATGTAGTACATCTTATAGATGACCCGGTGATATTGTCCATATTTTACACATCTGTTCAGCCAAGGTCTTAATTCTCATATGAAAGGTCTAATAGAAACTATTTACTGGCCATGCCGGTGAAAAATAGAGAAATCGTAGAAAATCACTACCTTACCCTCGATCACTGGCAACTCAAACATCATTCTACCCCCTAACAGTCCCGGGCCTGCAGCGTCAAGGCTTGCCTGTTACACATCTCAGACATATCCTTGCAGTGCCATAGTTTTATGAGAATCTCTTAAATTAGACCCAGGCCGTGTTTTCTACCCAAGGCAACTTTTCATTTCATTGATATCTCTGTTATGGCCTGAACTGATAGTTCAGGCCATACCAGAGACATCAATAAAATGAGACTTGGGTAGAGGAAAATGTGTATTTCAGAGTTTTAAAAGGTTATTTGTGTAGTTAATTATATGTGCAGGTTTCATATTCTGCAAAATATTTCACCAGTTCCTACAGCTCCCAATAGGTATCGCCTACACCCTTAAACTTCAACCCAGACCCTTCCCTCACTCATAATTTTTTTATTATTCCACTGGAAAAGTGATTCGCCAAATACATTTCGATTTCCTTAACATGTACTTCATTCTAGTGCTGCACTATCTAAAAGGAAAACCATATGAAAAGATGTATGTGCTTAAACAGAGTATTTTTTTTTATCATTTACAGCATCAGGATCATGTAATCATATCTATCAAACTGCAATATTGCGTGGCATCAGCCTCAGCGATGGAGTATACAACATAACAGTAGATGGCAAAACTTTTCCAGTTTATTGTGATATGACAAAAGATGAAGGCGGATGGACATTGGTTCTTTTCGGTACTACAAACAGAACATCTAACCAATGGAATGAAGACACAGTTAAGCGCATGAATGAACACAATCCTAGTATCGACACTGAGTACTCCATACTTTACCGTGCACACTCAATTAAAAATCAAGGTATTGGAAATACCTTCCAGGTGAGTTGTTGTAGTAATATAATGAGCTGGATGAAATCTATACTTAATCAACCAGTTATTGAATTTCAATATGTGGAAAATGATTTTCTGCTTAAAATAAACTCAGCGATATTAGTTGAGTTTGATAGACTTGTTAAAGTAGGGATGCAAATGGCATTTTAGAATATCGGTTGTTACATTCACTATTAGAAGAAAACATGTATTTCCATGACCCTTTCTCCAAGATAATAAAATACCAGGAAATAACAGAACTTTTTAATAACAGAAAATGCAACACGTTAGTTTTTTTTGTAATGGTGTAGTTTAAACTAGAGAAGCAAGATTCATTGTAGCTAAATGTTCCTATTTGTTAATTTGACACGGATGTCAGATAGCTTTGATATGCTATATTGCAACTGCATTTTTATTCTTATGGAAGATTGCAAATCCTCTGTTGTGACGTTGATCTAAATTTAGAATTAAATGCTAGCCTAAAATATTGAATAATGAACTAGTGAAAGAGCTTTTTTTTTATTAAATCAGTGATACGAATACCTATGACCACACACACAATTATAACCAAGATATCTTTAAAATTTCATTCCAGTACCGAATTGAGGGTGGTGACAGACAATCTGTTGGAGGCATATGGAGAGCTCCAAAAAAGTATTCATTTTTGTGCACCAACAACTTGCAGACAAATGTTCAACTTCTCAAAAAGTTTGGCAATTGGACAAATTCAAATAATCAAGCCATTGCAAATCGCATGCCTTGGCTTTATAATGATAGCCGTGCATTGCTGACAACGGATGATGGACTAGGGTCATGGTGGGGAACACTTATTGCAGGAGCAGGATATCCTAAGTATGGTACAGGACCATTAGTACACAGCAGTGTTTCAGTGATGCATTATAAGGTTTACTACTGGATGCGGGAAAATGTAACAGGTACATCTCTCTCTCTCTCTCTCTGAATGAATGAATAGGTGATGACTTCAAAGCACAACACCATTCGCGAATATCCTGTAATGATATAAACTCTCTTTCCATTTACATATTGATATATCATGAGCCTGATATTGTTTTAACGCAACGGTCTAGGATAGACCTGTCTAATTAAGAAACACTCGTCCATTGGTCAATACAAACTTAGCCCTTTAAGTCACATTAATGTAGCAAGAAGAGATGGAAAAGCATGGCCTCCATGCCAAATATACCCCTAAATGACTTTATTCCATAACAATAGACGCCAACCAAAGTGGCACATAGAAAAAAAGAAGTATCAATGAGTTGCTAATTAATGTGGCCACGCAGAGCAGCTAAGAGTAGCTGTTGCTCAGTGCAGGGGATATTCGATGATAAGATTGTGGCTTGGAGCCAGGATATAGGCGTAAAGACCATTGCATGAGCACCATGAAAAGATATATGGTGATTCAACAACTGGCATTGTGTCATTGAATTTTTATATCATTTTTCAGTAACCGCAACTGTTACATCTGTCCAACCGACTCAGTCAGCAACAAGATCAACATCAATAAGAACCACCCAACCCTCAACTACTGGTCATCAAGATGATCCAACAACTAGCTGTATGTTTGTAATAATAATAAAAATAATAATAATAATAATAATAATAATAATAATAATAATAATAACAATGATAATACTAAAATGATAATTGATATATCACAAGGGTAACAGTCTTTACAGGATTTCATTTTCGCTGTTGCCATCAGATATATGAAATGCACAGTGACTTGTATTCCAATGGATAAATATGGCATTTCTTAGTTTTTCTGATTCAAACCAAAATTTTGGTGCATATAAATAACAAGACGAATGCGCATTTTACCAATAATTCCAGTTAGTATGGTATTTTCTTTATTTCTAAACATGTGCTTAACTATTTTATCACAACAGTTTTGTTAATACCAAGTATTCTTTCTTAATTACTTACTGCTATCTCCAACTTATAAGGTTGTCTTGAATTGAATGTCCAACTGTTTTCCAATTTTCCAAGATTCCATAGTCTGTTTCATTAACATGATGCCTGTAACATGCTGAATTGGTGAGTGCCATCCTGCCCCCCTTCTCTGTATACATCTTAATGATAACCCCCTTTGTGTAAATATCACATTCAATCAGCTGCCACTAAATTATGTGCATTATGAGTTTCTAAACGATAAATGATATGATACATACCACTCAGATCAATTATGGAGAGTTGTTTATAAATGAATAACATTTTACTTCAAGTGAATTATGTGTTCCTGTAATTGACAACCCATACTTTCCATTTTGCTTAAAAGTGGATACCAAGTTCTTATGTAGGGTTTATATTATTTGATTGGCCACTTTTAATATTTTATTTTGTCTTTATGTACAATATATTTTTTTTAATATTTTATTTTCTTTATGTACAATGTCAAAAAACTTAAACATTTTTACATAAGGTACACATAGTGAAGCAACCACAACCAATCACAAAACAGCAACTACAACTGAACCAAGCTCACCAGCAACCTCTGCAACCACAGCTAGTCAAGAAACATCAACTGCAACTGAACCAAGCTCACCAACAACCTCTGCGACCACAGCTAGTCAAGAAACATCAACTGCAACTGAACCAAGCTCACCAACAACCTCTGCGACCACAGCTAGTCAAGAAACATCAACTGCGACTGAACCAAGCTCACCAACAACCTCTGCGACCACAGCTAGTCAAGAAACATCAACTGCAACTGAACCAAGCTCACCAACAACCTCTGCGACCACAGCTAGTCAAAAAACAGGAACTGCAACTGAACCAAGCTCACCAACAACCTCTGCGACCACAGCTAGTCAGGAATCACCTACTGCAACAGAACCAAGCTCACCAACAACCTCTGCGACCACAGCTAGTCAGGAATCAACTACTGCAACCGAACCAAGCTTGCTGGCTTCCAGTCAGGAAACACCTACTTCAACAGGTATGTTATTTGTCACCTAAAAAGGCGATGGAGCATTAACTGTAACTGAAACAAGTTCCACTGTTCACATAAAAAGCCCAAATATTTTTGCAAACATAATGTGCTCTAATCGTGTATGTTACCATTTTATCAAAAGATAAGCAAACTCATTTTCTGAAAACAAAACAGCAAATAGATAGTACTAATGTAGTACTCTATGCTGGTACTCTTGTATGCAGTACTTGTTTGCAGTAACCATTATGATTTTTACTAAAAGGTTTTATTTCTAGTTTCCACAAGCGTTATTCATAAGTAGTTTCACAAATGAAAAAGACATCCTTTAATTGAAGTTCATATTTTGACATTTTTTGATCCATATCAGACCATCTAAATACTTTTATGAAAAAAGACCAGCCAAACTTTGAGTTACTGCAAATGGCACCCTGGGATTCTGACGAAAAGCTTGCACTTAATGGCATAGTGTGTGTGTGTGTGTGTGTGTATGTGTGTGTGACAGGTGATTTTTCCATAATGTTACGAGGCTGCCCGGGTTATATGGGGCTTCTCCCAAAAATCAATATCTCTAATGATAATTGATATGCACTTGTGGGCTCTATCAGTAGAAGGTAATCGTGCCTTTACATTGCGTGCAAAAAACTTTGAACGAAATTACGTACCTTTCAACAGCATATGTGGTATTGCGAGGTGATAGAAACTTTAACAGGGAATAAAATCAACCTACTGCTAAGAGGGATACAGCGCGGAGGCCTATCTGCAACTACACATTTTAGAGTCAGGCGTTATAACATTTAGGCTTCTTCAATCCCCGCAATGGTAAGTACAGTGCCGACATTTAATTCCTGCACTATAAAAATGCCCGGGCAGCCAGGACATGATACATGACCGCACCACCAATTGTCACCCAGTTCCTTGGACGTTTTCTTTTATTTTTGCAAGCCTAAAAAAAGGTTAACAGGCCTTTTTTGTTTATTTTCCTGCTCGCGGAGCACCACGCCTATGCATATGACATAGTATTTGTAGAGTTTCAAAAAATATAAACAGATGCATGTTATACAAAATATACAAGGTATACTAAAGGTGGTGTACAGGTTTTCTCATGTAAGACAATGATATACACAATAAATTCCTTGGACATGGATGCGTGGATGACCTCACGACTGTGCGTAGCTTTGATTTGCTAGCTACATGGGTCATTGATGTGCATTGCACATTTCTTTTGACTTGACATACATGGCTGTTTGTACAACTATGCACTGGCCGATGTCCGGTCGACCGGTGCAGGAATTAATTGTCTGTATGCTAAGGTGCATGTAGGTAGAGAGGTGGAATCGTGATGCCAAATGTGCAGTATTCCATCCCATGCTGAGGCATATTGAGAAGCTCAGGAAGGACACAAAGCAACGCGGACAGCATCTGAGATAAGGCCCACAGTAGACCAATAGCATAACATTGCGTTATCGTCACTTCCTCTGCTAAATAAGGAGAAGGGGTTGGAGCACGCCACGTCTTACGCGTCTTGTGCCATTTCAAGACACGTTCAAGGGGAGGCGTCATTATGTGTGATAAAAGAATACTCTGCAGTTTGTCTACTATGCAGAGGCGCATACAGACATTCATAACACGCAACCAAGACGCCAAGACGTACAAGACCCTTTCGACGGGCACGCTCCCTCAACAAGACGCTATTGCAAAACACAACAAGACGCCTACACACTTGACAAGACGCCAAGACCCGCAATGCGCTTTCAACAGGCACGCTCCCTCGACAAGACGCGATCGCAAAACACGACAAGACGCATACACACGCAACAAGATGCCAAGACCTGCAAGACGCTTTCAACAGGCACGCTCCCTCGACAAGACGCGATCGAAAAACTCGACAAGACGCATACACACGCAACAAGACGCCAAGACCTGCAAGACGCTTTCAACAGGCACGCTCCCTCGACAAGACGCGATCGCAAAA
Organism: Maea johnstoni; assembly: GCA_963942565.1. Taxonomy (NCBI): domain Eukaryota; kingdom Metazoa; phylum Annelida; class Polychaeta; order Spionida; family Magelonidae; genus Maea; species Maea johnstoni. The sequence goes on along the minus strand of OZ012693.1, from coordinate 11,086,689 downwards.
CACGACAAGACGCCAAGACCTGCAAGACGCTTTCCACAGGCACGCTCCCTCACAAGACGCGATAGCAAAACACGACAAGACGCATACACACTCGACAAGACGCCGAGACCTGCAAGACGCTTTCAACAGGCACGCTCCCTCACAAGACGCAATCGCAAAACACGACAAGACGCCTACGCACTGAACAAGACGCCAAGACCCGCCAGACGCTTTCAACAGGCACGCTCCCTCACAAGACGCGATCGCAAAACACGACAAGACACCTACGCACTCAACAAGACACCAAGACCCGCACGACGTTTTCATCAGGCACGCTCCCTTCACAAGACGTGATCGCAAAACACGACAAGACGCATACACACTTGACAAGACGCCAAGACGTACCAGACGCTTTCAACAGGCACGCTCCCTCGACAAGACGCGATCGCAAAACACGACAAGACGCCTACGCACTCAACAAGATGCCAGGACCTGCAAGACGCTTTCAACAGGCACGCTCCCTCGACAAGACGCGATCGCAAAACACGACAAGACGCATACACACTCGACAAGACGCCAAGACCTGCAAGACGCTTTCCACAGGCACGCTCCCTCACAAGACGCGATCGCAAAACAGGACAAGACGCATACACACTCGACAAGACGCCAAGACCTGCAAGACGCTTTCCACAGGCACGCTCCCTCACAAGACGCGATCGCAAAACACGACAAGACGCCTACGCACTCAACAAGACGACAAGACGCATACACACTTGACAAGATGCCAAGACGTACAAGACGCTTTCAACAGGCACGCTCCCTCGACAAGACGCGATCGCAAAACACGACAAGACGCCTACGCACTCAACAAGACGCCAGGACCTGCAAGACGCTTTCAACAGGCACGCTCCCTCGACAAGACGCGATCGCAAAACACGACAAGACGCATACACATTCGACAAGATGCCAAGACCTGCAAGACGCTTTCCACAGGCACGCTCCCTTCACAAGACACGATCGCAAAACACAACAAGACACATACACACTCGACAAGTGGATTATATTTGAGACATTTAAAGCATCTGTTATATGCGAACAGATGCTCCTAATGTCTTGTCAGGTGCTTGAGTAGTCAGGCCTTATCATACATTGGAAATTTAAAATGGCGGAAATGACCGCTTCAGAACTTCTTTCTAAGATTATTGGTCTGGCCGTTACACTCGCCTTAACACGCGAGAATCTGCTCTAGTGAATTCACCGGAATGACGGCAGATTTTTACTATTGTGTGGTACCGTGTCTCGGAAAGGCCAATAGCAGAAACATCAATAAAGAAAAATGATGGCCTGATAGAGACACAAACCGGGTCCACCTCGCAACATAATAACATTATCTCAATTTACTACACTCCAAAAATTAAGCGCTATTAATAACGACTTTATGACCGTTGTTGAAATAATTGTTCATGAAGCCCTCAGATCCATATCATTCTTTCATAATATATATAAATTAAGTTTTCAGCTAAGTGCTACTGTTCACAATTACTTACTTTCTTCAGAGCTCATTCTCTATAAACGTTATGATCGTAGGCTGCGTAAATGTTCACTGCTGCCTTATCACAGGGCGTGATGTCATCTCCTTAAAGCACGTGCGAATTTAACACGTGCATGGAAAATTACTGTGACCTTGACCGTGGAGCATGTAACAAGAAGGAAGGGGGGGGGGAGGGGCGTGGGTGGTGGGGTGGGTTTCGGGAAGTGGTTCAGTGTATATGATTTAACATGATTTAAGTTGAGTCCTGAAAAAAATGTCCTCCCATATATTTATACGGGAGGACATAGGTATCTCCTGATTTAGCTTTAGAAAGACTATGACTGCCACTAAATTATTCTTTCCTTCTCTTTAAGCCTGAAGATGTACCATCTGAAGGTAGCACTGCTGTAACCAACAGTTTCTTGGAGCCAATGAATACCCTGTACGTAGATGGATCAGCCGATGCCAGGTATGGGATGTATGCTGTAGCTAACATTGACGAGTAAGTTATGACAGATTGTGGACAAGGCGTTGTAAGAATACTTATGTCGATAACTACCATAAGTCAAGATGAAGAATTAAAAGCATAACAGCTGGTATGAATGGCTTAAACGTATGATGCATTGTGTTTATATTTTTATGTAACGTGTTATTCATAAGCACGGCACGTCCGCATGTCACTTCTCAAACATATCTCCATTTATGAAAGGTAATACATACCTGTGTTCTTTGATGCTTTAATACAAACTACAGGACGGCCAACATGACATGGGTCAAGACTACATCGTGGCGAGTGTGGTGCATTTTTTTTTGTTTCAGAGATTCGTACCACTGTGGTGAGAAGGAGAAGGATACCTTTGACAACGACAACTGCAGTAACCCGGTGGTGGAGGAGAAGAACATTCCCTCAGAGCTGCTGTGCCTTATATGCAAGAAGCTACTCACAGATGCTGTGGTCATACCATGCTGCGGCAACAGCTACTGTCAGGAATGTAAGTAACCCATGCAATGCAAAAAGAAAGGTCACATAGGACGCAGCCAAAATTAATATACTTTTTTTTATAAATATTTATGAACGACATCAATTTCACTTTCTTTTTTGTTACTTTGGGGAATTCAAACACACGGATGAAGTTTGCTACATCTTGGCACAATTTCTGAAGGCGGCTGTAGCAAATATAACAAGTGTAAGTCAATTCAAGGCACGAAGTACCGCTGTGAACAGCATTCCCAGGCAACTACGAATGTATTACAGACGTACATATCTATATTCATTAAAGAATTATGATTTTTTGTGTATAAATTGATTTTATTGATATTAACTTATAAGTTACCTATGAAGATATGACAGGTTATATGCAGCAAATGTATCAAAGAAGTGTGTCATTACTCAACTTTTATTATGCAATAAGTGCACACATTTACAGGTATATGGAAGGTTCTCCTGCAAACGGAAGACAACGAGTGCCCGACTTGCCACAGGCTCAACGTTTCGCCGCTGAGCGTCATCGCAAACAAATTCCTAAGGGCGGCGGTCGATAGCTTCAAGAGTAGTAGAGCCTATTACTGGAAAGACCATGAGCTACAGAATGCCATGCGGCAGCAGGAGCAGCACAAGACGCACATGCAGACAATACCCGATAACTGTCCATCCAGTTCGCTTCTCCCTGTTCGTCCACAGGCCAGGTATAAGATACCATTCCTTACATCATCATTTCCATCATTGACTCAAAGGTGCGGCACATGCTCTCTTTTTGTTGGTCGTTTGGCATGTGTGCATGCAAGAAAGTAACAATCACATATACAAATGGCAAAAAAGCTGTTCAAAGATTTCAGTAAAGTCTTTAACTAGTGTTCGTGATTTTCAATTCCTCACATAACCTTACTTCAAGTCAGAGATGTTAGAAAGTCAAATATATAAGCTAATTCAATTCTAACGTTACTTTTTGGTGAGTGTAAAGTTTTATGTATTGAAAGATGAAGTAATGAAATACAACTAAGTATTACTTTACTTCTGATTTGCATAACCACCTATAATTTATCTTAACTATCAATTTAAGGTGCATGAAATGTTTTTTTTTTTAAATATACAACTTATGAATAAACCTACACACTTCAATGTTTGTTTTCAGTAACTGCGTGCATGCTGACCTGCCAACTTCACGTTACGACAGGCGAGACAGGCAAAGTAGGCTTCATGAGGGTACCTACTCTTATCATCGCGGCGGCACCATTCATCATTATCCTGTTACACCCATGCCATGTAAGTACATATGCATTACATTTCTTACTAGTTCAGGAATATTTATAAGTTTTTGCCATGTTGCCTTGCCCATTGCGTGATGTAGATAGCTATCACATAAGTAATTTATTCGAGTCTGCCATTGTTTTTAAATTAGGAAGTAGGTAATTATTGAATGTTATATCTTGTTGCTGCTTATTTAGCAGGCATGGCCAATTTAACAACCATGATATTGAGTTTATGGGAAACATTACCATTTAACCAATTATCAAAAAAAAAATCAAAGAACTAAGGGAACTTTGCCATTTTTTCAGAAATGGTATCATTTGCCAGGATGTTGAGAAAATGAGTAAACATCAGTGTGCCTTGAGCACTGCTATGGTATAACAAAGCAAGTAAATGTAAGAAAAATTTAGTCTGCCATTTTAAGTGGTTTATGATTTCTCTTATCCTGACTTAAGATGATCAAAGAATATGCCACCCGTCAGGTCTTCGTCCTCCTGGAATGTCAGGCCAACAGCCTCAAGCTACAGGATTTCCTATACAGAGGTAGTGTAATTCTTATTTCCTGAGATGTCGGTTTGAATACCTTTTATTTAGGAATTATGGAATTATCCAGCTATGCAGCTGCGTGTAAGAAGCATTCTTCCAGATACCTTTGCTGACAATACGTGTACTACATAAATGTTCATACCATGTTGATGTATGCATGCATACGTTGTACTTATATCAAATATACCATTAACAGGAAGGTATACATGAGGATGGTTCGTAGTTAGGTACGCAACATTTCAACGTTATGGTTGACACCAAGATATTGTCTTCTTATGTTATGTGACTGACATAGTTTGCGAGGAAAAGTTATAAGGGAAAGGTACCCAATATATTTGGTGTACTCCATAACTATTGCTGTATATATATATATATATATATATATATATATATATATATATATATATATATATATATATATATATATATATATATATATATATATATATATATATATATATATATATTTAATTCCTGCTCTTTTGTCTGGCATGTTTTGCATATACTTTTTAATGAATGCATTACTTTCTTTCTAGTGCATCAAGAATGCCATTGTCTACTGATGCAACAAGTGGAACAACACCTGTGAATGCCTCGACTACAAAATACAGCCAAACACCTAATGCTGCTGCTGAAGCCCCCATGTGCCTACATATCACATCACTACCTACCCAAGGAGTAGGTCCGACTGTGACACAGCAACTGCCTCCAGCGGCCCCACAGATGCGGATTCCTGGCCAACAGCATGTGTATGTTTTGGTTATCAGAAATATGTGTACGAACACTTAGATATATGTTATGTTGTTTTAAATGATAATGTCCCCCTCATGACATGATGATGTAATGCCCGCATGGGGCACACTGTTTTGCATGTGCAATAGGAGTTTGGCATCTCCCGGGCAACCCTATGCCAAATAATGTTACATTCTTCTTTGTGAACTGCAAGTCATATGTAAAAGTCATAGCATATGTATAGAACATAACTGCATAAACTTCTTCAAGTAATCCATGTGGCGAAAGTTAGGGTAGTGTCGTGCCACGCCTCAATGATCAGCGAAAAGGTGGTTTGCCTAGTCCTAATACATACTGTACATGGTCCTTTCTTTGTCACCTTATACGACAGATGTAATGTAAGGTCATTCACTTAATCTGCTATCGTCTTTTATATTCTTCGTGATAATGCATTGCTTTGATGAAGCATGCAATTGCTGCTTCATTGAATGTTATTCAAATAATGTTATGTACTTTGCTGGCAAGCGCAAGTCATATCATAAGTATAAAATATAACATTATAAACTTCTTAAAGTTATCCATGTCGCGCAAGTCAGGGTAGTATCGTGCCATGCTTCGATGGTTAGTGAGAAGGTTCCTTGCCACAATAAATTTAATTGGCAGTCCTACATGCTTTGATGTGAACGACTTTTTTCTTAGAGCTTGACTGTGGGAAAGTAAGTAGCAATCAACAGCATAGATTTATATTGATCCTCGTCGTGCAGTGATGGTATTTGACACTGCCTACGTTCCCTGCCTGCACCGAGAAGGTGAATGGCAATAATATATTCTTTCACAACACGAGAGATTGATGAGTTTGTTATATGTTTTGTTGTTATAAATAATGATGTCCATCTCCTGACATGGTGATGCATTTCATTTATGATTCATTTAATGTTCTTCAATACAACTTGCGTTATAAACTGGCAAGTGCAAGTCATATCAGATGTATATCATATAACACCATAAACTTCTTCTAGTTATCTATGTCGCGCAAGTTAGAGTGGTATCATGCCAGGCCTCAATAATTAGGGAAAAGGTGGCTTGCCCAGTCATACTACCTTTCGTTGTCACTTTGAGGACAGGTTAACTCTCAGGTCGTTCATTTACTGTGCTAACTTTCAATAGCATATATGTCATGTGAGCCTGGTATATGCAATGTGTCGATGATCATTGACTGTTCCCTCATTAGTCCTATAAAGACCAGACTAGTCATGTTCCCAAATGTACACGGTCCGTCAGTTGCTGCCTTACATGACAGGCGTGTTGTCCATATACGGCTAGGAAGTTTGTTCATTCAGTTACTGTGAGACGGTCTATACTCTTCTTCGACATAATAATTTTCAATGAATGTTAATCAATTCAACTTACATCATATCATATGTGTAGATAATTATATTGTACAATTTTTCATGTAACACTGTAATCCCACTTACTAAAAAAGTGTACCTGTCATAGATATTTTGAGCAGGTACGTGAATTTCCTGACATCCGGGTGGCAAGTTTTGTTAATGCTTCCAAATGTCCCTCCTCAAGTCATTTCTTTGTCATACAAGCATCCTGGTAGATACCACACTCTTTACTCACTAAGTGTACCGGTCTTGGAAAATGTAAACGGAAGCCGTATTTTACTGCATCCTGGAATGATGATGGTTATTCAGTTATTGTACTGTGCTCCGTACTATTGTTTGTTTTGAAGCATTTCATACATAAAACGAGCAATTGCTGTTTCAATGTATGCAGTTAATGTGAACTTACGATATGTATAAAACTTCAGCTCTTAAAATAATTAAACTAACGCTATACTATACCTCCTCGTCATGCAGTGTTCAATATCTTGTTATTGTAAACGGAACTCTTATCTTATTTCTTGTAAAGTACGTACTTTCATCCTCATCTCATATTGAAATAAAAAAAACGTCACTTATGCTTTGTAAGTGTTTCATTTTTATTTCTCATGTCACCATATTGTTGACTACGTTCATAAACCATACCTAACAATTTTTTCGTAAATAGCAATTCAAATAATATTTATATAATATTTATATACTTAAGTATAATTTTAAGTCTATTGCTATTCATGTATTATTGTCTAGATATGGAAGTTGATAGCTTTTATAAATTCCCAGTTAAAGCTATTGTGATTGAGAAGTACATCAGTCAGATGCATTTGGTCAATAAACAAAGCTTCGTACAGTTAAATTAAGAAATATTAAGACAAACGTTTCTTTGATAGTTAAGAAAAAATACTATGACATGTTATATATCTACTTGGAGATTAATATGAATATGCCAAGTACCTGCATTGGTGATTGGAAGTTCAGAAATTGATGATTTTTCTTGCGCATATGTGTGAACTACATGAAATGCTTTAAATTAGGGCTAATAGCACATTACAGTGCCATCCCAGCCACATTCTACGATCTACAACCTTTACCACAGTGGTTACTCGCAAAGTGAGTGACTTCACTGAATTTCTGGGAAGCATAACTACAAAAGTTGTGCTAAAATGAACAAAAATAAGTATCCACCAAAGACCTACAAGACGCATTTGCTAGGCACGCTCCCAATCTTGTCGTGTTTTGCGATCGCGTCTTGTGAGGGAGCGTGCCTGTGGAAAGCGTCTTGGCGTCCTGTCAAGTGTGTATGCGACTTGTCGTGTTTTGCGATCGCGTCTTGTGAGGGAGCGTGCCTGTTGAAAGCGTCTTGCGGGTCTTGGCATCTTGTTGAGTGCGTAGGCGTCTTGTCGTGTTTTGCGATCGCGTCTTGTGAGGGAGCGTGCCTGTTGAAAGCGTCTTGGGGGTCTTGGCGTCTTGTTGAGTGCGTAGGCGTCTTGTCGTGTTTTGCGATCGCGTCTTGTCGAGGGAGCGTGCCTGTTGAAAGCGTCTTACGGGTCTTGGCATCTTGTCGAGTGTGAATGCGTCTTGTGTTTTGCGATGGCGTCTTGTGAGGGAGCGTGCCTGTTGAAAGCGTCTTGAGGGTCTTGGCGTCTTGTCGAGTGTGAATGCGTCTTGTTGTGTTTTGCGATCGCGTCTTGTGAGGGAGTGTGCCTGATGAAAGCGTCTTGCGGGTCTTGGCGTCTTGTTGAGTGCGTATGCGTCTTGTCGTGTTTTGCGATCGCGTCTTGTCGAGGGAGCGTGTCTGTTGAAAGCATCTTGCAGGTCTTGGCGTCTTGTCAAGTGCGTAGGCGTCTTGTCGTGTTTTCCGATCGCGTCTTGTGAAGGGAGCGTGCCTGTTGAAAGCGTCTTGCGGGTCTTGGCAGTCCTGTTATGTATGAACACGTCTTGCCTATGCAGTATTAGCGGTATTGGAAGTAGTACTTTCAGTGTTAAACTGAAATAATCATTACTCCCTCAAAAAACGAGCCAATTTTGGCGTCTTGTCAAGACGAGGAGCGCGCAAGACGTGTAAGACGCCAAAACGCGCCGCGCTCCAACCCTTACTGGAATTATGAAGAAAACGCTGGATGCTAGCTGTACTTTCGTTCAGGATATTGTTAGTGTTGATTAGGGTGGACAAAGATGAAAACTTCACCCGCGGATAATAATGCTTTCTTGCACTACTGTCGGCAAACATCGTGAAAAAGTCGTGAAAACGTCGTGAAATTTCATAGATCTGTGAAAATGTCGTGAAACAGCATCGTGAAAAAAAATCACGGTTTTCTGATTTTCAAAACGTCATGAAATTTCCAGTGTTTTGAAAAAAGGTGAGCGTCGTGAAAATTTCTTGAAAAAAAGGCGAACATCGTAAAAAAGGTGAGCGTCATGAAAATCACGGTTTTCTGATTCTCAAAACGTCATGAAATTTCCAGTGTTGTGAAAAATTTGATGACGTGAAAATTTCATGAAATTGGTTATGCAAATGATTAGGGCCTCCCTCTATCACTAAGTGTAGACCCCACCTCTTCTCCAAACGTAAAGACTGCATTTTGACATCTGCTCATCAAAAATGTGAGATTTTTCATTATCCCTGCTAAGCTTTGTTCCAAATATGTATAGGAAAGTTAGATGAACATATATAGAATAGACAGGAAAGCATTTAATGAAGAATTAATCACTAAAATGTTTTTTTAAACTCATGAATACCAATTTTTCATGAAACAATATATATGGCATCAAAATTTCCTTATGTTTTAAGGTTAAAATGTATTGAAGGTGTTTTATGAGGATAAAGGCCATCAATTGAGGCAAGTGATACATCAACAGAAACCTTATGGAATATAGAATAAATAGCATACAGTGACGTGCAACAAAATAGTACATCTTGAGGTTGATTACAGGTGTTTATTGAAGATATTTACCTATTTTTGTGTACAATTGTGACAACTTTTTCAAAGCAATGGAAATTCACAACACTTTCACGACTCTTTCTAGACATTTTCATGACACATTTTCACAACGTCTGATGAAAAAGTCGTGAAAATGATATAGTACAAATGTATGTTGTCACGTTTGGCGCCAATAGTGTTTCATGACAGATTCACAACATTTTCATCATTCTATTTTCACGACGCCGTGAAAAATTACTAATTTTTCACGACTTTTTCATCAATTAATTTCAAGGAGTTAGATATATTTTAATGACAGTTTCATGACATATTTTCACGACCAACACATTTTCATGACAAATTCAGAAATCGGAAACTTTCATGACATTTTCATGGCCTTTTCACGGCCTTTTCACGAAATATTTTCATGAACCGTTTTCACGATGTCTGATGAAAAAGTCGTGAAAATGATACAGTACAAAGGTATATTTTCACAATATTTTCACGACTTTTTCACGACGTTTGGCGCCAGTAGTGTTGGTAGATTCAACCATGGTGATCATGAACATTGAATTGAAATAACAAACCTTTGATTCCTGTCATTATAACTGCACTTCTTCCAGGTGAAACATTGATAGAAGCCCAACCATCCATATCTATAAGGGATGTCAGTTTGTTTTGGTTGGATAGGTCTTCTTCTTTCTTTTCTAAAATATACACAAAGTATTACATGTAACAGTATGCATGCATGTATGGCTATGTAATTTCATGCGAACCGCTGTATCAATATTGCCGTGGAAGCTTACATTAGCTTAAGCCAGCTAGGGACCCTTTTTGCAAAATATTTTCACAAAGTGTTCATTGAAGGTCCCTTCATCTTTTTTTAAAATATGGGAACGTTGGAAGTTATTGAATAAGTTTGCCTAAAAGGGGAGAGCCGACACAACTTATGTCAGTTTCCAAATGTGTTATTCCTTTAGATAGTGAAGTTAAGCATTGATTTCCCAAAGTGCACCACCAGTTTTCTCCTTAACCTGCGACTGCCTTGTTATGATTCAGCATTAATAAGACAGAAATAGTGAAGATAATCAGAACTAACTTTTTTTATAAAAAATCTGATCACTTACCACTTTCTATCGTCGCATAGGAAGCGTAACAGTGAGATGATGTCACAAACATGATGCAGAGTAGTATGAATTTGTCCATGGTCTCTGGCTGTCCGGTCCAAATACTTGACGGGAAAAATAGCAATGTTTCTTAAATAGGAAATCTGCCGTTACAAATATAAAAAAAATCATAAGCTATAAACAAAAGCATCCAGATGGTACATGCATGCTTTCTTATCTGGCCGTGGAGACATGTGGTTTGACAGGCAGTATTGCCATTACAATTTGATGCATGACTGGATAAGAATTGTTGACATAGAAAATAATGAAAAGTGGCCACATTAATAGTTTTTAAGGTTTATGACTGTTGTTTATGCAGAATAATCAGCTTCCAGGAATTTCCATGATTTACCCATCAATGCCTACAACGCCATGATTTTACCAGAGTATTGTCAAATGCATACATACTGAAATGTTTTTTGTAATTCATTTGAATGAAAATAGTCATGAATATCCAAATATAAAGCTTTGCAAAAAGTTCTTATGTAGCATTCAATATTCTAATAATGCCAATTTATGATATTTGGGGTTCTTTGGCATGATAAAACATATATGACGTCCCTATGGGGAACGCCCCCGGGTGGCAATGCTTTCCTCGGTAAAGTCAATCATGTTAGCCACCCCACAGGGATGTCATATTTGTATATTTGTATAATACTCTAAACTACAAAATTCCTACGTTCGAGCAGTTCACATTTGATACCAAAATGTAGGCTTGTTTCTATGTTTTGGTGATATTCAATATAGATAAAATTGCCAACAGCCTTTCCAGCATACATGTACGTGAAAGCATATAGAAAGCTCTGTGATAGATGGTCAACTACTAGAATAAGTGATGGTATAGACAGATAAAGTGGGATTGATTGTGTGGAAAAGGGTTTAGGCCTTAACTTGTTAGACATCTCATCTGACGATGACCCTCTATTTACATACTAAACCCATAAACTAACTGTAAAGACATTTAATTCCTGCACCAGTCAACGGCATGTCTACCACTGGATAACATGTCAATAACACGAATCAAGCACTTCAATGACCCACGTAGCTTGCTAATCATAGCTACATTCAATTGTGGGGCAATTGAAGCATCCATGCACTAGACATTAAGTGGCAATCAGGCTTGTAGTTGTATATTTTGCGCAGCCCGCCCACTCATTTTGTGCAGGAATTAAATGTTGGCATTGTGTAGCCTGATTATAACTTGTTTGCAAATAGGGCGCACTTAATCAATGGTGTGCATGGCATTTCAGTTGTGTTCTCTTTACCTGCCCTCTTAAAATTCGCATCTATTATCCTTTGAAATGGGATGTGGATTTGTTAGGTGCATCATTTTCTACCTATTATAATCTATATGATTATAAGTAACATAATGATATCTAATGTAAATCACCACTGATTCTATTACTTAATTCTACCCAATTCAAGTAGATGCTCAAAACTGATTGAATCTCTGGTAAAACGACAATTCAAAAGTCTAAATTGATGAATTCAATGAATGTGTACTTCGACATCGTTGCATTAAAACACCCAGTGGTATCTAATCAAATGAGCACTGCATGTACTATATTAACATAACATACAATATACTTTTATTTCTTTGTAAGAACGGGTGATTTTCTCACTCAGAAGTGATCATTACATGGATTTTGCCTGTGCCATATGACCAAGTTCCAACACTGAGTAGACAATTGTGAAAGTTGGCATAGCCCCAGTGTATAAAATCTATATTATAGGATAGCAGTAAGTATTTTATAATACATCCATCTGCCAGATTTATAGGTAGGTATGTCTCTATCATTTAGAGACAATAAAAGGTATATGGGTCCAATAATTAGTGTATAGGGGTGTACAGTACATATATAAAGTTATGGAAGCATGTAACTAGGAGGCTATGTGTGCCCAAATTTGGCGTCATGTGTATAGTGATGAAATATAGTATGTCGCAAGGTAATAAGGATAATACGGTATCCCATTGTAATTAGAAAATGTTGTCAGGTGAGAACGTAAATAAACTTGATGTTAAGGAATACTTGAACAGTACATTGTAGTCTGTAGATCCACTTTAATTCAATAGTGTCTCTAAGGGTTTGTCCTCTCTGCGAGTCAGTGGCGGCTCTAATAAACTCTTGGACAGAGATATCGATGTCACTAATGCAACTGTGGCCATCCGAGTTGTAGTGTCTGCTGATTGCCAGATTTTTTTAGAATTTTCCGAACCGATGTAAAATGTTCACCGACTCTGTCGTTGATGGACCTCTTAGTTTGTCCAACATGTTTGCCTCATATTTTACAATTTTAAATGTAACATATGAAAAAGTTGAAAATGAAGTAACAAGCTATCAACATTACTGTGTTGTATCTTTATTGACTCATTTGTGAAGGTCACAAAATCACATGTTAATAGGTGAAATAGTGCTTAAGACTAGGGTAGTCATTGTAACAACACACGTGGTCTTGCAATGGCACCTTTTAAAGGTGCTTTCTTATAGAGGGCTCATTATTGGGTCAGTTATAGGCATGGATTCCAGGCATAATATCTTGGTTCACAGGCATGACATAATGAAGAGTAATTTCTACTACAGTACCTGCTGTTATAAGTATCATCATTCTTCTTCTTCCTATTGTTATTATTATTATTATTAATTATTATTATTATTATTATTATTATTATTATTATTATTATTGTTATTATTATTATTATTATTATTATTATTATTATTATTATTATTATTATTATTATTATTATTATTATTATTATCAATAATATCATTAGTCCATTACATCCTGATTTAAGGTTTTCTTACAGGCCATGATGTATGGATGGATGAAGCCATGATGATCTTCAGATGGAATGTGTTCTCCAATAGCTGATAGAACTCCAGTAATCTGAAATAATGAAAGGCAATTATTATTATTTTCATCGTTATTATTATTATTATTATTATTATTATTATTATTTCTATAATCATTAATATTATTAGTATTACTATTGTTATTTTATTATTGTTAATATTATTATTACTATTATCATTATTATCATTATTGTTGTTATTATTATTATTATTATTATTATGATTATTATTATTATGATTATTATTATTATTATTATGATTATTATTATTATTATTATTATTATTATTATTATTATTATTATTATTATTATTGGTAGTAGTAGTAGTATTACAACTAGTAGTAGTAGTAGTATAAGTATTATAACTATCAGTATCATTATTATTTTTCATAATCAGTATCTTTATTATGATTAGGAATTATTATTTTTATTATCAATACTATTATAGTCATTATTATTATTATCATTTTTTATTATTATTAGTATTATTATTATTATTACTATCTTTATTTTTATTTATGTTTTTATTATTATTATTTATTATTATTATTATTATTATTATTATAAGTATTGTTATTATTATTATTATTATTATTATTATTATTATTATTATTATTATTACGTATCATTATTATTTATATAATCATAAGTGTTACTATTATTACAAGTTTTTTTGTTATTACTATTATCAGTATTATTATTATTATTTTCATTGTTTACTGCCCGCTTTAAATTTGTCTTGATTGTTGAGATTGCCCTATGTTGCGCAGGCCTCTGAGAACATGAACCCTTTTAAAATGAACCCTAGAAATGTATGCCATCCCAAAACAAGAGTAGGTTTTGAAATAAAGTTTATACGAGTAAAAAACGCAAAGTTTCATTTAAAAAAAAATATTATTGCATAAGTTTATGCTCGAGAAATCGAAAGTGGTTAGAAATGCAAAACATGCGCATCATGATGCCCTTCAGTTTATTTTCTCAAAATAGCACTTACGGAATACATAAATGGTCTTCTAGGGAAAAGAAATCTTCCGATACACGCCCACTTTTTTTTTACATTTCCTTAATTCTATTCCGTTAACATTTGAAATATCCAGAGGTGAAAAAAATATTTGGACAAAAATAAAACTTGAGTGTTGCGGGTATCCTTAAAATGATTGCTGGAACCGCACCTTTGCCCGCTATCGTACGCCATCTATTTGCTGATGGGTAAACTAACTCTTGGGTAGGTCCTCTAGTAAATGCATTATTTGTTTCGTGCACAGGTTTTTCCTTCGCGTTGATATGACATAAACGTATGCGTGTTTCTATTTCTTTCGAAACATTGTGTCTTTTCTTGTAGAAACATGAGAGAAAGATTACGAGAAACATGTACGGCAAATAGTGGTGACGTCACTATATTTCATCATAACTGCTGACGTAGGACACATGCTCATCCGCCACCATCTTGGCACTGAAGAAATCTCCCTCATTTAATTACCATTTCTACGGAAATCTGGACATTTTTCAGGTGAGGTTCAACGAAATATAGTGCAACCAGTATACTAGACTTAAAGTTGTATTGTCTTTATACACCGCTAGCGTGTCAGTCGGAGGAACACGCCCCACTTTGACTTGCAAGCTTCACGCTGAAGTCGGACGCCGCCATCTTGTTTTTGTCTTGGATATTATGCTTGTTTATTTTTAATAAGCATAGATCTCTAACGACACAATCACAAGGAAATCTATCCACAGACTACGCTACTTTTATGTAGCTGCGTTATGTAGCTTGATTAATACCATTTATGTTTTGGTTTCTGATCCCTTCTCGATATGTAAAACTAGGAATCTATTGCTGGCCATGGCATTGGCTTTGAAGCTACACAAGTGAGGTATGGAGATATAAGTGAAACTGTTTTCTATATGAAATTATTATAGGTAGCAATATTTGGTCATATCTTAGGTATTAATACATAACTATAAAGGGAGATAAGTAATTTGACATAAGGGAATTATTAAACACAAGTTTGCAAATTGTTAAATATGTTTGGGCTCACATAACCATACCCTGATATATTTTTTGCTTCGACACACCGCCCTATGCTATAGGCTGCAACATTTGGTAGAACAAACCCAAATATTGTACAGTCAGTGATGAAGAGATGAAGCCATACAAGTACTTATCTTGAGCTTCCTTCTGCCACCATCTTGGCATTGAAGAAATATCCCTTGAATTGTTATTTTGTAGTCGGCCAAGAGCCCTGGCAGCTCATGTTTACTATGTAAAATTATTACCGACTTGAAATAGAGATTATCTATCTATCTACCATCTTATGCAATATGCATGTACAAATTAAACTTGTGCCAAATGTGTACATGTAATGATATGAGACAGGCCATTGATACCGCTCTTTGTAAGACTTCCTTTCTAATCTAGATATCAGTCTTAGTCATCAGCGTAGAGAATATTTTATCTGATGTGTCACTAGGGCTGCACACCGAAAACCGGTTGCAGACCGTAACCGATCATTAGGCTGCCTAATGATAATGATAACCGTCCCAAAATAAACCGGTTTGAAAAACCGATAAAGCAGCTATGAGGAAACTGCCTTACCTGACTGTTGACATCGCTCCAAGCACTTCCTAAGCCGTGATTCAATGAAACAACGGCTCGGCATTGGCATCAATACTTTCGTATTTAATTCTTAATGGATAATTCGTTCAAATTTAATATTCTATGGCAAAATAAAACTCATAATAATCAAATATACGATTCTGTTTCATTCAAAGAATTTGAAATCATATTTCATGGAAAAAACAACAGGTTTTGAATACGAAAGTTTGGCTATTTTTCAGAAGTTCGTCCCACGCGGTATCATTAAGAAACCGTATCGTTTCAAAGTTATCAGTATCATATCAAATCGTTAATTCTTAACGGTGTGCAGCCCTATGTGTCACAGGGTCTTCGCCAGGATTTAGAAACCGTGTGCCCAATATTGGCAGAGTAAAATTTTAGGGCCCATCATAATTTTAAAGGGCACCCACAATATCCTCGGATTACAACCGCACCACGCCTCTGGAATCAACTGCCATCACACATCAAAGTTTCTCATCAGTTCCAACTTTTAAAAATAACCTTAAAACCTATTTGTTCCAGAAGGCTTTTCAGGGGCATTCCACAGTAAGCCTTCTGTCTATCACGGGACAAATTTGAAAACTCAAAGGCAATTTAATCTTTAACCACTTTATTCCTTTAGACAGTTTTGCTATATAATACACCCTGGCATTAAGGCGTATCATTTGCACTATTTGTGTGAAAAATTCCTTCATAATTGAAGGAGATAATTAAGCGAATACAGCCGTCTATCACGGGACACAAAATGGAAGTGGATTTTTCAAAACATTTTTCTCTTGCAAAATTCTCCTCAAATACATGCACTCTGGCATTCATGCTTAGTACAATCTATTACCAGAATACTTAGCTTCTACATGATACATTTTAGATGGTAGAATATTCTGTAATTACACAGAAAACTGAGCTTTTGTGAAACAAGGTCTGTCTATCACGGGACAGTCTATCACGGGACAAAAATTCCACAATGTCAGTTCTAGGGTATCTGGTAAGAGTGTCAGCACTGCTAACCTTCCAGAAACTCGTGTACAAGTAGAATGTACACATTTCTAAGCGATGATGCATTTACAATTTCATTTTAATTCTAATTTATAGTGTTTGTGAGGCATTTAATTGAAGTAGAATGAAAAAAAAAAATTCTAAAATATATATTTTTCTAAAATGGCTATCACTACATGCAAAATTCCATTGTACTTATAAGCATATGTGTAATAATTTAGAATAACTTAGAACACCTAAAAACTACTATGTCAGCAGAAAAACAGCTTTTTATGAAATTATGTCTGTCTATCACGGGACAAATTTGACAACTCAAAGGCAATTCAATTTTTAACCACTTCATTGCTTTAGACAGTTTTGCTATATAATACAAACTGCCATAAAGGTGTATCATTTTAACTCTTTGTTTGAAAAAATTCCTTCATAATTGAAGGAGTTAACTAAGCAAATACAGCCATCTATCACGGGACACAAAACGGAATTGGATTTTTCAAAACATTTTTCTGTTGCAAAATTCTCCTCAAATGCATGCACTATGGCATTTATTTGTAGTATAATCCATTACAAAAATACTTAGCTTCTACATGATATATTTTAAATGGTAAAATATTTTATAGTTATAAAGAAAATTGAGCTTTTATGAAACAAGGTCTGCCTATAGCGGGATAGTCTATCACGGGACAAAAAATCCACAACAGTTTTAGGGTATCTGATAAGAGTGTCAGCATACCTAACCTTCTAGAAACTTGTGTACAAGTAGAATATATGCATTTCTAAATTATGATGCATTTACAATTTCATTTTGATTTTAATTTATAGTGTTTGTAAGGCATTTAATTGGCGTATAATGAAAAATAAATAATTTCTTAAGTATATATTTTTCTAAAAAGGCTATCACTACATGCAAAAGTCAGTTGTACTCATAAGCATTTGTGTAATAACTTAGAATAACTTAAAACAACTAAAAACTACTACGTCAGCAGAAAAACAGATTTTTATGAAATTATGTCCGTCTATCACAGGACAAATTTGACAACTCAAAGGCAATTTAATCTTTAACCACTTCATTTCTCTAGACAGTTTCGCTATATAATACAAACTGGCATTAAGGTGTATCGTTTAAACTCTTTGTTTGAAACATTCAGGACTTTATAATTGAAAGGGATAATTAAGCAAATACAGCCAACTATCACGGAACACAAAATGGAAGTGGATTTTTCAAAATATTTTTCTCTTGCAAAATTCTCCTCAAATACATGCACTATGTCATTCATGCTTAGTGTAATCCATTACAAAAATATTTGGCTTCTACATGATATATTCTAGATAGTAAAATATTCTGTAGTTACAAAGAAAAATTAATACAATTGAGTGTGATGTCCCGTGATAGACATTCAGTGTCTATCACGGGACAGATTTTGATTGTCATTTATTCTTGATTCTGAGAGATTTTCTATAGGAAAACTGCATCAAACTATTCATTTTAACTCATAGGAGCAGAATATGTAAAGACAGCATTCTATGTTTGTGCATATAAGAGATAATAAAACTTTTGGATGTCTGACTGTCCATCACGGGACAGCAGCAAAAGAAATCAAGCTAAACTGCACATTTTCTATCAAAAAGTCAAAAACTTCAATATGGGTTATGTAAAAATGGACGATATAGGGCTCATATCCACTTTGATATTTAAACAACAATTTTAGAACCTTAAGAAAATGAACAATATGCCTTGTCCCGTGATAGACACAATATTTTCCACAAATTCCACTTCTAAAGTCAATAACTTAAGTTAGGACCATCATAGGGAAAAACCAAAACCAGTTCTGAAAACTTTAAAAAGTTCTCTTTCAGATACATATACAATGAACTTAAGTTTAAAAAGATGACAAAATGAGTAGTCAGGACCAAATTACTGTGGAATGCCCCTTCAACAGTTTTAAAAGATATGTTTTTTAAACTTCCTCACAAAAAGTTGTATTAAATCATCTTATGACTGTTCAGCGTTTTTGAACATTTTAATGTTAATAGCGCTTTATAAGTGACAATTTTATTATAATTATTATAAACATTTAAATTTACTGATTGAAATAAGGCATAATGTCCATATACTGTGCCATAGGAATTATATTCAGTTGAAAAAATGTCAACTATATGCAAGAAATTGACATTTAAAGAAATTCCTCTCTAAATATTTTGGGGTGTCCTGTAGGCCAGTGTAGGGTGATTTTCGAAAGTTTGGGTGGACATCCAAATCTTGGTTTCTTACTCAAGTCCATACACCAGGGTCTGACGCTTAGTTTTCAGGTTCTAAAGGGGCCTGAAAGGTATTTTGATAAAAAATAAGTGGTCAAAAACAGGATTTCTATTATTATACATATTATTTTGGGCCCCTATCCTGAAAAATCTAGGGGCCCACAGCAAAATCTAGGGGCTTATGTCCCTGGGAAAAACGAACCCTTTAAACATTCCAAATAAATCTAAAGTATATGTATAAATGAGGATCTATAGCAGGCACCAACATAAGTTTCAGAACTAACTTTCTTTGCCGGGCATGTAGTTAATGACTTGTACTTGCCCAACATAATTTGTGGCTTGCCCGAAATATGTTATAACATATTCTAGAATGGCATGTATTATTTATTATGGCTTTAATGATTTGAAAACTATTTTCTTTCCTATGTTGTTGTATTGTTTACATATTTCTAGGTATATGCGCCGCATTTTCTATACAAAGATATGTGGACTGCTCAGAAAATCAGCTTGCCCGTCCGGGCAAGTGGAAACTATATGCACTTGCCCAAAAGCCATTTTTTCAAAAATTCACTTGCCGGGGCAAGCGGGCTAGTACTTATGTCGGACCCTGTATAGTAATACCATTTGTACATGTATGCTGCTGAAATAAGTTTCATGAGTAGTGTCCTAGCTAGGATTTATAAATGCCTGGCCAAAACAGCAATTTAAAATTTTCTACCCATCTAGATTAAGCTACTAATCTACTTCAAATCCTTAAACTAGCTATGTACAATTAGTAGCATAGTGCAGGGTCTTAGCCAGGATTTTCATAACAGGGCAGGGTGCAACATAGGTTGCAAAACATTATTTTCTGAGCCGGACAATCTGCCCCTAAAGTTGCCGCGCCACTCTGTTAAACAAATGTGAGATTGGTCTTTGTCTAGGAGTGTAATCGATACCAAGGGATCGGACGGTATCGACGATCCCATGGAAAATATCGCTATGAAATCGCATAGCGATCATTCCGATTCTGGAATCGGAAAAGAGATATTATGTTTACTCACTCTGTCATCTTATTGCAACGCAATAAGATGACAAAGTAACAAGAGAACCCCAACGCGTTCATCAATAATCAGACAGTAAATGACAGTTACTTTGTCATCTTATTGCAAAGCAATACGATGACAATGTAACAAGATGCATGTACTCTTGAGCGATCACTCGTGCACATTGTTCAGCCAGTCCGGTGCACCGCGGCGATGTGCCTGCATATGCGTATATGCGGGCAGTCATAATAAACGGCACAATTGGCCAACGTAATCGAATGGCATGCGCACCGCTCGCGGTCACACACATTCTATTGGCCAGTCCGGTGCACCGCGGCGATCTGCCCGCATATGCGTATATGCGGACAGTCGTAATACAAGGCATATTTGGGCAACATAATTGAATGGCGCACCCATGTATACGTCGCTAGGAATCGGAATCGGACAGAATCGGCTTTTTTTTTTACCGATTCCGATTCCAAATCTTGGATACCGATCACACTCCTATCTTTGTCCTAAAACATTACTTGCCGAGCGGGGCAAGTCAGAGTCTTGTTCAGCTTGCCCCATTGCCGTTTTTTGTCTAATTCACTTGCAACGGGGCAAGTGGTTGTGTTGCACGCTGCAAAATGTACAAAATGGGGTTTCAAGAAGACAGCCCTGGTGTCCAAAGCCCCCCCCCCCCAAAAAAAAAATAGACCTGTATATTTTTTGTGGACCAGGGTTGACCCTGAGGGTGGCCCTTAATATTGCGTCCTGTGTATTAATCAACTCTCTTTGATGTGAACTTTCATAAATGTGATGGTGTGGTATCAACGTTTTAATGTGCCTTCTACCAGGGAATTTTTGTACTAGAATAAACATTCCTGCTTCTACTTGTTTTATTTCAGAGTAACTAATCTTTCCTAGTTGGTCCTATGTGAGTGGGGCTGTCAGGATGAGCAGACAGTCATCTGCCGGGAGTAGCAAAGCGAGAGGACACACGCCAACAGGTGAGGCCATTTTAACCATTACGCTGCATGGTCTTCTAGCCAAAATTTGGAAACAGGGTGTCCAAACAGAGGTTTCATAGACTTTTGCATGTCAAAAGTGTGATACTAAGTACATACTACTAATATAATAAACCCTATATATTTACAGATTTTGCTTTTTAGGCCAGTAACTGCTTTGTGTTTACTATAAAAGTGACACTGCAGCTTCTACATCTTCTATCTTCTAAGAAAAGTTGTCATCAGCAAATCCTGACAAACTTTTGGGTCTACAAACTGTCAAAAAACAGTGTTCTGTGTGTCCAAATGACTGGATGCATAGGCGGCTAAGCCCCTGTTATGCTGCTGTCAGCTAAAATTAGTAGGGCTGTGCTCATCGATTTATTGACTAATTTTTTTCAATGTTGAATTTCTCAATTCGATTTTATCATGCGCAGTAATACATAGAAAAGTGTGGTGGGGGCCGGACCAGCACCATGTAAAAATACATAGCGTGGCCCTCACCACACTTTTCCAAGCATTACCACGCGCGATAGTGTCTATTGCAGTGTAGTTTCATTGGCGGCCAAAGGTTTCACTCATACAAGGCAATAGTTCCATTAAATGATATTTAAAAAGAAGCAAACTTTGTCTTGCTCTATCTATATACAGGGTTGTTATGGTTAATCTAGCAAATTGGGTAACTAATTTTTGACCCAAACATTTCAGAAATACTTTTAAGAGTTGAAATCAAAGAGGATCCGTCACTGAATGTATTGTTCTGATTCCCGTATATTGCCTTTAATATTTCCTTTGCTGTTTTTCCAGTCTCCACTGCCAGCAACAATGACTTGGCTGGCCTGTTTGAATGCCCAGTCTGCTTCGACTATGCGCTGCCTCCTATCATGCAATGCCAGAGTGGGCATATAGTGTGTTCAAGCTGTCGGCCCAAACTCTCCTGCTGTCCCACCTGCCGAGGTCCTCTAGGTGAGTACACTGTCTCAAGATAAGGCCTAAAAAGTTGTTTATTTCCTGTAACCCTACCCTAACAAGTATTTATTCAAAGAAATCCCTACCCTAAAGTTTTTTCGGCACCCCCAACTCCCAATCAAAGTTAAACATGCATAAAACACATATTTTTAAGCAAAAAAAAATTATTTTTTTTTTACCGACCTACCTACCCCATTTTTTTCAGACCGTTACAGGAAACAAAAAATATTTTTACTTGGCCTAAATATTTGTTTTATTGTAAAATTTCAAAGAACACAGCACAACATATATCAACTAACCACTGGCTGTCGCTGCTGCGGGAAAAGACAGTCAGCTGAACTTTTTGGATGAGGTTAAGGTCACATATGACTGATAATATACAATCAGAAGGTCATATAACAATTGGATTTACTGTTACATTAGAAGCGTGTGCTGTGCTCCCATTGTTGAGTAAGGTTTCACATTGCCTTGTTAGCACAGCAGCATGGAATGGTGAATCCCAGTTAGCCAATCACAGCTTATTGTGAGTGTTTTTCCATCACGGTTATGACTGTAACGTTAATAATGTGGGTTTTTATTTTTCAGGAAATATCCGTAACCTGGCGATGGAAAAAGTAGCCAGCACCGTCATGTTCCCTTGTAAATACTCCAACAGTGGTTGCAATGCCACCCTCCTTCACACAGACAAAACAGACCACGAAGAAACTTGTGAATTTAGGTAGGAATTATCTTGATAACTTGTTAACCCTTATGCTGGTGGTGGCTAATTTTGCCACTACTAAATAATGCAAAACACCTTAAAGAAATAACTGAAACCATGGCACCTGGTACTTATCTGAGAGAACATGGCGAGAGCTATCCAATGAATACCAACATGACAGGGTTAGTATGGTTTTCAGAAGTCTTTGCATCATTGTGCTTTAGATGAAAGTAGCCTGAGCAGCATTGGAAGGGTTAAGACCAGTATCTTTGCCAGCAGGGCGCTTGGGTGTCATTTGGGCACCCATACCCTCATTGATCAGAGTTTCACACATCAGATCGCCCCAGTATTTTTGTGAGACATTTCTAAGAAATGTCAATTTAAGAAATTTATTTCTTTTCTCAATGAATATGAACATTTGTACGATTGTCATCTAAGTATTGTATGGTCTCCTTTGAAAAAAAGACAACCAAAAGTTTTGGGATTACCAAGTTAGGAGACCCAGTTTTGAGATGCTTGCTCAGCCCCTTGTGAAAACCATGGTCCATTTTCACAGTTGAATTGAACTTGCACATGAACACAAAGGAAGATATGAAATGATTTTAACAGCTTAGCTCATAGCGCAATGGAATAGAAACTTAAATTCCTTGTACATGTACTTTTGGTAGTAGTTCACTTGTTATTTGTGTGATTTCAATAAGAAAAGAAAATATTACAACATGCACTCGACTTTTTTACGGTTATCAAGAAGGAAATAGCGATGATGCATGCCGAGCATTTTGCGGGTGGCACAGGCTATCCAAATTGTTTGATAATTCAAAAATGGCCATTTTGGCCATTTACAGTCCTTATAACCAATGGATGTTTCAGTCTGATGGTGGTAGAATTCTTAGTACTAGTGACTTGTGGTATAACTTCTCTTGTTATTTGTGTGATTTCATAGAACATGTACTAGTGATAGTTGTTGACATGTTATTTGTGTGATTTCAGGCCTTACTGCTGTCCATGCCCTGGGGCTTCCTGTAAGTGGCAGGGCTCCCTAGAACAAGTCATGCCTCACCTAATGCACCAGCACAAGAGCATCACCACACTACAGGGTAAGTCCCATGGAGAGTCTGGGTGGCAGTGAATAAACTATCAATGGTACTGTGGTATTTCTATGGAATACACTTTCAATGGTACTGTGGTTTGTATATATATATATATATATGGGCTCGATCAAGCTGTTACGGAATCACACTTTTGCTGTTCAAGCTTAGATATCTTTTTAATGGAAAAAGGTAGGAAGTCATGCTTTATATGGTTGTGTAGGGCTTTGAAAGTTCTTTTAAATGGATCAAGTTCCAACTTCCCCAGAAAATGATTTTTGGGTAAAAAAGTGAAAAAACATGCCTGTTACGGAATCACTCAAAATTACCATCTGTTTTCTACCACTTTAATCAAATACCACTTTCATGCTGTTCCTGCCACTTTTTTCCAAAAGTTTCTTTATCATGTAGTAGGTAAATTTGTTATGCACAGATTCCACCAAAAAGTTAGGAGTTGAATAAGTTAAGGTGAACTTTACTCAAGAAACTTTGACAGATGGTCTTGTTACGGAATCACATTTACCATTTGTTACGGAATCACATTTTCTGTAACAATCAATATCTTTCATTAAAAGAGTGCACTATGGTGAAATTTTCTGCTTTAATAAAAAGTTAAGTTAGTGAACTGATATAATGACATACATTTTTACTGAAGGGAGCACTTAATTATGAATTACATGGCAGCAGAGAGTGAGTTTTATACGTCTCTGATGGTAGGTAACAGATGACAATGTCTAATGTTAGAGGGACCACTTCCCCACAAGGGCAATTGTAAGACAGTTAACTTATATAAGCTGTAATTGATTTAACATTGAAGCTTCTTATAAATACATGTAGATCATAAATCTGAAAATGTTTTGAAAAACATGATGTTACCTTGTGCATTCTCAAAGGTAGATTTCACTCACTACCTGGTCAGTTTTATATCACTTCCTGTACACATCAAGGATGTTGGTATACCCCAGACAATGTGGATTCTGTTTTTCCTCCACTGTCCCCTCTCATTAACACCCCTTATTGTTTAGTCTGGGGAAGGAGGATATGATTCGGGGGGAAATTGCATCTACCCTGATTAACTCAATGGGTGGCTTCAGGATTAGGGATGTAGAGGTGAATGGAGACATTGCATTTCAGACAGGATGAAGGTGTCAGTCAAGGTACACATCTGTACAGCTACCAATTGATATCAAACTAGCTGAGTTATGAATGAATTATGAACATTTATAGTTAATGCCAAATTTGCTAAATAATTATAAAATAACTATGTAATGATTCTTTTTAAACATGCATTTGTGATTTTATTAACTGCTGGATGTTTTTTCTGGAGTAGATCATACACGTCTATTGGGCGAATGGAGAATCCCTGGAAATTTGTTTTTTAAATCATTTAGACTGCTGATCTATGACTGGCTTTGTATATAACAGAACCATATGAGTCTTCCATATAACTATATTGTATCTTTGAATGATGTAACAAAATTTTGTTCTCTGAGAAATGTTTATGTATTGAATCCTTCCCCTTCTACATTTGTGACAAAGGTTTCCTGTCCTCAACAGTGTGTAAGTTCCATATGAAACACTGAATAAATTCCTCTAAAATTTAATGCGGGTGGTCAAGTTTTAAAATATATGCATAAATAAAATATAGACTTTGGGATCTGGGCTACATTGACCATGTGCTAAACTTCAGTTTTCTTCTTTACTTGAAGGAGAATCTCTGTTTCTGTGAAGGTATCTAAAATCTCTGTCGAAGAGCTTTCCTGTCCACCACAGATATAAATTCTCTAAAATCTACCATTTTACAAAAGTCTTGAACAAATAGGGTTTAAGAATGATATAACTATAGGATAAGACAGCCAAATGAGGGAGCAAGTTTTTCTGAATTTGAGGGAAAATATTGAATTCAATATTCTAAAATTCTGTACGCAACAGTTTGAATAGGTTGATATGGCCCATTATAACCATGAACATGCATGTACTTCTTGAAATAAATGCCTTATAAAAAGTCACTGAATTTAAACTAGAGTGAAACAATTCATTTATATATTTGAAAATGTCCTTTTAAAGGGTTACTCACAAAATCATTTGGGTGTCCTGATGGGTGATTTTTGAGGGAGTGGGTGTCCAAATGAGGCCGAGATGCCCTGCTGGCCAGCTTATTTATACTTTTAAACCATGTGAATGTTTTAAAAAAAGGTAGTTTGGTGCTATGACACATTTTGAATAATTGTACCTTTCTCAAAATTGTATGTGAGTTACTTGTTTATGAAGAACTTCATCTGATTTCGATGTACAGCTTAGTCCTTGTCCAAAGCGCTTTGATGCCAATCATGCCATATTGAAACTACTACTCGATAATGGACATATACTTTTTTTTTCAAAATACTGTGCACAATGTCTCATTCTAAATATGGAAACTATCAGTTAATACTAAACTTAAAGTTAAGATAACAAACTAGTCCATTTAAAGAATGTTCAAGACATCTATAGGCTTGAACCAGTCAATTTATCAAATATGTGATTCCGTTACGTTACGGAATCACCAACTTTAACCCCCCAAAAAACACTGTTTGAAATAATTTTTTTCAAAAGTGTGCCCCTCATAGTTAAATTAGTGTTAAAATGCTTTTTTCTATGAAGTTTCATGGTAATGACCCAACCTGAACATTTTCAAAAATTAAAAAAATGCTATTTTTCTGTTACGGAATCACATGTTACGGAATCACAGATCACTGCATTTTAAAATTCATCAAAAACACCCCAAAACATAATATTCAATCCTATATATATCTTGGCACAGTCTTCCCAGGTATAATTGTATCATCTAAAGCGATGTTGAAGATCATAAGATGGTTTTACAAGAAAATATGGTGGTTTTAACATTTTGTTAAATGTTATTGCCAGAAAGGCGTTGAACAAACAAACAAACACCCTGCAGTAAAATGTTCATAACTTTTTCATAAATGGGAATACACTAAATCTGACTGAAGATCCAGAAACTTCAGAATTCTAGCTTTCCAAATATGTAAGATACATATTGCTACTATAAAATTTATTTTTTGTCTTAGATGCTAACTTCAACTTGATCGAGCCCATATATAAATACATACATACAGTATATTCTTCTTGCTTATATCAAGGCTTGAAACTAAGTTTTTTTTCCTAGGAGCCCAACTGCATCTTCAAAAGCTACTTAAAGGTGTTGTGTATAGAAACTAGTAAGTCTTTGGGCTCCCTGCAGAAATTTAAGGGAACGTCAGGAGAATTCAGTCAGGGCTGCAGCTAATTTCGAGCCCTGTTAAATATGAAAAAAAAATCAAAAGTTTTAGGCCTTAAACACACTAATATTTAGTTGCTGTGTATTTTCAGGGGAAGATATAGTGTTCCTGGCCACAGACATCAACCTGCCCGGTGCGGTGGACTGGGTGATGATGCAGTCGTGTTTCGGCCATAATTTCATGCTGGTGCTGGAGAAACAGGAGAAGTTTGACGGCTTGCAGCAGTTCTACGCCATAGTGCAGCTCATAGGAACCAGGAAACAGGCTGAGAACTTCGCCTACAGGTAAGTGGCTAGAATTTATAGTCGTGCATGTGCATGGTCTTAGTCAGGATTTAGAATCTGTGTGCCCAATATAGTAGAAGTTCTACGCCATAGTGTAGCTCATAGGAACCAGAAAACAGACCGAGAACTTTGCCTACAGGCAAGTGGCAAGAACTTGATTTTAGTGCTTAACCTTTATGCTGCTGGCGGCTAATTTCGCCAATACAAAATTATGCAAAAACCTGAAAAATGACTGAAACCCTGGCAAATGGATACTCATCTGAAGGTTTTCAGTATCTTATTTTACAATTTATGTCTGATCGGTAAATACTGGCATATTTAAAACATACTTTGATTAACCGGATTTACAGTAATTGCAAATTTTGGCCCATTTCCCAGTTTCTAACTCCTGGTTAAGACCTTGTTATGCATATGTGATTGATCATGAAAGGGTATAACTCTTTTCTAACGATTATAAACTGTATTTATAACCTTCCTCATAGTCACTACTGAAATCCTGCTAAAATATGGTCTTCGTCTTTTGGTTACATTAGAAAATACTTAATTTTGATCTAGAAATACACTGTCCAATTACTGTTTGTTGAAGCCAAATGACCTGGTTCAAAAAGGTACAAACTAATTCATATGAATTATGAAATAATACCATTGTAAATTCTGTTGGGATCGATGTTAGAAATAAGGAAGAACCAAGGCTCACAATATTTGATTTTTTCAGTAGTGTGACATAGATTTCTATGCTTATTTATTGGGATAGAAATTAGAAATAAAGAAGAACCAAGGCTCACAGTATTAAATATTTCCATAGTGTATCATAGATTACAATGCTTATTTTGTTTTACAGGCTAGAATTGAATGGACATCGCCGTCGCCTGACGTGGGAAGCTACGCCCAGGAGCATACATGACGGCGTACAGTCGGCCATCATGAACAGTGACTGTCTCGTGTTCGATACAAACATAGCGCAGCTTTTTGCAGACAATGGAAATCTAGGAATTAATGTTACAATATCCATGTGCTGAAGTGAACCGCCTCGCATATGTGTGCATAACTAGCTCAACGAAATCCCATTACACAGAATCATTCGCGAGAGAAAAATGTGGTGCTTATTTGTGTCGTGGATGAGCGTACATGTTTAATACAGTCTAGTCACTCTGTCCCCTTGTGGCAGTACCAGGAACTAGGATGTCCCCAGCATGAACGGCAATGCTTGGAAATGTGGCGTGGATCTCCCCTCTGGTGGTAGTGGCGGTAACTAGGCATGCTGCCAGCAGGACGGCCTGCTCATGAAGAAATGGCCATGCTGTATCTGTGTCAAGGTGTTTTGAAACGGCAGAAATGATAGACTGCCATGTGTACACATACTGAGTTTAGAGTTATGTCCCAAACCAGGGTCTTAGCCAGCAGGGTGACTGAGCGTCTTTTTGGGCACCCAAACCTTAAAAAATTATCACACATAAGGACACCCAAATATATTTTGAGAAGTATTTTTGAAAATATTAATTTCAATTAGATAATTGAATTTTGATAAATCACCCATGACATTGCATAAGGATATTATCTTTGTTTTTCAAGAAATAAGTAGATATTTGTAGTTGTTTTCTGAATATATTGCTGTGTCCTTTTATAAAATACTTATTTTGGACACTCAGTTTCTAAATCCCATTATAGACTCTGTTGTCCCAGCCTACCTGAGCTTGATTAATTTCTGTTTGCTAAAGCATTGAGTTGTAATATATGTAATCAATCGGGACCCGTCTAGCCTATCTTTTGGACAGGTAGTTTCCTGAAAACCTCCTTTTAGGGCAGGCAAACACATCTGAAGAATTTTAAATTCTGACTTTTTTGGGGTAAAAACCAAATATTCTCCTATCAGACCATCATCTAGGACATAGCAGGAGTTTTAATTGCCATTTTTGACATAATAGGCTATTAAATGAAGTTGGTATTAGGATTTGAAGTAGCTGAGTAGCTAAATCTGGGTGGGCATAGATTTTAAAATTGCTGTTATGGACAGGCATTTCCATCATGGTCTTAGCTAGCAGGGTGTCTGGGTGTCTTTTTGGACACCCAAGCCCTTACAAAGCACCCCTCAGGACATCCAAAAATATTTGTGAGGAATTTCTTAAAATGTCAATCTCAAGCATATATGTAATTTTTTTCATCTCCATATTATTCCTATGGCATTGTATGAGGATATCATGCCTTATTTTGGTAAATTTATATATGTTTATGGTTGAAATCTGAGTATATTGTGGTCCCCCTTAAAAATTTGGACACCCCAAAATTTTATTATTGGCAATTTTGGGCACCTAGTTTCTAAATCCTTGCTAAGACCCTGATTTCCATAATCCCAGCTAAGACCCTGTAATCATCCATATCTGGAGCGTACACCTCTGGCACGTGTAAATATCTTGCTGACTCAGCAAAATCTTGAGAAATATTTGAACGAAAAGTATCGTTTGTTTTGGGTTTAACATCCCCAAGTATTTTTCAAAAATAAGTCTTTTTGACACGTTACGTTCAAAGCGTCAGATCATGCAAGTAATGTGTACTACCGACGTTTATTGGCTAAAAAGCTGTCACATCAGTTTGGAGTTGTGAAAATGTTGGGATGGTCAATACCTTTGAGATGTAGTATCAAAATACATTTCAGTATCAATACAGTACAACTTATCAACTAGAATATCTCAAGTTCAAATTCCTTATTCATTGAACTATCTGAAGGCCCACCGAGTCAATTTTCTACTTTTATAAAAGGAAAGTAAACTTAAGTGTGAACGCTTTTTTCCTGGAGGTGACTAACATACACAGGTTCTGTAGAACTGTTATTTCGGTTTCACCAGT
Source organism: Maea johnstoni (assembly GCA_963942565.1). Taxonomy (NCBI): domain Eukaryota; kingdom Metazoa; phylum Annelida; class Polychaeta; order Spionida; family Magelonidae; genus Maea; species Maea johnstoni. Next base: position 11,056,287 of record OZ012693.1, on the reverse strand, counting down.
AAACTATTTGGACTCCTTTTGTACTAGCAAGTACAGTTTTTCATACTGTAAGGTTTGAGCTTATTCTCCAAGGTTTAAAAATCAGACTTGGTGCTTGTAGCCAATTGAATCCCACCCAGACTCAAAACACACACTAAGGCTTTCATACACAGCTTTAACAATTCCAATGCTGAGGCTACTTTCGTCCAAAACACAAGGATGCAAATATTTTTGAAAACCATCTTAACCCTGTCATGGTGGTATTCATTATATAGCTCTTGCTGAGTACTGTCAGATGAATACCCATGTGCCAGGGTTTCAGTATTTTTTACAGGTTTTTTGGCTCATTTCGTATTAGCCAAATTAGCCACCAGGAGCATGAGGGTTAAACAGTATCTGTTCTATTTCTAATGGATGGTATTTGAACCTGTTTGATTTATCCAGCGGTCAGACTTCCAAAAGTGATTTTAACCCTTTAACTACAGGTACTATTAATTGACCACACACAGAGCTGTTTTAGGTGTAAATCCTTTGCGTATGTGACACCATCAGTGATTTTTGGGTGTTCTGCCTTATTAGTTCTCTGAAAATCAGCAGGAACATAGTCACCAAATGAAGGAATACATTTTGGTCTTCCAGGAATAAAAGTGTACTTATATTATAGCAACAAAAGTCACTTCATGTACTTAAAGGGTTAAAAAATAACTATTTAATTTCCTGTGAATGGGCATTTTTGCTTGGACAAATTCAAAACCAAAACTTGTGAATTCCTATCAGCGACTGACCTAATTCTTGTTGCTAAGTTCTTGGTGTGATTTTGAATTAGCGTGATCCCATGATGTGCATATTAACAATGTCTTTCATTTAGAAAAAAAGTTCCTGAAAATGTGTCATTAGAGGTTTACTTATGATTTTTGTTTTCCCAGTCCAGTACTTGCTGCTGCCAGATTCTGCAAGTCCTGCCACTTTTTGCCGGTTCTAATACTTCTTACAACAAAGTAGTAATTATTGGTCAACTGAAATCTGCAAGTCCCTGGGAAAAGCTATTATCTGAAATTACTGCTCTGAGGCATATAAGTGCCAGGTTGTACCTATGGAAGTATGGGAAAGTAAATCTCTGTCTGATATACAGAAGAAGCCCAAAGTCAAAAAGCAGTAGTGATAAAAACTTGATTACACTTCCAAACCTTATTTTAGATAATATAGATTTCATTCAACCCTTCCAACGCTGAGGCTACCTTGCGTCCTAAGCACACGGACACAAAGATTTTGAAAACCATCTAAACCCTGTCTTGTTGGTATTCATCGGATAGCTCTCGCTGAGCACAATCTGATGAGTACCCATATGCCAGGGTTTCAGTAATTTTCGAGTTTTTTTGCCTCAATTTGTAATGACCAAATTAGCCACCCGCAGCATAAGAGTTAAGGTGCTATCCTGGAGATGGACGGTAGGGTTAAACATGTATAGGTGGCGCCACTTGAGATACACAGGACAATTGACAAAGATGGCTGTTATGTAATTCAATGGAGATGACTCTGTACCTCAATACTGTGGTAGACTAGTAGTGCTTTAATGATTCAGAGAGAGCAGTTTCCCAGTGGAAACGGTGAAGGCTCAGAAGAAACTTCCAATTGTGTATAGTGTAAATTATGATGAATCTATTTGTATCTTTTTGTGCTCAATTATTTTCTGTGACTGTGCCGTGCTTTGTAAAATGATTCATGCGGATGTTTGTGTGGGTTTGAAAGGAAAGGGAGGTTGTGTACTTCTTTAGTTCACAGGGATTTGTTGATATGTATATTTTGTAAGCTTCATAAAAAAATCAGCTAGATGAACTTTGTTTTACTGAAAATACCCTCTAAAGAAGGAGGGAAAGTCAAGAAGTTAGCTAATCTAGATATTTATGTGAATTTTCTCTAAAAAGGAAATTAACCTAATGAAATGAAGGGCAAAAAGAATGGTTCAAAGTTAAGTCCTATATCATACTGGTCTGTTTAAAGCAGTTGTACTTGAATGGGTACATAATTTGGAGAATATTTGTAAGGTTGTGATAATATGCTTGTCTCCGTAATTTTCTATCCCTCTCTCCTAAATTTAGCAATCAGTTTGGGAATTTTTGGCAAATCTGAAAATTTCATTGATGCCAATCACTACTATTGTATGATGTCACTTTGGAAAAGTGAGGAATAAGAATAATAGGGGAAGGCTGTACTAAATCAACTACTGTAAAGAAATAAGAAAGTTTCTCATCGAAAAACTGAAATCTGCGCAAAGAAGTATTGCTGTACTGTTGCTGTCCAGGTACACTATACTCAGCCTCTTATTTGAGATAAGTAACCCTCCCAATCCTGAGGCTACTTTCGTCCAAAGCACAAGGACGGAAAGGTTTTTTGAAAAAACATCTAAACCCTGTCATGTTGGTATTCATTGGATAGTTCTCACTGATTACTCTCAGATGAGTACCCATATGCCAGGGTTTCGGTCATTTTCAGCTTTTTTGCATTGGCAAAATTAGCCACCTGCAGCATAAGGGTTAGGGATTTGGAATTCATTTATAAATATTTTTTCATACATACAGAGTCTCAATTGTGATTGGCTGGTTGTTAATGGTTGAGGACTTGGGGGGGAAATCACGGTATTAACCATAGTCACTGGCAACTTTCTCACATGCTTCAAGCCGGATTCAAAACCATAACTATGGCAGCAGTCTGAAACTGCCTGTAGTTGGTGTGCAATACCCAAAACCACTTGGCTATCTTGGGCATTCCCAAGGCCTTCTAACACATGCAAACAAGAGTCAAATTATTTGACCAAATTGTTCTTTATGAACAAAACTGAGTTTGATAGTTTCCATCTTTCTTAGGGTAGCAGCGTTGCGCAGTTTACCCAGACATCAACATGCTCTGTGCACAGGTGGATCCAGATCACTACCTCTTTAGATTCCTTCAAACAAGTGAAAACGGCCAGGTTTCATTTATCCACTCATACTTAAGAGTTCATCTAGTAGTTGTCATCTGGATCTATGATACTTTTGATGATAAATTTGGAATTAACGATTTTACAAAATATTTGAAGAAGAGTTGTTGGTAATGTTCTGAATACATTTCCTGAATAAAGTTCTTCCAACCTGATTAATGCCCATAAGTTTTCATCAAAATTGTCAGACTGCTTTTGGCTGCTGTGAGCATTAATGGGTTAAGAACAAGAAAGTGCCTTGCCTGAAACATACCTATTGTTTGGTATGTTCATGTTTTCAATACAAAAATAATTAGAATCCAAATAACACCTCTCATTCAAATAGTTTTAAAATCTATGCTATATTCCACAAATTTGATCTTCAGAAGTGTCATGGCATCCAAATAGTATATTCTATGATGAATGTTGGCATGATGGATGAAAATCAGGTTCTTAGCCAGCAGGGTGTCCAGGCATCATTTGGACACCGAGCCCTCAAAGATCACATACCAGGACATCCCAAAAAATTTCTTAGGAATTTTTGTACTTCAATATCTAGCATCCAATTGAATGTTTTCACCCAATGAAATTCCCATGACATTGCATAAGGATATTATGCATTTTCTCAATAGTTAACTACATTTATATGGTTGTCATCTGAATATCTGGTGCTCCCCTTTGAATAAATATGCCTCAATTTTTTTAAATGACCGATTTTGGGCACCCAGTTTTCTAAATCCTGGCTAAGACACTTCGAAAAATCTTGATATTGTGTCTTTATTATGTATGGAATTTGTGTGAAGAGTATGTGAACTATACTCTCTGTTGTTAACCTGTTCTTGCCTGTGGATCTACTGGATTCTGATCAACATTAACCTTTTAAAAGTATTTTTTCAAAATTCCTCTAATGAAAGCGATTTCATCAGTATAGTTAGGATGGTATTAAGATTTCAGGCATGAATTATTTAAAGGCTGGAGTATAAGATGGCATAAACACATACATTTCATCCACCTTTAAGCCATAAGGATTTGCAGGGGCAAAAAGCAGTCTGTCAATTTTGACGAAAGCATTCAGGAAAAAGCATAGTTCGAAAAATATTTGAGAGGAGAAATGTTAATCAGAACAATACCAACTATTACAGCAGTCAAAAGCTGTCTGACAATATTGATGAAATCATTCAGGAAAAAGTATAGTTTGGAAAATATTTTAAAAGAGAAATGTTAATCGGAAAATTATCAACTCTTTCAAATATTGTGTAAGGTCATTTACCTTTAAAAGTATCATAGATCCTGAGGTCAAGCATGAGCAGGTAAAACATAAGTGCAATGAGTGCAATATCAAATATCAACTTAAAAAAGATAAATGAGAATGTTCTTGTGCCCAGATTACGGACCCAAATTGCTTTTCCAGCCTACATTTTTTGTCAGCAGAATACCATCAGTTGTATGATATGTGACTAGCCAGTTGCTGTAGTCTGCTACTGCAGTGCAGTGGCAAGATAGTGTGGGGATATGTTATGAAAAAGTGTTGCTTTATTTCTGTAAATACACCAGTACACACTACTGTCATAAAAAATAAAGAAATGTACATATTCTTAATTGTATTACAAGTTGTTATCATTGCATTGTGTTTCAAAGATGGGTTAGGATTTTATTTTATCAGGTAAATGTTCTTACAAGTCGTTATCATTGCTTCGTTCTTCAAAGATGGGTTAGGATTTTTGAATTTTGTTTTATCAGGTAAATGTTCTTATTATGTCGCAACTCAACATGTCTGCAAGATATCTCCAAAAATTGGGAAATCTTTTCGTTCAGGGATGCTTTATTGGTTAGATTTTGGTAACCTTTTATAGATTTTAAAGGTCATTTTTGGACATTCAGGATCAAAACCTCTATACTAGAGGAATAAGATTTTGATAAATTATACTCTTTCAAAATAGAGAGACAGGAAGTTTAGTCCAGAAGACCTCACGCCAGAGCTAAATATTTGGCCAATTGAGATTGGATAGACATTAGGTCAGCTTAGGTTAATGATAGTGGGAAGAGTTCTCTGGTCATTATGTAATATAGTACAGACAATATATAACTAAAGACTACTGAAAATAATCATGTCAGTGGTACCTGTCCCATCGTTTAAAGCAGGAGTTCTGGGTCATGAAGGTGATACATGCTAACCCACAGAATAACTTCCACTTAACCCACTGTTGAGGGGTATTAAGGCAGTGCTTGCAAGCAAAAAAGTGGTAACAAGATATCTTAGGTGTAGAGGACTGATTACAAGAAGGTGGTTAATAGCCTTAACAGTGTGGTAAATGCGCTTCAATCAACCGCTTTTGCTAAACCTACCAAGATGCAGCTTGAGTGGGTAGTCTAGCGTCTCGCTCACTATGTTATTAAACACACATACAATTTTTGTCCCATTATATTTACCTTGGTAAAACTAAATTGACTGCCCCCCAGCTTGTTAGATTAGCTTTTGATTAGGGCTAACCAAAAACGATTGATATGTATCCCTCTGAGACTAATCTCAACTGTAGAAAACTTACATTCTGATATGAGACGTTCAAATCCTATTTCAGTAGTCACATTTTTATTCAAATCCCTAATTTGTAGCTAAAAACTGCATTTAAAGCAAGTTTTGTTAAATGTGGTTGTACCGGGCAACTGGGCAATCCATTTTGCTTCTCTATCAGTTTTTCTAGGATTCAGACTATTTCTGATATCAGACAGAAATTAACATTTCAAGATAACAGGTCATTTCTTATTGGCATTTTCAGTTATTTTCGGTTATTTTTTCAACATAGGGTAGGGTAAATGAACGTCCCATAAAATCAAGTTTTACAAGCATGCGTACACACAGATACATACATACATACATACACACAGACAGACCCACTTAAGCCTAAATACATATGGGTTAAATAATCACTCCACATTTTAGCAAAAGGTTAAGCACTTGATTTCTTGAACGATCCTTAATCTCTCCTTAGTCTACATGATTCAGTCAGGTTAGCCACGTGTATAAAAGGATATTAGAGGGAGTGGGTGAATAACCTGAACAGTACTTTTATCTGAGTCTTAAAGTAATGCCAAATTACCTACATCTGCACACAAACAACTTTAATCCATTCGTGTCTTTAAGTTCATATTTAGCAACACGTCACAGAGGACTTATAGTACAGAAGAGGCAGCATTAGTCGACACCAACTCGCTCTCCAAAAGCCATAGACATCAGATCCGCCACTCGTGTAATAACTTAGACCTCCTAGTCCAAGTGACAGAAAAAGACAAGTCATTCAGTTTCAAGGTAGCAATTTGTATCCGTTTGCATCAGATATACTCTTTATGTGGTCAATTCCACCCCGGAGTGTATTTGTTAGGTATTGCTCTGCCTCATGTGTTTTGCAATTAGATATTGACTCATACTAGTAAGCATTCTGACACTGATTGCGACCAGGTTAAGTTACATGATGTGGTGGGCATTGTTACCTTAGTAACTTGCTTTATAAGCAGAGATAAACTAATTAGTATGCACATTGATTTAAACATTTCTGATGCATATGTAGAAACTATGTTCATATTCGAAAGGATGTAGAGCTATCGAAACACGATGATGGCTATGGTTGCAGTATCGTTTGGTTGAACTAGTCCTATTACCCAGAAAACCTTACTAAAGTAGTTAGTTACTTTTATTGTTTTTATATCGTGTTGCCACAGATATAGGTTTCTGAGCTTCTATAGAATAACTTAAGAAAGTTATTATAATTGCATAAAATACGTAATTTGCACAGTGTTTGCATGACAACTCTGCAATAATCTTGGCAAATTTCTCCTTATATATTCATACAAAATATTTATCTCTTGTCTTATATATTTGAATTATAAATGTGGGTAAAACAACATACCTTCAGGTCCCAACTCATAAGGATATCAATTAATATATCTACAAAAAGAGTTAAATCTAATAGGAACAATAATAACTGTTTCTATTTGACTCCACTCGGTCGCATTTACCCTCCGCCAAAAGACACACGGTTTGATACTTTCACCTGCACCATCATACATGTCACTGCATTTCAAGCTTCAGTGCTCCTAAATGCTGAAAACTTTGTTTGAATCAATAAAAAGTAGATATTTCTTTGATGTTTTATTCCTATTTTTATGTCTAGTTTTTCAACTATTTCAAAGTTCGTGAAATCAAAAATATTACAAAATGTTCCATTAGGATCAGGTGCTATAAACACAGTTAACAATTATTTTCAAGGGCTTGGTGCACATATTGAAAAGGGGGTAGCAGTTGTAAAGTATCTTCTACAACTTTGGATATTACTATTTCACATTAGTCCATACTAAGTTGATTGTTCGCCTTCCAGATTATTTTGCTAAAAAATTCGTCGTCAGACTCAAAAAGAATAAGAATAAAATCAGGCTTCCCGACTTTAACAGTCAATGTTTGTGCATCAAAATGGAGGTAGTGGTACAAAAATTGCTACTTTTAGTAGTCTTGTACATGCATGTTCATCATATATTGTTTAACAATTAGTATTTCATTTTGTGTGCCATGTATGTGCCTCTGCGTTAATGGGTAGACTGTCTCACTCTCTGGTACATATGGCTTTTAGCATTTTACCTGCTCACAGCCAGGAATCATGATCTCATCCTCAATAAAAGGTTTTTAGGTTAGGATCATTGTTCTGTCGCTTTGAATCCCCAGTAAGGTTTATTTAAAAAAACAAAAAAACAGTGCATGCATGATGTGTATGCCTTGTATTCTAACCTATGCTGAATTTCATGTGGTGTGTTAGCTGGCTTTGTAACACAACCCTATGAAATGGTGGTGGACTGTTGGCGTTTAGTGTAGTTTAATACTTATTGTCTTGCTTCTAGCCCTTTCTGAATCTGTACTTGCCTTGTAAATTGCACTTTTAATGTTTCCTGATGCATACAAATATTCAACCAAATTTTACGACATAAATTTTCTTATTAGAATTCTCATCAAAATAAAGTCTGCACTTGCCTCCAGTCCTTAAACCACTAAGATTCATTAGTCAGACTCGACTCAGTGCAGGGAGCTCAAGTCTGAGCGGTCTAGCTACAGTACAGAACTGTAGGTGGAAAATAAGAATAAAACGGTATAAATGCAATCATTTACCATCTTTATATAGGTCTACAACCGTGTACAATTATCATGGAATACAAACTTCCACTTCTCTCTAAACTGCACTCTTTTTTATGTTATCGATGGAGGCTGGAGGTAAATTACTGATTGAAATGTTTTTGTCAATCTAATAATATGGGGGAAAATCTTATGTCATTAATTTACAGGGCTAGCAAAATTATCTCTGGGATAGTAAACGTTGAGTTAACTAGCCTTGCTTGGCTAAAGCATTGTTTTGTTAATGTTGAGCCCTGATTAACCACACCCCCTCACCCACAAGCTACCATAAGTTGAAAAAGCCTCATTTCAAGTTTTTATATTCTCTTAGTTAGATGATTTTTCACTCATAACCTGGTCAGTTTTTAATCACTTTATGTATGAAGGTTGCTGTTTTACCCCAGCTAATGTGGATTCCACTTTTCCTGCAATTGACTACCGCCTCTTATTAACACCTTTGATTATTCAATCCTAGGAGAGAGGATAGGGTTTCGGGGAAACTATATTGCCCTGATTTACTGCGTAGCAGGAGGATGAGTGGAGACTGATTGGCTCAACGTGCATCTGGTGGCCGAGCATGCAGGTTTCATGGCCTTCTGAAGCCTTAGGTGATTTTCCAATTAAGGATTGGTCTTGTACTACTGGAGTGATCAAGATCCCATTTTTTAAAAATACAGAATGTTACCAAGGAAACCACCAGCTGGGTGGTATGTGCTTATTTAAAACGTATCCGCAGCAATATCTGGATCCACTGTTGGTAGTAAAAGATCCAGGCTCTGAGGAGCCTTTGGCCATATGACCGATTTTGGATTTAATGTGAATACAAAGATTTAGATATACATCACCTTTGGGACTCAATGTTTTCGATTGGGAATTGATGTTGCCACTTCTCGCACGGTTATTGGGTCATGTTTGTCATAACCCCTGTTCTCCTGTCATCCTGTATGGTTTATGTAAGGTATCCCTCTCCAGATGAGATGAGGTTAGTGTCTATATTGGTTGGAGTTTGGGTCAAAGATCTCTCACTAATGAAAGCTGGCCTGAGATAACAGATTGAAATAAAAGCCTCTTGGGTTGCATGACAGGCAAGCAAGCTTCATAATATGAACAGTGTCATTCCAACTTTTAACCCTTATGCTGGTGGTAGCTAATTTTGCCAATACAAAATGATGTAAAAAACCTGAAAAGTGACTGAAAACCTGGCATATTGGCACTCATCTGAGAGTACTCAGTGAGAGCTTCTCAGTGAATACCAATATGACAGGGTTTAAATGTTTTTCAAAAATCTTTCCGTTCTTGTGCTTTGAACGAAAGTAGCCTTAGCATTGGATGGGTTAAACAGTGTTGATATCAATTTGAGAGTCCACATTGAAGGGAAGAACAACTTGAGGACCTACCTCTTCCTTTAATAAGCTTGGATGGTAATTGTGTATAGAACTCTTTATTAGGAAAGCAAATATTCCCCACTCTAGGGTTATATTACTTCTATCTGAGTGCAAACACCTTTTTATAAAGCTGGTAAATCAAATGAGTTTGTTTACAAGCACTAAGCTGATGCTTTGCAAAATATAATTGGTAAAGTTTTCTACACAAATTGCAAGCATAACCTTTATACATTTATAGTACTGGTAAAAAATGTGATATGAAAATTTGAGGTGGGTTTATTAATATAACAACACAATAGTGTATCGCAGAGACTATTTGATTTTGCAACAAAACACCTCATACTCTTGGGTATTACTATATGATTAACACATCAAGATGTTGAAATACAATAACCTTGATATGAATCAAAAAGAACAATTTAGATATGTTGCAGTAACAGAAATATTATATGTGTATGATCTTTAACATGATATAATGAAATTGATAAATATTATGGACATATCTGCCAAAGGTTATGGTAGTATATATACAATTGTAAAACTACTGCATTGGTATATGTATGATATATATATATATATATATATATATATATATATATATATATATATATATATATATATATATATATATATATATATATATATATATATATATATATATATATATATATATATACTTATATGTGTGTGTCTATGTATGTGTGTAGGCATGTTTGTGTATGTACGTTTGCATGTATGTATGTATAGATAAAGAAAACATGCACGTTCATTTCCCTATCAAACACAAATAATCAAAACATGGTTTATTTTCGTCAGATTTGAAAGTAAAGCAGTTCAGGTACACGCCACAGACACAAAATAGTTCTTATGAATGGATTGATACTAATTAGCTTGCTGGGTGGCTGGCTACTTTACTTCTAAATACAATCTACAAAATTCTGCGCTAAAACCTATTGAAGAATAATACTATATGTCTATTTCGATTATTACTCATTGACTTAAAACATGAATCCTATAAATTTCGTGGCTTATTTTATCAAATAAAACAACCAGCTCTCTCTTTCTCTCTCTCTGATTTTGTAACCGTATGTTACAGAAAATACTTATACTACTACTCTTGAGTTATACTGGTAAAATGAATAATTGTTTTAGTGGGTGATGCAACAATATATAACACTGCTTATTCTATATACATGCTGTCAAGCTGCGAAATATTTCACCGCTCAAGTCACTGGCAACTTTCTCACATGCCTCGATCCAGCGGTAGAGTAGAATAGCAGTACTCTTTCCCTGTGACAGGGTCTCTCCAGTCTCTCAAGGCTACTATTCCCTTCTTTCTCTTACACTGAATGAACTTACACTAGAAAAGGATTGAAGTTTCTCATTTTCTCCTAATTACCATATAAAACTAATCAACAACATTTCTTCTCTTCTAACACACCATGGTCCCCAAAATTCATGCAAAAGGTCCATTTCCTTTTTTCATCATTAATTTTTCATCCTGTCATTAAAACGTTCCATGTGATTAATATTCGATTCAAAACACTCACATCAATGAGGTGGTTGGATCAGTGTCCCTGCTTGTAACACGTGGTCAAATGGGGACTAGTGCCAATGCTCAACCATGGGAAATCCTTGGTGGGTCGATTTGTCTAGACAAGATGTGTCTAGACTGTGAATGCCTCTGCAGACTAAGTGAGATTTATATACAATCGTTCCTCGGATTTGCTTCCAAAACTGCCCTTTTAGCGAGTTAGTATTTGGCAGGAAATACCAAATTCATACTACTATTTCAAGCGAGAATGGACCACTCTACATCCATGATACTTGTGAAAATATTTTAGTAATAAAGCATGAACTTAGACACATTTTATATATACATATATATATATATATATATATATATATATATATATATATATATATATATATATATATATATATATATATATATATATATATATATATATATATATAAATTTATATGGGGGTTTCTAAATGAAGGAAATGGTCTGTACCTATGGAATTAACTTATAATAAAAACATTTCTCCTTCAATTTTCTCTTTGTAAAATGCTTTCCTATCTAGATATTAACAAAACAGTCAGGACGCTTTTTGGTTCCACAGAGAATGAATGAATGGTGATGATAGACATGCCTTGGTCTTTATAGGGCGTTGCATTTGGGTGTTGGGTTCATGGCTTTGCCTGCAGGGCACTTGAATGCTTGCTGGAACTCTGGTGTGTGACTCAGGGCTCCATTCACCCTTAAAACAAACATAGGAGTATGTCATTAGCATGTATAGAAACAAAGGGCTCCGGTCGCCCTTGAAACAAACATAGGTTTATGCAATTAGTATGTAGTGCCGACATAAAATTCTTGCACTAAATACGTGGGCAGTCCGGGCATAACATAGGAGCGCACCCCCGATTGCCACCCAGTTTCATGGGCATAGGTGCGTGGATGACGTTACAAGTGAACATAGCTTTCACTCGCAAGCTACGTGGGTCATTGATGTGCTTGGCTTATTTTTTTTGTTATCGGGAATTGAATATCTGTACTGTATAGAAACAAATGCCTCCGTTCACCCTTGAAACACATACTAAGTATAGGATTATGCCATTAACATGCACAGAAACAAAGGGACAGTAAATGTAAAGATTTGGAAAAAGGAATACTAGTAATTCAGTTTTATTCTGATAACACCGCAGTGACTTGATGAATATTTTATCAGGGTTTTCTTAACTTCACAAATATAACCCCAATATCTACTTTTTCAGCGGGTTTAATTTGTAAGACAGGACTAAGGAACCGACCAATCAAAAGTTTTAAGAATGAAAACCATAAGGGAACAAAACATAACAATTATTTGATAATGTTCTAATGAGAGATATTAAGACTTGTTACGTGAATAGAAATGATGTACATATTGTAGACATTAAACAAATGTTGTTTCTTTTTTCCCAACACTATAGTCTAAACAATGGAAGTACTTCACCGTCGTTTTAACTTACTGGAATTCAACGGGCATGATCCCCATCTTAGCGTACCAATACTGATTGCTAGGCGTCCTTATGGTACACTGGCCCTGGAAATAAAACATATTATATAGTGATGAACTTTTTACGGGTTCGTTTCTCGTTTTCTAACAAAAGGAACAGCATTGATGATCATTGAACATGCGTTTGGTGTTTTAAAAAAGATCAGCACATTTATCAAATCTCGCAGAAAATAACTGTCCCTAAACACATGACCGTCATTTAATCATCTACTCAGATTTATCAATTAAACCAATGGTAATAGTCAATAAAATTATATTTTGTATTCCAGAATGTAAATAAGCACTGTCACATAACATTCATATTCAACAAACCGACCAATGGAACGCCATTTCAAAATGTATTAGTAAACAAAACGCGTTCATGAGTCGTTTCTATTTTGAACCATTATGAGTACTGGCACATGTACTATTGACAGTGCCAGCACATTGATCGTTGTTGGTAACAGATTGAGAGCATTGGGTTGACAACATATGCCGCTCACTTCCACGCGAAATTTTAGTAGAAGGATCTTCCCAAAAAGTCAGTCCTTTTTGTTTTGTGAAATTCTTCCTAATTCTCTAGTAGAATAGAATTCCTTAATGAACATTTATTTGGCTTTTAACCCTTAATTATATGCTGCTGGTGGCCAATACAAACTGATGCAAAAGCCTGAAAGATTACTGAACCCCTGGCACATTGTTACCCATCTGAGAGTACTCAGTGAGAGCTATACAATAAATACCAACATGGCAGGGTTTTGGTGGTTTAATTCATATAATTTGCAATGTGGGGATAAATAGCTTACCTGAGCATACGCCAAGAAGAACAGGTGATCAGGTGAGGTGAGAACACTACTTTGGATGCCACTTTGTTCCACGCCATTCGCCTGTTGCCAGGATTTGTAGGCCTGCAATTGAAAACGAAAGAGGTCAGGTAAATCGAATGCTATGCATAAGGTAACATTGTTATTAGTTTACTGTTGTTCGCTACTTTGGAAATATTGCACACTGATTAAACACACAGTGAAGATGGAAGTGGTACCTATGACACAAGTACGTGACGTTAGTTTTCTTGTGCTCGGCAAAAAAAAACTGAAAAACATTAAAGATTGCTCTTGTAATTTTAAGAGATAATTGATATATATCCCCCCCCCACACACATTTATATGTATATATGTATATATATATATATATATATATATATATATATATATATATATATATATATATATATATATATATATATATATATATATATATATATATATATATATATATATATATATATATATATATAAATACTAGTATATATATATATATATATATATATATATATATATATATATATATATATATATATATATAAATATATATATATATATATATATATATATATATATATATATATATATATATATATATATATACATATATATATATATGTATATATATACCTAATCAACGGGTCCCTGAAATGTATATATATATACACACATATATATATATATATATATATATATATATATATATATATATATATATATATATATATATATATATATATATATATATATATATTTCCCTGAAATGTATGTATATATATATATATATAAATATATATAAATATATATATATATATATATATATATATATATATATATATATATATATATATATATATATATATATATATATATATATATATATATATATATATATATATATATATATATATATATATATAGATATATATATAGATATATATATATACACACTTCCGGGACCCGTTGATTAGGTACATGCATGAAGACCATTTATATTCCTCTCAAGAGTAGGGATAACTATCTTACCGCATAGGCTATTCGAAGTGAGGCCAGGTCCTCTATTCCACGGGAAGCAAAACTGTTGCCATTCATATCAATCTGAATAATAAAAAAAAATGAATCATCAAACACTTACTGAAAATACTAAATCAAGCACAATTTCTACCTCTTAAGAAGGTCATTTAATGTTGTTTAACTCTTTTGTCTTTGTGAAACCTATTGTTATTTGGTTTACATAGTTGTAAGATTAATTGCTTAAATCAAGCTTCAATAACTAAACCATTAACATCCAAATACTGGATTATGAAATATAGGCCTAGCCAGAGATGATAAGCTTCGTCAACTGCTTTGAACTTTGCAGTGCGCGAAAGTTTCCCGCGCAAAATTAAAGTTGTATAGATTACTGTATAACTGGTATTTTCACAGGCATTTGATTTTCGCATTTTTTGCGCTTCCCGTGATAGCGTCAAAATAACATCCTTCAAATAAATGTCTATATAGTAATGAATAAATAGTTTGAGTACTTGAATGTGTGAATTTAAAGTAGCACAAATACCCTCTGATCCAGTAGGGTTGTAAAGCGATATTTTAGCACTCCAAATTAAAGCCGTATACAGTATATATAATATGGGTACCCACCTCTTCACTCGGTCCGTCAGGTAGTGGTAGGGGGCCCAGCTTCAGGGTATTGAAGTAATCTGCTACACAGCTTCTAGTCTCTTGAAATCCCTTCTCCGTGGTCGGACTCCACCATTGCAAGAAACTACCATTACCGTTGTAGTATTTGCCTAAATTAAAATACAAGAATTAAAATACGAAATAATTTTTTAAAATTGTGTTTTTTATAAAAAGGTAAAATAATATTTTGTTCCTTTGTTTTTATTTTTATTTTTTGGAAATGTTATGTCTGTCAGACACAAAATGTTTAGCCATCCATTCTGAGACTTTCCTTTTAAATTCATGTGTATTTAATAATTTTGAAAAATAAAATAACTTGCGAAAAATTACATTATCTAAAGTCTCAACTTTTTGGCATGTGCAGTCTAAATATGTTAGCTTGTATTTGTGTATTTAATCTTATGTAGTATGTTTAAAAGTTTTTGTAAGTGATGTATATTTTATGTCCGTGACATAGTCAATAAATACTTATACTTATACTTATAATGGGTTGGAACACTATGGTAAAAGTTCCAAGTTCTCATAACATTATTCACATAACGACATAGGAAGAGAACAAGACGAATTGTATTTCTGCACGATGTATTGATTATGTAGAGTCATTAAAGAACAAAGCTGGTCATGAAAATCTCATGCCAACAGAACGATAGTTTGTAAAATTTGACAAAGATTTTGTAAGAAGTGTCTGCAAAAAGGCAAAGTCAAGGACAAAACGTAACAGTTATTGATACACATGATCAATTATACAAATCATATAACTTATAGAAAGGCGACTAGACGGCAATTGTTGATACAAGGAGTGCAAAATATAGGTCAAATGAAAATGTTTAACTTTCTTGACAGAGTGCATTGATAAAGTAAGCAGACAAAATGAATTCATGCTCATTTGATACACGGCTGAATGGATTACAGTTGCCGGAAGTTACAGCAGTATCTCTTTAGGACTGAACCAGGTTATCACTGAAATTGATACAATATAGTTTTTTCTCCTTTTTACCACTGATACTTTAGGAACGTGAGGTTTCAAGTGTTTTACAATCTTTTGATCTGGCCTACATCGCCGACATATTTCTTGCACTAAATATGTGGGGAGCATGGGAATAATACACGACTGCACGCCTGATTGCCACCCAGTTTCCTGGAGATGGGTGCATGGTTGACCTCACAACTGAGCGTAGTCATTGAGGCGCCTGGCTTATTTTTTGACATGTTTTTCATGGGTGTTTGTTCAACCAGGCACTGGCAGACGTTAGATCTACTGGTTCAGGAATTAACTGTCTGTGCTGCACTCATGTCCAGACTGCCCCCCCCCCCTCCCCCAAGGGATGAGCGGACTGACACATTGTCAACAGACTGCACGCTGTCTGTCACCATTGCTCGAGGTCCCATGTTCAAATTCGACTTGAGCCACGTGAGAAAGATACCAGTGTCTTGTTTGTGCATTCATGAATAGCTAGTCACGATTAAGGTGATGAGTATTATTGCAAGCCAGTTAAACGCCTCGTCCCAAATACACCACACAGCAGCATAATCATATTACAAGGTGCATCTCCAGATTCTTGAGTATCATCAGGTAGAGAATAGCGTCCTCAGTCTACCCATATTCTGTTTCATTTCAATATTTACAACTTTTCACTCAAATGACATGATCTCATTACTTACGTAGGTGATGGTCACTACAGGTCCATAGTTATCTTAGGGATATCATTGGCTAGGCCCAATAAAAAGTAAATTTCAGATTCCTTACTGCTAAAGATTTTTACAGACCATAACATTGAAAGTTTCAGTGAGAAATGTTGACACCAAGTACATTAGGGTTGTACAGGTAGAAGCCTTTTCAGCTATTTATAGCATGCCGGACACCAGGCTTTGTGTTGTCTAAGACTCGTGAAAACTGTCTTTTGTTCCACGCCCACAGGTGATCAGCTAGGTCTGTCCTTTTACAACTGTAGCCTCCACGCACACAATTTCTCACTAAAGTTATTCAATAAATCAATCAATCAATCAATAAATAAATAAATAAATAAATTTCATTCACTACCGTATTATAATACAAAAATTCTAATACTTATACTACGAAAATAATTCAAATACAAATGACCTACCGAAGTCATTAATTGACAAGAAGAACTCTTCCGCCACGTCTCTTCCCAGTATACCAAAGTCATAGTACTTAGGCATGTTACTGGAATACAGAGGGGGCTGCATGTACCCTGCCGGTAGGGTCAGTTCGTTGTAGAAATTGTAATAGACAAGAACGGTGCTGTATGCATTCATCTTCCATTGGTTGAAGTCAGTGCCGGCAGTGTCGAAGCCGTTCACTAGGTTATTGGCCATTTGGTCACGGTAGAATTTGTATAGGTTCAGTACTGCGTGGAAATAGCTGTTGCTTGAGTTGACGGATAACTACAAAATAGCAGAAATGGAAATACTGTAATGCACAATGTACAGGGCGTCCCCCCAAAAATCCACTTTTAGCATTATTTCTTCAAAATAGCTCAAGTAACATCGAAAATTACTTCATGGTTGGAGAAAATGATATCTTAGAGATAACCTGTTGCAGTTTCAAGCAAATCAGATCATCCATGACAAAGCTGTGAGGCAAAGTTTGAACCCTCTATCATTTCACTCCAACGCAAGGTAAATTTCCAATGCATGGCTGCATACTGAGCAAGCAAGTGAGGCTGCTATTTTTAGCATGCGGCTCTGGCTGGATACTCAAAACCAGTCTTCACCATAGGTTTTACATTGCGTTGCCTCACAACTTCGACACGGATGATTGGATTTGGTTGAAACTATAACAGTTTATCTCTAAGGTATCATTCTTTTTAACCATGAAGTCATTTTTGATGTTACTTTAGCCTGTTTGAAGAAATAATGGGAAAAGGGAGGATTGCATTTTTTTGGGACGCCCTGTATGTATGTATTTATGTATGTATGTATGTATGTATGTATGTATGTATGCATGCATGCATGCATGTACGTATGTATGTATGTATGTATGCATGTATGTATGTATACATGTAATATATGTATGTACAGTATGTGTACCGGTATGTATATATGTACAGTTCCGGCATCTTAATACCTGTCCCTGTAGGCCGGACGTCTGTATAAATACCCATGGATATCATGCCAAAAATAAGCCAAGCACCCTAATGACCCACGTAGCTTGCGCATCAAATCTACGTTCAGTTGTGAAGTCATCCAATGCACCATGCCCAGGAAACTGGGTAGCAATCGGTCGTCTGGGCGTGTATTATGACCGGACTGTCTACGCATTTCATGCAATAATTAAATTTCTGCACTGTACCTATATATGTATGTATGTGAATGTATCTGTGTATGTATGTACCCATATATGTATGTACATATTTATTGAGTATGTCATATAAGATATGAAAATAACTAACTTTGCAACTAATGTTAACAGAGCATATAGAAACAAGAGAAAGGTACATCCGACAATTGATAATCAACAGGGAGTATTATGGAGAAAACAAGTAAATATTTGGATGCCTCCTCTATAGTATTCACGATCATCCCCGAGCGGGGTACAATTATAGTGAATTTCGGTTATGGTTGCTGCAGTCTGCAAGTGCTCAATTGAAGATTTCGATAATATACTTTTTAACAGAAAGGAAATTCATTGTTTTATCAGAGACAAATACACTCGATTTTAACTGTTAAAGAAATGAACATATTATCAATCGTACTTACTGTCATGTAATACTTGTCCAGTTTGTCATTGTCATCCACAAAGTCTGGATATCCAACAAACTTCTTGACAGACATCACCTGAGAACAGAAATATAAAGGTTATATATATATATATATATATATATATATATATATATATATATATATATATATATATATATATATATATATATATATAATATATATATATATATATATATATATATATATATATATATATATCTCGATAAAGGTTAACATGCATCAATCCAGGATAGCAATGTAAGTTTTGCCATTGTTGATTGCAAAAAAAATAAAGGTTAATAAAAAGAAAAAGAAAGGTTATGTATATATATATATATATATATATATATATATATATATATATATATATATATATATATATATATATAATATATATATATATATATATATATATATATTATATATATATATATATATATATATATATAAATCGATAAAGGTTAACATGCATCAATCCAGGATAGCAATGTAAGTTTTGCCATTGTTGATTGCAAAAATGGGCTGAATGTTCAGTATTAACTGGAGTTTATAGGTCGAACAACTCAGAAGACTCGTCTCCAAATGGTATACATCGTACTTTTTGGAATAGGTTTATATTAATTTTGCAATTCTAAATCTTTTACAGAAGTATCTCGAGTTTTTGCTCCGTAAGATATCCATGACTACTTTACAATTCATATTTTGCCTAAAAGTAATTTCAGTTGGACACTCAATATCACCTGACAATGTTAGAATCTGACTACTAACGCGCAAGACATTCACATTAATTTCATATTTTGGCCACTAGCTATATATATATATATATATATATATATATATATATATATATATATATATATATATATATATATATATATATATATATATATATATATATATATATATATATATATATATATATATATATATATATATATATATACACACACACACATATATATATATATATATATATATATATATATATATATATATATATATATATATATATATATATATATATATATATATATATATTCAGATGAGGATACTTCTTCTTCGCAAACAAGGGCTAAAAAATTATGATAATAGAACAGTACTTTTTTCACCGCAGCCAAACGAGTCTTGTCATCCATCCAACTGATGCTTTTCGCCATCTCATTAATCTGTGTGTGTATCTGGTCCACCATCTGAATAGCCTGTAATGTAGAAAGATATAACAACTGACAAGCATTTCTGGATCACAGAAAAAACAACTATTCAGCGTTCGAAAGATTAGGAACCAAATGCACATCCAAATATTTAGAATTAAGGTATTTAAAGTATGATAATGACACCAGAAATGACGATCCCAAAGAGAATGCTTAACTCTCTATTACCGGAAACCTCGTTGTAAAGGCGTTTGATTTATATTCGCGCAGCATAATGATTAAGTGAATATGAATGGCACTAATATTGCTAAAGTTGGATGTGATCTCAAATATTATGTGCAGCACAGTTAACAGCCACAGCGCATAATTTCATTGTAACTCTACAATCAAGTTTGAAATATCGTGAACAAAAAAGTTGCACAAATATAAATGCATTCGCGAAAATGGAGAGACTGCTCATAATGTTGGTGATACATCCTTACACGAAATATCATACCTTTGTAGATTGTTCATCATATGTTGTTTTGATAAATATGACATATGGCGACTAAAAATACTGTTACACGTGTGCAATTATAAATCGAAAAAAATATATCGCGAACAAAAAAGTGTGCGAATATAAAAAGTTTCACAGTACCTGAGCTTTTCCGTTTTCGCCGAGATGTGTTGTTGCGAAGATTGCATCCAAGGCAGGATTCATGCGCATGCGCAGGGTGTAGAAACAGGTCAGCCACTCAGGCGCGAAGTCAGTCCTGCCAGAGGTCATCTGCTGGTATTCCTTATTAGCGTGGTCGTACTCCGTCGACAGAGTAGTATGATAGTTATACAAGAGACGCCAAATAAGGTAGTTGCTCAGCCTCCTGAAATGTAAATTATAGCTCGTTGCCATAGTTATATGTTGGTAATACGGTAGTTGGGCAGCCACCAGAAATGCAAATTATAGCGCGTTGCCATAGTTATATGTTGGAAGTAAGGTAGTTGCTCAGCCTCCTAAAACGTACATTATAGCGCGATGCAAAGTTTTAAGTCGGTAATAAGGCAGTTGCTCATACCTAAAAAAAATGACTGAAACCTTGGCACATGGTACTCATTTGACATTACTCAGCGAGGGCTTTCCAATGAATACCAACATGACAGGGTTTAGATGGTTTTCAAAATTATTTCCATCCTTGTCTTTTGGACGAAAGTAACCTTAGCATTGGAAGGGGTTAAAATCCCTGGTCTTTGTTTTCCCAGCATGCTGTGCGGTTCAATCATAATCCCCATATTTAAATGAAAGAAGGAATGAAAAATGTGTTGTTTACGTCGCTTTCAACAGTTTAGGTCGACGCGATAGTCGAAACCCGAAACCGTAACTCTTTACGAATACTCTTAAGGGGGTCTTTCAATTGCATTATTTGGTACACGCGAATACTGTATAACTGGTACATCTTTTATATGCATTTAATATTCGAGCTCCAAATGATAGCACTTATATAACGTCCTTCAAACAGATATCTTTGTAGTTATGAATATATAGTTTTAGTGCTTGAATGCGCAAATTTAAAGTAGCACAGATACCCTCCTGTAGGGATGTAAAGCGAAATATGTATCACTCCAAATTAAAGCCGTATACAGTAGTGGTGTCGTGAGGGGGATCTTTCTACTTCAGCTTTAGAACATTGACAGGTTATACTGTAATTATCGGGTTGAGGGTCCCAAAACTACATTTCACATTTTCCAGAGACGTTAAGATGTATGCATACTCAGTGTGCATAGGCGACAGCTTCTAGGCAAAAGAGAAAATGGCATAACAAGGCCACATTTTATCATTAGTAAACTCCATTGAAATATTATGCAATTTGCAATATTGTATGATTCCCAGTATACATAACGATTCCTCAATGGTTCAAATCGACACACCTATACTGTACATGATTGCAAATCTCTTACCTGTTATGACCATTGGTCATTTCAGTTTTGACATGTGAGTTGGCCATTCTGAAATACTCCCAGTCTCTTACACTCATAGTTATGAGCGTGTTGTCCTGCACAGTGTACTGAGGAAATGCTCTTTTGAACAGTGAACGCAGAGTGAACTGAAAATATATACATGCCTTCTACACCAACCGCACTACTCAGAGACTACATTTTGCAAACACATACATGCAAACCTACATACATACATGTATATATATATATATATAAAATATATATATATATATATATATATATATATATATATATATATATATATATATATATATATATATATATATATATATATATATTTATATATATATATATATATATATATATATATATATATATATATATATATATATATACAATTTATATATGTACATATATACAGATATATATATATATATATATATACATATATATATATATATATATATATATATATATATATATATATATATATAAATATATATATATATATATATATAATATATATATATATATATATATATATATATATATATATATATATATATATATATATAATATATATATATATATATATATATATATATATATATATATACATATTAGTATTAGCTCTTGACTATTATACTTGTTCACTCAGGCCATAGTCACACGGTTAGATGTGCACTTTTCCTGAATGCAAGGTCGTTCAAAACAGATACTATTAGTTAACCGTCATTATTTTGCAATTCTATGCTAGAACATAACTAGCCAGCTAATAGTTATTGAATGAGGAAATTGCAGTAATAGGGGAATACTAACGACTTACTACAAGGGTACTAGCAACCTTATTGCTTGCCTCCATAGGGTTTCCAACCCTGAACCCTGTGTAGCAGTGAAGAGCAGCAAGCATTTGTTATGCATTGCAATACTCTAGACTGCCCTGCCATAGGGGCAACTCTGCTTACAAGCACTATCGCAACATTATTTGTATGCATTATTTGTACATGAATTAAGGCTTCCATAATTTAAATGTAAGAGATAACAAGCAAATAAGCTGCGTATGTCTTTATTTTATTCGTCGAACAATTTACATATTATCTTACATTTACATGTAAAACAAACCTTACCTGGTCCATAGTGGCTGAAATATTGGCAAACGTAAACGGTGTCGATCGATAGGACGAACTCTTTACACTGTTTTGTTGCTGCAAATAAAACGTAAAATACTACTAGGTGAAACACGTGTTGTCTGTAACAACGAAAAATATTGTTATGCAATAAAAATATCGAAAAATATTGGGTTTCGAAGTCGTGTTAAATCTTCGAAATATCATCTATTTTAAGTATATAACAAAAACTCCTGAAAATGGATATCTTTTGAAATTCATAAATTATCTGTCCGTTATTTTCACAATTTCTTCATAAATGCTGCACTATTTTGTTATTCTCTCGCGAACCCAACTTAAACCACACGCTCATCTAAGTTTGGTCTCTTTATAAATGTTCTAATTGAAGAGGTGTCGCATTGAAACCTTTGGAACCCTTGGATAAAAAGTAAAATATTTTTTTCATAGAAATAAACATAAAAAGGATCAATTGATATACATCTACATTTCTTTACAATAGAGTACCTTATATTTCATAATAATTTTATCTTACATGCGCTAAGACGTTTTCTGTATAAAATGCATCGTCGAGGAACTGTTTAAATCTTGTCTGGGCGGCATCATTGATGGTGATCCCTGAATCCCGCATAAGTAGGTCACCCAGACGCTTCATGTAGGTCCTGTAGGAGGTCATGACCTTGACATAGTAGGTACTGTTTCCAACGTAGTAACCATAGTACTGAGTCCCTGAACGGTACATCTGTATAAAGATATACATTACTATATGTAAATACTTTTATGGTAATGTGTAATTTATGTTTGTCATTTTTAGTTTTTCGAATTCCTTGTTTGATTAGAATTCAGAAAGCATTTTAAGGGGAATAATCTGAACCAATCACAACATTTGTTCTTTCCCATGTCTGGATACTTCAAAGTGATATTTTAAAACTATTTCCTATGAAAAAATAGAAAGGAAGGTGACCTCTAATAACAGGAGGTGTCTTCACCAAGTTTTATTTAAGACTTTCTAAAGCAACAAGACAACTTTGTTGTTTTATCCTCAAATGATGACAGTACTCGGAAGAATTTTTTTTCGGAAGAGGAAGCTAGACTTCCTTTTGAAATTCCCAATTCATGTTATTTTATAACCAAATAAACATATTTCAAGGTAATGAGATGTTGATATATAAATTGGTATTAACATTTCATGTATCCTATTCCAAATCAATCATTAGGTCAATGTTTGCGTTGCAAAACGCTTAAAAGAACAAGATACCTGATTCTCGACAATATCCATTATATAAACAATCATTGCTATATATATATATACATATAAATATATATATATATATATATATATATATATATATATATATATATATATATATATATATATATATATATATATACATGTATATACTAGTATATATATATATATATATATATATATATATATATATATATATATATATATATATATATATATATATATATATATATATATATGTATGTATGTATGTGTGTGTGTGTGTGTGTGTGTGTGTGTGTGTGTGTGTGTGTGTGTGTGTGTAACTTACGTTTATGGACTGCGTTTTGGTTGTACTGTTGTAGGAGACGGAAAGCCTAAAGATGGCGCCAACCTGGTAGTCCACGACCATCTTTTCCAGTGTGGTCATGAAGGACCAGGCAGCTGTGGACTGGGGGGCACTGGGATTTACGACATTCCAGTCTCCCAGTTCCTGCTTTATGAGATCCAATAATGGCTTCCCCTTCTGGAGATTGCGCTGGAAGGTGTCTACGCAGGATTGGTAAATCGCCTTGGATTTTCGCTCCCAGGAATTCGGCGTATCCCTCACCTGAAAATATTTTTCAAAAGAAAAAATAAGGGTAATCCATAGATTTTGGTATGTTTTGTATCATTGTCCAGAATACTTATTTAGCTATAATCTGGTATACCAATTTTTGAAAAAAAGTAATAGTTAATTAGAGGAATAATAGTGCCTCAACTAACAATACAGTACTTAACCGATCATGCCAGGTAGTACTAACCTATTTCAGAAAATCTTTAGCATTACCTGTCCTCTTGTTATAGGTTGGTCAGCATTCAACTTTAGTGGACATGGTTGGTATAATATATCAGTTGGCGTCTTTTTGTGCATGTACACAATGAGGAGTAAAATGTTTCATTGTGGGAGTGCTTGGCCTTGGCAAAGTGGCTAAGAGTAATATTGCAAGATTTCAATGAAGTCCAAAATTGGTGAACTCTTAACATCTAGTGACCTCATTATGGACTGAAACTGCATGATTGACCTACCATCCAAAATATCTCCTGACTACCACCATTCTGAGCAGTCATATACTCCATTATCTTAAAACATATACGTACAGAGGGCTTACGTATATGCCATATATATAGAGGATATAACAATTGCATTCACATATACATGACTATGATTATTTTTGTACTATGTATATACCACAGCTAGAGCACCGCGGTGCATACTGTATTCATTGATATGCTGGAAAATAATGGTTAAAAAGAACTATTTAAAAAATAAGTTTAGCAGGGTTTTTGATATCCCCACCCAGCATATTAGGTCATTTTCAATGTGACACTCTAAACACATGAGGTATAAACGCTTGAGGTAATATAGAACGCTGCCCTAAACTTATCAGCAGCCATCCACCTGAGAAATGAAAACCAACATCTACAGTGCCAACATTTAATTCCTCCACTAAATGCATGGGCAGCCCGGACATAATAAACAACCTCATGTCCGATTGCCATCCAGTTTCATGGGCATGGATGACCTTACTACTGAACGTAGCTTTGATTCGCAAGCTCCGTGGGTCATTGATGTGCTTGACATTTTTTCTGACATGTTTTCCATGGGTGTTTGTACTAGCAGACGTCCGGTCGACTGGTGCAGGATTTAAATATCTGTAATCAGCATCTTTGTGCATGGTTCTCCTCAAAATATTGGTTTGGCTCCCGGACTATAAAACCCTTTATAATGAATGAACTGTCATACAAACACGCAGCTAAGTGCTTAGTAAACATTGTAGATATGGGGATACAGTCTTCTCGCCTTTGATTGATCGAAGATGTTTAGCATCAAGACACATCGTGCCTTAAGTAGTTGATTTTTAATATGTATGTGTAATATTAACACCACATAAATGTACCTCTCTTTTCACCAAAGATGTTGACTCTCCACCGCATTATATCCGAGCAAATCAGCAAGAAATACATGCAAAAAGATGCACTGCTTCCTAAAACGATCCATCTAGGCACAGCAAACATATAATGGGTAACAAGTCTCACCTGTTTCTGTACCAAGGCTAAGGTACAGTACAGACATTCAATTCCTACACCAGTCGACCGGACGTCCGACAGTGACTGGTTGTACAAACACCCATGGATAACATGTCAAAAATTAAGTCAAGCACAACAATGGCCCATGTAACTTTCAAATCAAAACTACGTTCTGTTGTGAGGTACATAGGCAACTGGGTGTCAACTGGGCGTGTGGTCGTGTATTATGCCTGTGCTGCCCGCATATTTAGTGCGGGGGTCGAATGTCGGCACTATATGATCAGCCAGTTGTTGAAGGTGTAGAAAGCTGGTTTCTTCAGCCAGCAGGCTGACATGATATGTTTATCTTTTTGTAATACGTTTGTATTTATTCGAGAAAATATTGTACAACGTATGATGTTGTGTATTATTCGCACAGTCAATAAATAATACAATACAATAGTTTGTTATTCAACATCGGTACTCAAAAACTAAACTGCGCATCAAAGGCTGCAATCTGTCTTAAAATCGCATCATTTTATATGCGCAGAATTAACATGGTAAAAAGTATACGTATCATTAGAAATATAAAACACTAGTTTTAGACTTACGTAATTCTGATACCATTATTTTGTAATTTCACTATGAAGCATATATGCATATATGTTGAGAGTCAAGTTAGTACAATATTGACGATGGAAAGAGCATAACTGCAAGCTTGCATACTGAAGATTGAATAGAAGCGAGGCAGGACTTATCAAACATCTGAGATCAATTAAAGATGAGAAAACTGTAACCCATATAGTATGATGTTTGCTAAGCACTTAGCTGCATGTTTGAATTGTAAATCTTTATGAAGGTTATTGGCGTCAGGGCATATTTGAAGCAAAACCCTGCACTAAGAGTTATCGCATATGCCGCTGGTGGCTAATTTGACCAATACAAGATGATGCAAAAAAACTGAAAAATGACTGAAAACCCTTTCACATGGGTACTCATCGGAGAGTACTCAACAAGAGCTATCTAACGAGTACCAACACGACAGGATTTAGATGTTTTCAAACAATGGCGCGTCCTTGTGCTTTGGACGAAAGTAGCCTCAGCAATTGGAGGGTTAAGTCTTTTCTTTGCTGATATCTGTAGGCTATGTGTCGGTCTTCATCTCTCAGACGGATGACTGCTGGTAACCCAAAGGTATTTCCTATATCAACCCTTATGCTGGTCGTGGTGGCTAATTTGGCCGAATCAAAAAAACTGAAAAATGACTGAAACCTGACATATCTCATCTGATAGTACTCAGCGAGAGCTATCGAATGAACACCAACACAACAGGGTTTAGATGGTTTCCAAAAATGTTTGCTTTTTTGTGTTGGGAGTGTCGCATCATAATAACCAACTATTCTAGGCGGGGAATACCAAAGTAACAGTTAGATTTGCTGTTGGAGATAATGGGTCATTTGACCACTCAAAAATTGGTAGTTGTGAGCTCTTTCTGATGGATGGTCAATCATCATGCAAATAAAGTTTATACGTTTCGATCCATTCTCTACGAAATTTTATCATTATGATTATTATTATTATTACTTTTATTATTATAATCATTATCATTATTATTATTATTATTAGTAGTAGTAGTAGTAGTAGTAGTAGTAGTAGTAGTAGTAGCAGTAGCAGTAGTAGTAGTAGTAGTAGTTATTGTTATTATTATTGTCATTATTATTGTTATTATTATTATTATTATTATTATTATTATTATTATTATTATTATTATTATTATTGCTATCATCATTATTACTATTATTATCATCATTATCACTATTATTATCATTATCATTATTATTATTATTATTATTACCATTATTATCATTAATATCATTATTATTATTATTATTACTATTATTATTATTATCATCACTATATTGGTCTAAGGAAGGAACAGCCATACGCCGTAATATAATATGGCAAAAGGAACATATTCAAGGTATCGAATTATTTTCATCCTAAACGTGTCAGGCACGAGTTCAACATTTGAAAAATGGCTGGTAATTTATGGGGAGTCAGGTGTACACACGATTTAAGCGCATCATCAATATAAACTAATGCGTTAAAAGATCTTATTATACAGTTGAACAAGATACGTCTAGAGTTGTACAGCAAGTAGTGTCTAGTTACGCATGTGAGCCATTTCGGTTCACAACAAGCTGGGTCATTCCATGTCAACTCACTCTCTTTTTCCCGGCAATCTCATATATTGATGAAATTTGGCATTCTTGTCGCCCCCTTAAAGATACTAAAACACACAAGTTTCATCGTATTGTCATAATTATTAATGAAACTACAGCGATTCAATGGATGTTATGTTACACGATGACCTGCAGTGACATTTGACCTTTCAATGTCGTTTTGTGTGACGATGACCTTTGACCTACATTTTCGGAAGGTACGCCACTTTCAATTTCTACGAATAACTTTATGGGATACTTATTTATGTAAGGAAAAGGCCTGTGAAATTCGGTTTTGGAGAATTGAGAATTTACCTAACAAAAGTGATGAAAAAGGAAAGAAATACAGAAATACTTATAGTGGTATGACCTCATTAATAGTGATGATAATGAACAGAAACTTAGTGTTTTAGTCTCTCCAAAGGGCCAACAAGTATGCTATATTTCATCAAAAGCGAAGATTGCCCGGGGAAAAAGTGAGTGAGTTGGCATAGATTGACCCAGCTGTAAATTGCATTATTGGTTTTATTTTCAAGCAGTACCGACTTGATTTGAATTGATAATATGGAGTGTGGACTTTATTAGGATGATTTTACGGTTCAAGCGACGATTTTACGGTCGAACAATTTCGCTCGATTTATCTTGTTTTAAAAGAAAAGTGAGACAATTCCCATTGACAACTCATTGTCATACCGACCATGTGCCTTTTAATGCATATTTTGATATTTAAATGTTTGACATGGTCAACTTTTGTGCCATTTTTTCTCGCTAGTAAGTGTACTCCTTTACTTACAGCGCATCAGATTAAATGTGATGCATTTTTAGGTCTGTTATTGATGATACCAATTTTACTTTTTATTCTTTTCTACCCATTTATCCATCCCTGTGATATCGGATGATACAGTGAAACCTCGGATATGTGAACACCTTGGGACCAGGGCAAAAGCGTTCACATTAGGGGGTGTTCACAGTTTAGAGGTCTTTTCATAATGTAAAAGATACAAATGTGACCGGGATATTGTGTTCACATTAGGAGGTGTTCACATCTCTGGGGTGTTCACAATGAGAGGTTTCACTGTATTGTCAATAACTAGCCGATACAACTTAATACTATACAATACAATGTTATTTAACACAATCTGTCCAGACAAACATGATGCCATACTACAAGTGCTACTACTACTACTACTGCTGCTGCTGCTGCTGCTGCTGCTGCTGCTGCTGCTGCTGCTGCTGCTGCTGCTGCTACTACTACTACTACTACTACTACTACTACTACTACTACTACTATTACTACTACTACTACTACTACTACTACTACTACTACTACTACTACTACTACAGCAACAACAACAACAAAACATGGTGTATTGGTATTCCTAAAGTGATTATTAAGTTGAAGTCGTTGTCGTTGTTGTACTACTTGTTGTTGGTGTTGGTGGTGGCAGTGATGATGATGATGATCATCATCATCATCATCATCATCATTGTACCTTCATGTACTACCCATTGGATGGTACGTGTCGCACTTAATGTTCAATTTATTGAAATCTCCACCTTTATTACATGGACACGTGATGGGGGCGTATCATCCTTTAAAGCATGATTTGAAGCTTGAGATGGGGGCGTCGCTGATATAGAGGACCTACGAGGGGCGTTTTTGTTTGCTAGTAAGTTGTAAATACATGTAATGTTATGACCTCATGAATACAACTGGACTTCCTCGTTTAAGCAAGGGATGTATTTATCAAACAGACACACACATCTAAACACACACATAAAATATATATATGTATGTATGTATGTATGTATATAGATAGATAGATAGATACATACATACATACATACATACATACATACATATATACATACATAGATAGATACATACATAGATCGATACATAGATAGTTACATATATAGATATATATATGTATTTATTTAGGTATAAGTATATATATATATATGTATATATATATATATATATATATATATATATATATATATATATATATATATATATATATATATATATATATATATATATATATATATATATATATATATATATATATATATATTGCGGGTTTGGTTTCACACTATCCGCGCTCTGAGTATTTGCGCGAACCAAAAGCTGCGTGAACAATTTGATAAATAGAGACAGCTCTCTTCTTGCGGAAAGAATGAGCATATAGTAAGCCGCGCTGAGCTACTTTGAA
The DNA here is from genome assembly GCA_963942565.1 of Maea johnstoni. Taxonomy (NCBI): domain Eukaryota; kingdom Metazoa; phylum Annelida; class Polychaeta; order Spionida; family Magelonidae; genus Maea; species Maea johnstoni. The sequence goes on along the minus strand of OZ012693.1, from coordinate 11,025,627 downwards.
ATTAGCAGTTCGCTGTGCGTTGTGTACGTAACTGAAGGCTTTTACTTAATACAAATACCAAATCCCTATCCGACCAAGCTGATTTTGCTCAGAGTAGTTTACAATAATGTTGGTGGTTGTTGACTACCGTGACCAGTTTAAATACTCATAATGAAAGAAAAAAATTGAAAATTCCTTTTTTCTCATGTGACATAACCTTTAAGTGAATGCTGTATACGGCTTTAGTTTGGAGTTGTAGAAATTTCGCTTTACAACCCTCCTGAAGGGTATTTGTGTTACTTTAAATTCGCACAATTTTAAAGCAATCAAACTATATATCTATTACTAATAGATAGTCATTTGAAGGATGTAATTTTGGCGCATTTATGGGGCGAGAGAAAATTAAGTGCCTGTAAAAAATACCAGTTAAGGTTATGGGTACCATTGCAAGCCAGTTAAAAGCCCTGTCCCAAAACACACCTCAAAGCAGCATAATCCTATAACTAGGTGTATCTCCAGGTTCCTGAGTGTTATCAGGTAGAGAATATCATCGCCACCTGTCATTATTCAATCCATATTCTGTTTTATTTCAAAATTTACAACTTTTTTTTCAAATGACATATTCTCATTAATTACGCAGGTGATGGTTACTGCAGGTTCAGAGTTACTTTAGGGATATCATTGACTATGCCCAATAAAAAGTATTTTTTTGATTTTTTACTGCTGAAGATTTTTACAGACCATAACGTTGACAATTTTAGTTAGAAATCTCCACACCAACTTCACTTGGTAACCTCACATGCTCATAGCTAGCACCTATTTATAGCATCCTGACCACAAGCCATTGTCTTAAGATCGACGAGGTGTATCTTTGTGCAACTCTCTTTTGTTTCGAGTGCTCATGAGTGATCAGCGAGGTATGTCCACTACTATCAAAGGGGTTCCCATGCCTCCACACACGAGATTTCTCACTAGAATTTTCAATGTTATGGCCTGTAAAAATCTTCAGGAGTAAAAAATTAAAAATAAACTTTTTATTGGGCATAGTCAATGATATCCCTAAAGTTACTCTGAACCTGCATTAACCATCACCTGCGTAATTAATGAGAATATGTCATTTGAAAGAAAATTTGTAAATTTTGAAATAAAACAGAATATGGATTGAATAATGACAGGTGGCGATGATATTCTCTACCTGATAACACTCAGGAACCTGGAGATACACCTAGTTATAGGATTATGCTGCTTTGAGGTGTGTTTTGGGACAGGGCTTTTAACTGGCTTGCAATGGTACCCATCACCTTAAGCAGTACTTACCACATCTGTTTCGAGGGCGCTCCGGATTCTTTCTTCATTTCTGTAATACAGATCACTGCGCACAGAACGACTGCTTTCGTCTGCATTCAGAGGATTCCTCGCCTGCCACCCTCCACAGGCGAACTTGTAGAAATTATCACAAGGATCGACGCTAAAGTTTGCATTGGCCGCCATCAGTGCTGAGGCCTCGAAGCAACCCGCATCCTGACAAACCGGTGAACCGGTCGCCGGCACGACGGCTCGAGTGTACCCCACTATAGCAACAACCAAAAAGACCAAACTGAAACACCCCAAAATTCCAATTATAACCGATAGATAAGATTCCCTCTGGTTTAAACCGAGACGGTTCATCAACAAACTCTGCGGCGCTGTTTTGGCGGGAATTTCCGGCACGATTGTCCTCAAATCGTCTGGTGCCATCGTCGCTCCAGAAAGGATGTTGATGATGTTGTGGATGTTTTTGTATAGGTCTGCGTCCGGTGAGAATGAAAAGAGGAATGAGGGTTTTAGGGGGAGGTTCCTCTTCAGGTAGGGTTTCGCATTATATTCATGGCACATCTCAAGTTGCACTTCAGCCGAAACATAAGCACTGGCGACCAGGTAATAGATGTCGCATCATGACATGCGACCTTAGATCTCAGTTAACCATTTCGATACCGGACAGCCCAGGTAGTCTTAATCCCCAAAATGAGACGCAGTAAACACATACCAGTTTAAAGAACATCTCCCTGATGGAAGGTATTTCTTTTTGACCGCATGAATAAAATTGTTTATTTAAAGGATGCGTTCGGTGTCGTGGTACCAGGGGCGGATCCAGAAGGACTCAATTTTATAGTTGATATTTTGGATTGAGGGTGTAATACTTTGGTAGGACACACGAAGTTGTGCGGAGACTGGGCGCCCGCGCCCGCAAGTCATTTTGAGAAGAAATACGTTTATCTCACTAAACTCAAGAGACAAAAGCTGATCACATGAGAAAACAGCGTAAGGAGCGCGTTCACACTTATGAAGCCAGGGATACAAGATGCAGATGATCATAATGGAACGTTTTAAGTGTGGAACAGACGAATTGAAAGGTTATTGGTGCGGCACGTGACATCGCTTTCTCCACCGATGCTTCTAACCATTATTATCCTTTGATACGTAAAAATGGATATGCAAGCAAGCCCGCAAAATAAACAAGAATAGGCGCAAAAACGTCCAGGATAACATGGGGGGGGGGTTCAAACACTTAGTTTTTCGGTTGGCCACCCGGTGGTGGTGACCACTTGTCACGCCACTAACTAAGTTGTTAATGTCTTAGAGGTGGTATTTGTGTCATATATAAAACAAATATTTATTTAGGCTATGTCAAGTTTAATTCATTCAGTATTTCTTAACAAATTCCACAATGAAAACCATAATTGCAATTCAGAACTTTGCCATTTAGCCTCCTTGGCGGCCCAGAAATTGAAAACACAATTACAGTTCCAAATTTTACCACTGTTGGCGTGGTAGAGCAAGAGGTGTCACCTGAAAGGAGTGAGAAGGGGGGGGGGCGACCCCCTAGATCTGGGTACAATGTATGTGTACAGGTCTTCGATGATATGAATGTATGTTTTATGTATGTCTTATGTATGTATGTATGTATGTATGTATGTATGAGTGTGTGTGTGTGTGCGTGTTTGTGAGGAGTGGTATAGGATGACGCACAAAATTCCAGAGCCCATGTAACCAGTAAGCTTTGGCCATTCACCTAAATTCTTTTCTAATCATCTTAAATTTAATGGTTGTATAAGGTTGCATTTTGTCGTGGTTGGAAATTGTTTAACCAGCCATTCACTTGATCAACCTCGCACTAACTCACTCAAGCATGCACATACACCCAACCCATCAAGAGATAAACTGTAAATTGTAAATAGATTTAAGAAACTCTTTGAAAAGGTTCCTCCAGGCAGCATTTTATCTTATTTATATGAGATTGCTCTGTTTTACCGATTGTAACACATTTTAAGAATTTAGTTTCTTTTGAGACAACCTTGTATGTATAGTTTATAATCTGAAATTATTTATTCTTTTGTGAATATTTTTATTTATGTATTGCTTTGTTATTGTTTATAATAACAAAGGACCACTATTTTACTCGGATTTTATGGCACTAAATGGCCTTTTTGTGCTAATGTGCCTTTAAGCAATCATTCATTCATTCCGACCTTGCACTCACTCATCTACACATACACTAACTCAAACTCGCACTCACTCACCTACACCAGTGACTTATATGTATGTCTCTGCCTAGAAAAGATGGTTAGTCCTACTTGCATTATCACAAAAGCTCACTAATGCGTTTATTCCAGCTTTATCACACTCGCCTACGTTATAAATACATTACCCTTTTTGAACTCATGCACCTAGCTAGCCATGCAATCACTCACCCTTTAAGTGCGTGCTTGCCTCATCATTGAACATGTGCTCAGAGCTCCACTAAAAACTATAATTTATATTCAACCGTGCTAGCGTATCAAAGGCCTTAGATGAACGTGGTCTTCAACAAGAATGGTGCCAAAAAGATGTCCTTGACTAGGACGTACCCCAATGCGTTGAGTAATTTAGAAATTCTTTTATCGCTTTGTCGATCATATAAGAGGCTAGCTAATTGTACGTGGAGAGGGAATGTGACGTAGCCGTGAAACTCATACCAAGTCACTGGCAACATTCTCACTTTCCCTGAACAAGTTTCAACCTCGTCGACCAGTCAGCTCAGTGCTAGCCCCTAAATGCATTGTTTTGTAAAAATGCCTTGAACTCATATAGCACATATGTTTTGTGTATAAACTATTAATTTCTGTCTCTTTTTATTAGGTTTGAAATTCACACAATAATTAAAATGAGAATTTCAAATAAACATAATTACTTTGTGGAATAGGACCAAGGGAACAAACTTCATACCAAAACATCTTACTTTTGGTAACTGCTATTGACTTTTCTCACCAACTGCAATACTAGATATAACACTATTTGTTCAGGCTCTCTGCTAACATCAATCAAATTATCCCAGATAATGAGGGTGAATGGAGAAACTGAATACCTCCTACACGTTACTAATTAACATGGGCAGGTGTTAAAATAAGCTGTGTTTTGCACCTTTGGTACGTAAGGTTAAACAAGTTGTGCTTGTCATATCCAATATCGCCCTTTTTAATGAACGTCTATATAAGTAACTTGGCAGGTGGCCCTATTGTTCTTTAGATAATAGGGAAAAATAACAATAGATAAGGTAAGGACAAATCAAGCATTTTCAAGTTCACACCGGTTCGACAACCTAACCCCTCCAATGCTGGGACTACTTTCGTCAAAATCACAATGATGCAAACATTTTGGAAAGCCATCTAGACCCTGTCGTGTTGGTATTCATTGGAGAGCTCTCGAAGAATACCTATGTACCAGGGTTTCCGCCATTTACTTGTTTTTTCATCATTCTGTAATGGCTAAATTAGACACTAGCAGCATCAGGGTTAAGAAGTAAGTCACCATGTAGGATTATAGTTGACGATGTTTGAAGAGAAATCTTTGAACACAACAAGAACAAAAGCTATCCATCAAATAATAGTACTAATATTTCTTGAAATGTAACCCTCTTATACAGACAGATTTCCTCAAAAAATGATTTCATTAGGGTGAGGTTCCACATCGACCTGGCTGGAATGCGACTTTATGCAAATGATATGCTAATGAGGTTTTTGAGTCGAATTCGACGTTTAGAAAAAGTCGCAATCGACTTTTGTCCCTTAGTTCGGCAAATCAAATTCGACCTTGTTTTTGGCGCGAAATTTGAAAAGTCGAATTCAAAAATCAAAAGTCGCATTCGCATTTTGGGGCCTTCCAAACGGTTGGGAAGGCCCCAACATCGTTATCTTGGCGCATTCGCGCGGAGTCGACTTTTCCGATATGCAAATGAGTTACCTCCCATTTCCTCATTTGCATAAAGTCGAAAGCGACATCTGGGAAGTCGAATGCGACTTTCTTAAAGTCGCATTCGACTTATTTGAAATCGAATGCGTAAAATAAACTTACGCATTCGATAAATTGATCATGGTGGTCATTTCCCCACGATGAAAATGTCGAATGCCCATTTGAAATGTCGAATTCGACAAAATGTAATAGAATTCGACATATGAAATGTATACTCGACATTTGAAAGGTCGAATGCGATTAATATATGTCGAATTCGACTTCAGTAATGTCGAATTCGACATTTCAAATGCGCATTCGACTATTGTCCATTTATTTCCGCACGCAAATTGGTAAAGTTTTCCCACGCCCTTGAAGGTCGAATGCGCACTTTGTAATGTCGAATTCGACTTCGAATTCGACATTTATAAGTGCGCATTCGACAAAGTGGATGTCGAATTCGACCTTTCAGTAGTCGAATGCGACTTTTCACATGTCGAATTCGACATACGAAAAGTCGAATTCGACCTTTGCTAACATATAAAAGGCAGGCCCTTCAGGGGATAGCTCATTCCTGCCCTGAGGGTCCTGCAGCACACATCTCCAGCATCATGGCCATCACCAAGAGCACAGCCAGACGCAAGGCAGCCAAAGCAGCAGCAGCGCCATCACCAGCACCGCCATCACCATCACTGCCATCACCATCACCGCCATCACCATCACCTCCACCATCCGAGGCCCCTGAGGAAGAAGAACAAGCAAGAGTTGAGAGGGAGGAAGAAGAGGAAGAAGAGGAGGAAGAGGAGGAAGAGGAAGAAGAGGAAGAAGGGGAAGAAGTGGAAGAAGTGGAATCAGAAGAGGATAATGAGGCGACAGTGGGGAAGAAGAGGAAAGGCAAGGGAAAGGGCCCAGCAGCAAAGAAAAAGAAAGTGAAAGCGGCCAAGACAGCTCAGTGAACAAGGAGCAGGAGCTTGAGATGTCAGAGTGGATCGGCGACCACCCCTTACTCTACGATCGCAGTATGGTTGAGTACTACAAGAGCACTGGCCACCGGGATCGACTCTGGTTTGAAAAAGCCAAGCAGATGGGATTCCTGGAAGAAGATTCTCCATTCGTCTCCTCCAAGAGCAATCCATTGTACAAATGGTACCTCA
>OZ012693.1:11001747-11014247 GCA_963942565.1 Maea johnstoni | reverse complement strand
GTTATCTATTACATTGATGAAAATCACCGACAAACACTAAGTCATGTATATGTAAAGATAGATAGTTCGATAGATAGATAGATGTAGGTGAGGGTTCGAGCCTAGGACCTTGTGCAATGGAAAGAACCAGCCAGCCCGCCCAGCAGTAAATGCCCAGTATGGTATAGTGTTAACCCTTTATATTCTGAGGCTACTTTTGTGCCAAAGCACAAGGACACGCATATTTTTGAAATGCATCTAGACCCTGTCATGTTGGTAGTCATAAGATAGCTCTCGCTGGGCACTCAGATGAATACCTATATGCCAGGGATTTAGTCATTTCTTTAAGGTTTTATTTTTATCATTTTGTATTGACCAAATTAGTCACCAGCAGCATAAGGGTTAATGTACGTATAAGGCCAAGAAAAAACTTTTTTTGCATTTTTGAATAAATATTTGTTAGGGTAGGGTTACAAGAAACAAACAACTCTTTTTAGGCCTAATGGCAATTGAGGCAATCTCGGCGTGGCTTTGGTAGGCCTTGAAGGAGAAGACAATTATCGAAAAACAGGTGTTTAAATAGCAAGCCGCGTAATACACCACTCTATTGGATAACCAACAGCCTCCATGTTTACATAGGAAAATAAGATAAAAACAAACACATATAGAGCAGCGCAGTGTCACAGCTTATTTCACGCCTCTGTTTGCAGAGAGGTAGCACATCCTAGGAAACCAGGAATACATGCCATGCAATTTCTACCAACAGTCAACACAAGGAAGGAAGAGTTCCTTTTATCATGAACCTTAAAGAGGAATGAGGGATAAAAGGTTTGACTGAGTTTGTTATCGTGATGAGAAGTTAGGATATCTAGGCACTGGATTTGGAATTTCGTTTATCATCATATTTCTGCCACACTGAGGCTGCCGTTACTAGACAATTAGGAAAGGAATACAAGATGGGGTTTGCCATATCTCATAAGAAAAGAGCAAGCAGTACTTAAGGAACGGCGAGAATACGAGAATTTGAAAAAAAAACGAAATAGGAAAGGACATTTGAGTTCACGTTTATTTAAACAACTGTATACAACTTATTCACGACTGAGGATTAAACAGCTGGAAATATCTTGACAATGAATATATTTTGAAAAACTTTGTCAAATATTTTGAAAAATATTTGACAACTTTAATGCTTTTCATTATTTTTACTAGTTTCTCTTAAGATATCTTCTAGATATTGCTCTATTCGATGAATTATGTTCATGGTTGTTAGGGAAAACCTGCACTCAAGGTAGAAGTGGGATTGTTGGCGATAAGGAAAAGACGCTATTACTTCTAGAGAGAGGAAGGTATCCAAGTCAACTGCACCAGGAGCATTGGTGATTTCAAAACGCAATAAGGGAGAACGAACTATTTTTGAAACTTCAAACACTTTCGTTTTTATCAATTTCAAAACACGATAGAGGACAACTAAATATCTATCGTTAAAACTTCAGACATTTTATTCTATCAATTAAAGTCTAGGCATTGAGCATTCTGTGAACCCACGTAGTGGCGAGAGGTCGTGTTTTGAAGAAATAGTTCCATTTTAATGTAATGTCAACGCGTATCGCCCCAGCGACAATGCTCCCTGCAATTAATTTTTTTCTCGCGCTAGTGGTTGTACCAGTTGGCGCATTCTTAGAGACGGCGCCTTTTAATGTTCCAAATATTCCTACCAACCTGAAGGCGAGTGTTGACCTTCAGGATGTTAACATAGGTGCCATTCTGTCTGTTAGTCCCGAATTTGGAGGTGCGCACTGTAACGGGTTTAAGTCGTCTCGTGCAGCACAGGCCCAGGCCACTCTCTACAGTATCGAGGCTATAAATAACGATTCTACAATTCTCCCTAATATCACCATAGGCTCAGTCATGCTAGATGATTGCTTCTCCTTAAACAAAGCTTTGGGACAGGCGATGCATTTCATTCCCACCAACTCTCGTTCAAACTCTCGCACAAACAAGACTTGCGAAAACACCAACAATACTCAGTTTCCGTTCTATCCCGTTTTTGCTGTGGTTGGGCCGACTTTTAGTCACACTAGTATCATCACTGCGGGTTTGTTAAATGTTTTCAAGATCGCACAAATATCGCCGTCTGCTTCGAGTGACGCACTAAGCGATAAGACAAAATATAAGTACTTTTCCAGGGTATTACCCGCAGATAAACACCAGTCACAGGCTATGATCGACCTCATAAAGTATTTCAACTGGACCTACATATCGACGATAAATGCAGACGGTCCATACGGCGAAAAGGGAATTAAGCAGGTTCACAAACTAGCAAAAATGTCGAGTATCTGCATTGCGTACCATTCTTCAATTGGTCCTGATACCACCGATGACGAGGCAGACGACATTGCCAGAGCACTATATAAGAACAAAAAAGCGCGCGTAGTCGTCATATTCGCCTGGAATTCAGAGAGTAGAAAATTGTTTCGAGCATTTAAACGTCTGGGAATTGGTCATTATTTCATCTGGATCCTTAGCGACGCATTGGACATCCTTAAAGAAGATGAGAGTTTTCTCGAAGCAAGTTTCTCAGTGTGGGTTCAGTCTTCTGGTTCTCAGCGATTTGGCGAATACTTTTCGATGCTTAATCCAAACCAAAATAAAAAGAATGTCTGGTTTCATAAGTATATCGAAACTGAATTTAAGTGCAGCTTTTCTGCCGGAAATGCATCTGCGCATGCGTGTAGTGGAAATGAGCGCGTGCCAATCACTAAATACAGTAATTCCGGTTTCTTCGGACGTTTCATAGATTGTATTTACGTCGCTGCACGTGCGCTGCACGTGATGATCGAGCGGAAATGCCCAGAAGCCTTTGCGAATAAAAAACTTCTAAAGAATTGTTTCGACCGGGATGAATATCTTGGCCATGTAAGAAATATAACATTTGATGGTCAAAGCGGACATATTCACTTTGATAAAAACGGCGATATGATAGGTCAATATAGGATACTTCAGTTACAAAAAACTCAAACTGGGGCGTTTGAGTTAAAGAAGATAGCAACTTGGCATATGGAATCCAAACTTTTTGACATTAACGATACGCTGTTACTTTGGAATAACCAAAGTCTATCAGATTATAACGGGATAATATCACCACCAGAATCCGTTTGCGCTAAACCGTGTGGTCCAGGGCGCTACAAGGTCCCGGCTGAGCTTAAGTGTTGTTGGTCTTGCCGACCATGTCGGAGTGGAGAAATCGTTCCTACAAACAGTACACTTTGCGAAAAATGTCCACCATTCACATGGCCGGACCACGCGACAGGATCAACATGTTCGCCCATTACACCGGTCTACATCCGGTGGAGCGACATGGCGGCCATCTTTCTCACTGTAATCACGTTTCTCGGTATCGCAGGAACTCTCGCAAGCGCCGCCATTTTTATCAAGTATCGCGAGGAAAAACTGATTAAAGCCTCAAGTCGAGAATTGAATTTGGTGTCCATATTTGGTGTTTTACTTTCCTTCGCGACGGTGTTTGTGTTACTTGATAAACCGACCGATGTTGGATGCATAACAAGCAGATTCGGATTCAACCTCGGTTTCGTGCTCGTCTATGCTGCCATGGTAACCAAGGTCATTCGCATTTTTCGAATCTTTCAGTCGGGAAAAGCGGGAAAACAGCGGCCAAAATTCACTGGTTGGAAATTCCAACTAGGAATGGCTTTAGTCCTGGTAACATTTCAAGTAAGTAATTTAATCTGCATTTGATATCCGTGGAATGCAAGATCAATTTCATTCACAATACTTTTCGAATCTCGCCGACCAATCTTTTTGGCAAAGCAGAAAAAATGCCACTTTGTTTATTTCATCTTTCTTTTTACGTCAAAATCAAACACAGAAATCAAACAAAATAAAAACCAAATGTGTTGAGAATGTCATGTGCGTACATATTCAACGTTACCCGATTTTAATGATTTTTTTAGATAGGCGCTTTTCTAGTAAGCAACTCTTTAAATTGAGGCCTAACACACAGTCCGAGTTCCCATCAGTATGATCGACCTGTGTATAGTCATTTGATTTATTACCATCCGCGAGTGAGCGGATACTATAAACAAGCAGATATCATCTAAAAACCTTTTCATCAATAGAGCAGTCAACGTTACTCACCACTACCATTCACACTCAGAGCGGCCAAAACAGGCCTGACAATTTTAGAACTATTTTTCTAACAAAAGCATTTTTTGAAAAATATTTGAAGGAGAAATGGTGTGCAGAAGTTAAACAGCACCTCTCCTTCAAATATTTTGTGAACTTTGACTTTATTCACAAGTTATTTTCAAAAGTATGAAAGTTGCAGATGTTACTTTCTACGGGAACTCTGAGTGTGAATGGGTTCAGCTAAGGATATATCGAATACCTTGTTAACACATGAGAGTGGGATCAGGGTAGCAGTAACTAAATCACAGACATTTAATTTCTGCACCAGTCGTTCGGACGTCATCCAGTGTCTGGTGGTAAAAACACCCATGGATAACATGTCAAAAATAGGCCAAGCACATCAATGACTCACGTAGCTTTGATTCGATTCAGTTTTGAGGTCATCCATGTATTCATGCCTAGGAAACTGGGTGGCAATCGGGCATGCAGTCATCTCTTATGTTCCGGCTGCCCACGCATTTAGTGTAGGAATTAAATGCTGGCACAGTATGCCATCAATTGCCCACACGTTTTGGGTTGCTTTTGGCTGCCTCAGAAGTCTGCTGGGCATGCGCAAGAACAATCTGGCATCTTCTTTTTGAATCATGATGTTTGCATTGACGTCAGTATCTTAAATTAAGTAATCATAAAAACGACTTAGGGGAGTGACGTCATGTTCTGCAATGCCTACATAGTGAATGATTACTCTCATGGTTGTATCCAAAAGTGGAATGGCCAGAATAGGTTAAGGCTATGCCAGGAAAATCCAACAGGGGGTGGGGGGGGGGGGGGTTCTCATGGTCCAGACCTAAAATGATCATTGGTTTGAAGCAGGTATTTGTAGGAAAATAAAGCATAGGTGTGTGTGTGTGTGAGGGGGGGGGGATTACCTTGCATCACACGATGATAACAGAGATTTACCGCGGCCCAACTTTGTTTACATACAAATTATTAAATCCCCTGTTTACTAATTTACCAATAATCGGTGGGAATATACCCACTATGCGAATGATGAGAGGCCTTTTAGAATAAATAAGAAATAATAAATATCGCTCTCATTTCTGAGATTGCAAGAGACAGGCTATCTGTTATCTAAAGAAGCACATCCAGAGCAGCAATGTGGCAACAGGCATGTTGGTTTAGATTTCTGCCTGTACATGTACCAAGTGTGTCTGCAGGTAAATGGTATGAGTTAACTATTGTCGGGTCAATTTTTAATTATCAAATGTTCTTTAGCTCGGTGGCAGCTGCCTGGGGTAGGTTGCCTCATGAAATATTGGCTTCACCTTGAGGATAAATCGTGACTAGCCAGTTATGATTGCGCAGGGAACTGGAGTATCCGGGGAATCGATTGTCTAACCCCAAGTCACTGGCAACTTTCTTTACGTGCCTGGAGCTTTGTCTTCCAAAGTTGGCAAACCTCTTAGGATCACTAACTGCTGTATGTTTATACCTAATTTCGGTCTCAACTACGTAAAATATTGATTTTGCTCATTAGGTCACACATCGTAAAATTTGTCCATTTGTAAACAGTACAAATGTGTGCGATCTCGCGTGGAACTTTACTATGGGCACCGAATGAGCAAAGTCAACATTTTACGGAGTTGAGAAATAAAGTACGTATATAGACACAAGACACTGTTATCCTAAGAGGTTTGCCAAATTTGGATAGGAAATACAAACTTAATGGAACAAAAAAAGGAAAAGGAAACAGTCATGATCAGCCAAGCTTGGGCCAGACAGACTAAAGTGGCAACGCCTTAACCACTGAGCAAGGGGAGGGGGTTATTGTCAACATATATCCTCTGTTAAGACACCGGTACAACGATAGGGACTTCAAAATCACTATTTCTCTTATTTTTCAGCTTCTGATGACAGTGGTTTCGTGTTTGATCAACTCACCCAGAGCGAGGCTTAGTATGACCTTGACCTCCGGTGAACCGGAAGTGCAACTTTACTGCTACCTACCCGCGATTGGGTTCGCACTGCCTTTGTGCTACAATGTTCTCATTATCATAACGTGCCTGATATTCGGCTTTAAAACCAGAAATCTGCCCGAGAATTTCAACGAGTCCCGTTACATCTTTATATCCGTCTGCGCCACACTTTTCATCTGGATCGCCTTCATTCCCACTTATGCCACAACCAGCAATCACCAGAACAAGAATATAATTCTCATCCTAGCATTGATATTGAATTCCTTCGTGATGTTACTTACGATGTTTGTACCGAGGATCTACGCACTGTTTTTCGTCGACGAGGCCGCCCTGTTATACTCAGTTACACAGCACACCGCGAATGGGCGGGTGGCGCCCCTGCATTGACAAGCTACGATGTCAGGTCTACGAAGATAATTGATAGATACAGTGCAGACATTCAATACCTGCACTAAATACGTGGGCATGTCCGATTTCTACCAAGTTTCTTGGGCATATATGCATGGATGAACTCAAAACTAAACGTATATTTATTCGCAAGCTACGCGGGTCATTAATGTGCTTGACTTATTTTTTAACATGTTATCTATGGGTGTTTGTACAACCACGCACTGGCATACGTCCGGTCGACTGGCGCAGGTATACAATGTCTGTACTGTAGGCAGTGGGGAAGGTGTGGTGCACGCAATATACCCGAAGTGTTCTGAATCTTCTTAAAGGGACACAGACGCCATCGGTTTCGATGGACTGTATAGCTTGTATCATAGTTGACTGCCCTCCACCAATTACATCTAGACCAAGAAAAGCTCTGATGAGCGCTCTTGCGAAACAACCGAGAATAACACCATAGTGGTTTAAACAGCTTTAAAAAAGGGGGAAAAAGTGTAGGATATGTCATATATCGCACACTATTTAAATAAGAGCAGTAATTAACATTCGATCTCACTATGAGAAGGTATTTTGTGCGTTTGCGCACTTTGTTGGTCGACAACCAGTAGAGAGCGGTGCAAGAAGTTATGAAACTGATCTTTTTAGGTAGAATTAGATTTATACAGTGGGCGCAGTATCCTCTGCAATTCTGATTGTTCGTGTTCTGTTCTCTTTCATTGCTGTGAGATACTATCAAATTTAAATAAAAATATGCCGAATTATAAATCGAAGGTTTCGTGGTGTGTATGGTACATGTAGTCGAATTTATTCCATCTACTTTTTCAATTTATCGAATATAGTGGTACATATATATATATATATATATATATATATATATATATATATATATATATATATATATATATATATATATATATATATATATATATATATATATATATATATATATATATATATACATGTATATATGTGTGTGTGTGTGTAAAGGATAGATAAATAGAACGATAGATAGAAAGATGGATGGATCGATAGGTAGATAGATAGAAATATAGATGGTGAGGTAGATAGATATAGGTATCTTACGGTACGGTAATTCCATCTACCGGAAGAGTATGGAACTACCTTTGAAATTCCCATGTAATGCTTCTGGTGTTCTTAGTATGTATATTCAAGACCCCTTTTCGTAGGATGGTGTTTATTTATAGGAGGTTATTTGCGTGAAAAAGAATAAACGTGCTCTCTCCAAACTTGTCATACTTGAATTGTCAACATTATGTGTGTTAAAACTATGTTAAAATTATATATATATATATATATATATATATATATATATATATATATATATATATATATATATATATATATATATATATATATATATATATATATATATATATATATATACAAATGAAATTAAGAAAACGATGAAATGAAATTAAGAACAATGACAACAATACCAGCCCCTTTTGACTGAGCATAGAGTCATGCTACCCGTTATGCGCGCACTCAGTGACGTCACACTTTCACTAGGGGTGCAAATATTTCTGTGTTGTAGCAATTTTTACCAGGAATTTCAAAGTGCCAAAGTCCCAACTGCCATCAAGTGAAACACTGTATATACACTCAAAGGTGGACAAAGAACGCAGACATTGTTTGATTTTGTGGCAAGAAGGATGTTGTGAATGGAAGTCAGCCTAGAAACAGTAGGGAAGGGATAGGGGCAAACCTAAATTCGTTTTGAATTGCCTGGATAACGATGGATCATCACTGTAATAATACTCATAATGATACTCATGATAATAGTAATAATAATAATAATAATAATAATAATAATAATAATAATGATAAAAATAATAATAATAAGGATAATAATGATAAAGATAATAATAATAATAATAATAATAATAATGATAATAATAACAATGATAATAATGACAATAATAATAGTAATGATAATAACAAAGACAATGATAATAATGATAGAAAAACTGATAATGTGGCGCCCCCTACCCTGTAAAAAAATGGTTGGCCCGCACCTTTTGAAAATACCTGGCACCAAGAACAATTCAAATAAGTATGGAAAATTTCTGAATGTGGAGGTTTTTTCGTGAACTTCACAATCTGCTTGCAATATTGGAGTGTTCTGCATAGTAATGTGGCGCCCCCTAGTTAAATCTCATATCACGTGTTATGAGATTATTTTCCGCGTGACCTGATCTGTGAATTGCGTGTATCCTACTGCTTTCTAGTTTACTTTCCACTTTAGGTCACCTTTTCATTGAACCCTCTCAGTCATTGAAGAACCACAAGTAACTTCATGATGTCATTCATATGAGAAGAAGTGCTATATACCATTATATTGATAGAACATCAAAATAGGACAGAAACATTATATATGTAAGACTTGTCAATTTGTAAAATGCATTTATGTGTGAATTGGAGTAAATAATTACAAAAAACTTCATGTCGTCATTGCAATTTTTAAATTCACATGGACATGACTTAAAAACCCTTTTGTTAATAATGGAAGTGTCGTATTAATATGTATTGCTGTTAATTACATTAGCATCACGTGGTACTGTTTAAGAGAAATCTACTCATTCTTTTGCGCATGATAATATCTTCAATTGATTCAAGTTGCTCTTCCTTTCTGCACCCATGTTAAAGTATCCATTTAGGGCCAATTGAACAAATGAACACTAAAAACAGCACCATCAGCCAAATTTGACATGTTTAAACGCTGTACGCTTGCGAGTTAAATCCTTTACTCATTCCTTACTGTAAAACGCGATCTAAGCATTTTCTTAGCTCTGAATATTTTACCGACGCATAGCAACGTTTGTTTTTTTATTTAAATGTAAGATATATAAGACACATCTACAACAGACATACAATTAACTGGTTCAATTTCCTATAAACTATTCTTTTTAGAAAATGGTATATAGAATTCATTAGCGCACCGAATAGGTCAAGCTGTTTTAAATTTACTCTTTCTAATCAAATGTCCTAGTTAGTGGTTTAAGGCCAATGACATACCATGGCATAGCAAGTTCAAACATATATTGAAGGGGTCTAGAGCGGAAATACAATAAACTGGTGTAATTTTCAAAACGTTTTTTAGTAAATTTTATAACATATTCAATGCAGTAACGCAATAAATAGGCCAAGCTGTTTTGAGTTTGCTCTTTCTAATCAAATGTCCTAGGTAGTGGTCTAAGGCCAACGAAGGCTTTGCCATGCCATTGTACGTTTAAACATATATTGACGGGGAATAGTTTCTGTCTCAGTTCAACTACCCTTGGAAGAGTGCTGTCACTTACAGACATCCAAAGGGGTTGATGTGCTCCAAATATTGATTAAACAAAAGTGTATTTTGCTGTTACACTAGCAGGTGAGCTTATAATGCAATTGCCATCTCCTGCCCAGAGGGAATATATACCGTGTGGTTGTTTGAGAGAACCATACCATTATTTGCTTAACCCATTTATCCATTCTTTCACACAGAAGGTGTATTTTGGTAAATGAATTACCTTTAGAATAGATATTCCCCAACGTTATTGGCTGACCATATATTTAAGCCTAGTAAAGTACCCGTAAATGCTTAAAAGCAATGATATATATATATATATATATATATATATATATATATATATATATATATATATATATATATATATATATATATATATATATATATATATATAATTTATATATATATATATATATATATATATATATATATATATATATATATATATATATATATATATATATATATATATATATATATATATATATATATATATAAATCCTTTTAATCCAGAAGGAAGATGAAATCTTCCTGATCAATACTTACTATCCAGGTTGTAGGATCCTTTCCATGACATTGTCAAACCCAATTGGATATACTGGTAACAGTGTTCAATACTCGAGGAAGCGTTAATTGGAAGTTACTCAGAGTTTAAGATGCCCTAAGAATGTTGGGGACGTTATAAAAGTTATGTAATGAACCTTAGACGTCTAACTTATTGAAAGGGCATATTGAACAAACAGGATCATCTCTAAGTTAAATTACTGGTCAGAAATACAATACTATCAGGCACTGTAGCTGCAAAACCAACAACATCATCTATTGTTTTACTTGTTTGATGTGCTTCAAACAATGTATTTGACACACCAAAAGAAATGTTAGTGAGCTGAGGAGTACCGTATTTTCGCGCGTATAAGACGCACCCGTATATAAGACGCAGCCCTTGTTCAGGCCATTAAAAAGATGTATGGACCTTAGCTTTGTGTATAGTACGCACCCCCTCTTTCGGCCCATGTCGGTCTCTAGTTATTTTCAAATTACAAATGAAAGAAATGGAGGTCATCTTACTAACTAGCATTGTATTCGGACAAACATTACGTTGATTGTAATAAGGGCTCGGACATTCATGCAGTGTATTGTAATTATTGTGCTTAAAATAGAACCGACTGGACAGGTCCGATATAACAAACAACAGTTGAACAGTCAGAGACGTGCTAAACATGTTAGAAACACAATAGAAATGAAATCATACCCGAGCCTCAATTGTGATACGGGTTGCAGTAATGGCTGGTCATCAATTTGTGATCTCTTTGTGGCCTGGGCACTCGATGTAAGAGACCTCTTATTTCTACAATCGTATATTGGAGGCACCCCCTTTTCATACCCCTGCGTCCTATGTAAAAAAGTGCGTCCTATACGCGCGAAAATACGGTAGATACTTCCATCACTTCATATAACTTCACACATAGTGTCAGCTGATACTTTAATATGGAGGATCCCATCGGTAAGGGAGAGTGAAACTAAATGTCCTCTAATTTGGTAAAGAGGCACTGATTCTAAAGAATCATTAGAAATTTGGACTAGACTAGACCCCTATGGGACTTGACTAAATACCGAGGGGCCCACTTCATAAGATCACCTGGTGATTTGTTAACCCCTGTTATTCATTTGTTTACTTCTTCAATTCATCAGATGTACAGAGTGCCTAAATTGCTATTCCTTCAAAATGAATAACCCCAGAACTATAGCACTATGAACTTAGAGAGATAGTCAAAATACAATCACCTGATGCAAGTATCGCAATTGTGTGGACTTCATGAGAAGGGTGCTGGATGTTTATGAAAGGACACTAAAGCTTTGGCTTTTGCAACTCGAATACCTGTACCATTCATTATAAGAACAGAATACATAACAGAAGAACACAAACAAGCACAGTTTTGGAGTTCCTGCAGTTTAATAACATATTCGTCAATCATTTATTCTGCAAATCGCACAGAGTTCAAACAGATGTATTTTGAAGTAATATCACCGCAATGACAAAACTAACTAGGTTCTCTCGAGACCATTATATCAAAGCAACAGTTCTACAGCATTTGGTTACGGGCATCTGATTTTTATTAAGGTGAGTAGGAATCTTGGTTGAAGACAAACTTTGTAGAAAGAACAAGGTTCGGTGTATAATTTTTTGTGTTTTCTTAGGTTCTGCTCATAGACTGCAGCTAATGCTGAATAAAAAGACTTGATGGAAATCTGAATTATGAATTTAAAAGTTATGTTTACTGAAAGCTCATTAGTAAATGTAAATGGAACTATTACATACAACACACCCAGAAAGAAATTGTTTCATATATATATATACATATATATATATATATATATATATATATATATATATATATATATAATATATATATATATATATATATATATATATATATATATATATATATATATATATATATCAATATATATATATATATTGATATATATATATATATATATATATATTGATATATATATATATATATATATATATATATATATATATATATATATATATATATATATATATATATATATATATATATATATATATATATATATATATATATATATATATATATATATATATATATATATATATATATATATATATATATATATATATATATATATATAATATATATATATATATATAT
>OZ012693.1:10968678-11001547 GCA_963942565.1 Maea johnstoni | reverse complement strand
CATCTTAAAATACCACTCTCTCAAACGTAATCGTAATATAAAAAGGCAAAACCTTGGGTATTGGTTTATATTGCCTAAACATGGATCTTTTATTATTTAAGGTATATTGATAATTCAAAGGGCACATATGTTGATAATGAAATCTACTCATACCTCAGATATAAATGAGGCACTCGATGCCTTCCAATGATTTGTAGTTATTAGCTCTAATGTAAAGACATCCCATAACTAACCTCGTTAAGCTATATATAATTCAAAATGTTTGCGTAGAACCCTAAGCGAAATCAGACACAGACATTAGACTTACAAGTTTTTTCCCAAATATTCCAATACACAAGATTTGCCACAACAGAATATCTTAGAAAAATACTATGTAAATGTTTTGACCGTATGGCGAGAGCACATCTCCACCATTGTTACTACAAGGATTGAGTTAAGCCTCAAATATAGGTAACTTTTAGAATCAATGAGGGACTGCTATAACAAGATACATGCACAGCCGATTCTAGTGGAAGGATAAGGAAATATTAGCTCTACCTTTGAGCGGTTTACTTACTTACACAATATGGACCATTCTTAACTCATGTGATATATTTCTGCACTTTCCATCGAGTACTGAATTTTAGGAAGCCATTATGGAAACACTAGAAAAAGCTGAAGGCACAACCAAGTCATGGCATATTAATAAAAGTATGACAATAATTACTGCCATACAATGCTAGCATTTATATAGTCATTACGAAATATATTAATACCTTTTTGAAATGTTCTTTTTAGGCATCTGATTATGCCTTTACATGTGTTCGGTTTTTCGTACGTACTATTTTTGTATGTATACATGTTGTATTCTGTATTTGATATATATATATATATATATATATATATATATATATATATATATATATATATATATATATATATAGGAATCCCTCTAAGTTGATCGCACCTCTTAGTTGACCAGTTGTGGCTTGTCCAACAGATGGTCAATTTACAAGAGTTCCACTGTATATACATACCCATATAAGTATGTGCGTGTAGTATGCATGTATGTACGTGTGTATGTATGTATGCAGTTTGTCTTTGTGTGTCTTTGTGCGCAGGTGTAGGAATATTGTA
Organism: Maea johnstoni; assembly: GCA_963942565.1. Classification (NCBI taxonomy): domain Eukaryota; kingdom Metazoa; phylum Annelida; class Polychaeta; order Spionida; family Magelonidae; genus Maea; species Maea johnstoni. The sequence continues at coordinate 11,000,431 of OZ012693.1, read as the reverse complement.
TTAATCAGATGGAAATTCAATTGGCGAACCGCTGCCAAGTGCATTAACTGCAATACAAATTAATGTAATAATACCATTTCTCGATTCTTGTTATTGATACCACCAACATTATACGTTTCAATATTTGTACTATTCACATTTCAAGGTAGTGATATATATACTAGTATATATATATATATATATATATATATATATATATATATATATATATATATATATATATATATATATATATATATATATATATATATATATATATATATATATATATATATATATATATATATATATATATATATATATATATATATATGTATATATATATATATATATATATATATATATATATATATATACATATATACATATATACATATATATATATATATATATATATATATATATATATATATATATATATATATATATATATATATATATATATATATATATATGTATATATCATTAACGACACACTCTTTATACTCAGTCCGCGCTGGAGTTGATAATGCTTTCTGAGTAAATTTACTAACAAAATTGTTTAACACACTCCCATTTCTCCTTCAAAGAGAAGCCGTCTTTCGCTTCAGTGAGTACATGCAAAACTAGGTGAAAGTAACTTTTGACCACCTGGTTTAACTCATTATTTGGTTAAATCTTACAATGGGCAACGAAAAATAAATGTTTGCGCATTAGTACCCGAGGAACGACGATCGCTCGCACCACATATATACTTCTTAAATAATATACGACCGCACGCCCGATTGTCACTCAGTTTCCTGGCCCTGGTTGCCTAGATGACCTCACAACTGAACGCAGCTTTGATTCTAAAACTACTTGGGTTAATGATATGCTAGGCTTACTTTCTGACATGTTACCCATGGGCGTTTGTACAACCAGGCACTGGCAGACGTCCGGTGCTGGAATTGAATGTCTATACTGTAGCAAAAAGGAGTGAAGGTAAGGTTTAGAGTAAACAATTGCACCATGAGTACACCAACGGTCTAAAGGTTTAACTCATAATTCATGAAATATATTAACATTTCAAATTTTGAAGAAGGATGGTTCAACCTAACCCTACAGAAGGAACATTTTCCAGTCAAATATTTCTAAAAAATATTGTTTTTTAATCAGATCAATTCTATGTCAGATCAGGAGTACGCAATACATGTAAATTGGTTAGAATACTGGTCTTGCGTTGATGCTTGTTTTGGATGTTGATATATGCTTTTGTACTGCTACGCGATTCAACAAAACATATGTTTATCGTGACGTCTGTCATCAAATGCAAGGCTTTTCTGCAGCAATGTTGTCAACCTGCAAAAATAACAAAATGTTGTAAATAATTGTGGAATTTGAATCTACTTATTTCATGGTACATGTTCATTTATTGATTTAAGTTCTGACAGTTCAAACCATACACACAGAGGATTATATAATTCTACAACCTGACATGTAGCTCTACATGTAGAATAATAGGTCTTCGAGATGCTTCGCTCTATCCTGCTTTTAAAGATCTAATGAATAAAGCTTAATTTTCAATGCAGGCATTTTATACAGTCTGGGAAAGAGCTATTCTTTTCTATTCTTTTTACGCTTTTCACAAGCAACTCAAGACAAATGATGCTTGGGACATATTTCTTAAGATTTATTTAGAATATAAGGAATGAAATGACTGGGTATATTTTGACGACAATAGCTTGGAAGATTGGCCATTCTATGCGCCATTGCTGACGGCTTTCTCATGTTGTGAAAAAATAATGATTGTGTACAACATTCTGAAATATGGTTATAACTGATAGATAGATAGATAGATTGATATAGATAGAAAGATAGGTATGTGATTGTATGCTTTTGTTTGTTTTGTCTGTGTATTTTGGTCTTTATTGTACACATATGTGATGTCTATTTGTTAGGATAAAAATTGCGGTTGCACAACTTATTATTGAATTAAATTCAAATAATAAAAGTTGTAAAGGAAATCTGGTAATGCCATCTGGATTTTGAATTAAAAGGGTAAGGACGGAAACATTTCTCCTAATTCCTACTGACATTGGTGTATGTATTCCAAATATCTAGGTGTATTTTGCTGAACTGGTGATAGGTTAAAGCTTAATCGCCACCACAAAGAGTGTCGTCATCAACATGTGAGGACGCTTCTGTTGTTTTGCCAACCAACGCGTCATGAATTCCTAACTTCTTCCCTTAAACTTACACATTATTGTCCGCGTGAGAATTGAGGGAAACAGATAAAAGGGTCGTACAAAGATATCATTAGAAAGAAAAACACATTTGATGGGTTTTAAGCCACTCATTATGATCTAAGAGAAAGAGAACACATTTGATGGACTTATACTCACTGACAATCACTTATCCCTGTGTGATAGACTAGTAGCCGGAAATAAGGTAGTTTTTCTGCCTATTATTATCAGACCAGATTCCTGGTATAAACGCCTATGAATTGTCAACATGGCAATCAAAGGAAGTGGAAGCAACAGGCAATTGTTTATAGAATTATACGTCAATGGTACGTTATGATTGACACTTATTTCATGATTAGTCCAACAACGGAGTGGTTTGTGCTAGGAAGTAGTGTGGAAGATTACCTTCATAAACTTCTGAAAGAAAAGAAAACTTGGGTAAATCATTAAGAAGACTAGACTGCATATGATTAACTTGTGGGTAGACACTCTTTGCTGTAGAGCGTTACTTCTCATGAATATTCATGATCATATACGTCATCGGTCTGCGCTGTAAAAACTGTAGGAATTTGCACTATCACTACTGTGTACAACCAACTAATCTGTCTGGAAATATACTTATACAGTACAGACATTTAACTCCTTCACCAAGCGATCGGACGTGTGCCAGTGCCTGGTTGTACGACCATGGATAACATGTAGAAAGCAGAGGCCAACACATCAAAAGCCCACGTAGCTTGCGAATAAAAGCTTCATTCAGTAGTTAGGTCGGGACATGTGGCCGCCTCCATGCCGTGGAAACTGGGTGGCAATTAGGCGTGCGGTCGTATACTATGCACACGCTGACCACGCATTTAGTGCAGGAATTAAATGCCGGCAGTGTACTGGAATGGTTAATTTTTTATCAGTTCTTGTACAAGTGATTGTATTCAACTTGTTGGCAGAACAGGTTACTTTATTACTTTCACAGTTAAACAATTCTAAACAACTTTTGTCAGTTGTTTAAGAGTTGATATAGATTTTTGGTTACTCACATCATATGCGGACATTAATACAGTACAAACAACTCCTTTTTAGACTTAACATAACACAAGTGTCAATCATGACGTATGGTTCCTCATTTTCATGAGACATGTGACATGGGTATTATTATTCCAGAGTTGTTTTCGCTACTCAGATGAGAATTTAAAGTCGTTCATTATCTTATGACTGTTGATTAATCAACCGTAACTGTGGTTTAACAATAGCCGTTTATACTAGATGATGCCTTAAGGGCTGCAGTTGTGGCGTCAGAAGACATCATAGAAACCTTGCAAGTTTGGTCACTGTCACTCATGGGCGGAGCTAAGTTTTCACTTAACGGCACCTCAAGGAAAAACTTGGGGTGCACAGCACAGTTCCACGAACTCACGTTTCATCGGATCGGAAGTGACGCATAGGCCATGAAGCACGTGGAGCACTCAAACAACAGTTTGTGTAATCATGACGTCATATAGTATGTTTTCGTTTTCAAAAGTTATCTCAGTTGATATTTCTTCTTTTTTTTCTGCTCTAGGCTGATCTTGGTGACTTTTCTAGACGTCACCTTAAAGTTCTTTAATAAGTTCTTAACCCATTCACACTCAGAGCTCCACCAGAACCTAACGTCTGCTACGAAAGTTCACAAAATATTTGAAGGAGAGTTGTAGTTTGGCTTCTGGTAAACATTACTCCTTCATTTGTTTTCCAGAAAATGCTTTTGTAAGTAATATATTTCCAGATTTGTCAGGCCTGTTTTGGCTGGTCTGAGTGTTAATGGGTTAAAAACAATTTGTTTCATTGATTGATCGCCACAGGGGCCAAAGTGTCCCACTATCTATACCACTAACTATTTCTTAACCATTTCATGAAAAGCATCTTTGGAAAACATTAGGAGGAATGATAGTTAGTATTTTACGAGTTTTGATTGGTTATTTTTGTATAAAGTATCTTAGCATCCAGAAGATGAACATAGTTATGCTCAACCATATATTGTCGTCGCGATCTAAAATACAATAACTTTGAAACAGAATATTCTGCAAAATATTTGAAGGATAGTTGTAGACAATCTTCTGATTAACATTTCTTCATCAAATATAATCCCATCTTTGCGTTTGCCTGCAAGATTTTATCAAAGTTGTCAGGCTGCTTTTGGCTGCTGTGAGTATTAATGTGTTAAGCAAGGAGATTCTCTTAACCATTAGGTTATAACACGAACATCCTACGTATTTTACACAAACCCATACACATTTGCCATGGCATGAGAATAGAGACGAGCTAAATGGGGTTGTATGGAGATTGGCAATATTATAGGGTATTAATTGAGAGAGAAGTTGGAATTAGCTATATGCTTTGATATATGATGCCCATTACTGGCTAATACAAAGGCTAGCAATAGTCCATCTAGATCATACAGCTGATAGCCACTCTTAGCATGAAATATTCATTCCTGACGCAACAACTATAGCCATTGCGATTGTACCTAAATCGCGTTGGCATAACGTAGTTTGCGGCTATTGTTTCAGTCAAAGGCAACTAAACGCTTTCATTTTCTTTCCTCCTCCTAATGATTACAGCAACAATTCACGTCAAACGACGTTTACATCATTAATGAGTACTATAGCACTAGCACCAATGGTGTATGGTGTAATTAAAAAGAACGATGTGACGAATCGAGTTCACAGATGTTTTCCTAGCATCAGGGTACATCAAGGTAGCAACATTTTCATTGGTTACCCCTGATGTGTGCTGTGTGCTTTCTCTTCGGGGCTCTCTCTCATTCAATTTACTCTGATCTCAAACACTAATGATACTATCACAGAAAGCTTGGCATCATTTGATGCTCATCTGATAGCAGATTTACATTCAAAGTACTCGGCACTCGCTACCTGTAGCTTGGTAGTTAGTGGCACAATGGAAACCCCACCTTTACCTGTGCATCGTGATTAATTGACATACCTTACTGGCTGCCAGCAAGTAGCGTCCAGTCCTTAGTTGTGTCCATAACTTACAAAGCCTAAATCGGTGTTCTGTGAAAAGATCTGATGGAATCAGTTTTTGGAGTAAGCATTTAGCCCAAGGTGTACCCGTATGCATTATTACCACTTTCTCCTTAATAGCATCGCCATTCGTTTGATGGTGTGCATCTTGGACCTCTTTGTGCAATAAACAGCCACTTCAGACATTAATCTGGACAATGTAATGCATATTAAGTGTTATCTTAATAAGTATCTTTAACACTGACTCGCTTTAACACTCGCTAATATATTCATTAATGCATCAATCATTTAAATCTTAAAAGACCGATTGCGAGACATAACAATATTAGAGTAGGAGTAATGATTGCCGACCACGTACTTGTTGATAATCAACATTGTGTTATGATCGCTTTTAAAGTTAGATTTTGCTCATTCAATGAGAATAGGCACATTGATTTTTATTTTGACAATTTAACGGAGGGGGAATCATTGCCAAGTTTTAGCATGCTGTTTTATGGTTTTCCATTGCTAAGAATGGGAGGATCAAACATACACCTACCTACCTACCTACATGTATGTATGCATGTATGTTTGTATGTATATATGTGTGTGTGTTAGTATGCATATATGTTTATATATATATATATATATATATATATATAGAGAGAGAGAGAGAGAGAGAGAGAGAGAGAGAGAGAGAGAGAGAGAGAGAGAGAGAGAGAGAGCATACTCACGTTATCGGCCCTTAGCCATCATGCCGATCAAATCACTCATCGTGATTTTCATTGATAGCGGTAATTTTTGTGTCCGAGCCCGCGCCTTGTCTAACGTGCTTGTGAGGACATCCAGGTTATCAAACCCTCCCAGACCTGGAAGACAAAAGAACAAAGAGAAATTCATTACCTACTATCCAGTATCCAGATAATCTTGTATTCTACAATCAATTTTGATACCTTAGATTTGTAAGGCATCCACCCCATAAGCTATAAACAAACCTGAAAACGAGTAATCGAACAGAAATGTGTTATACCTTTCCAAGGTAATATTGATCTTCTTCTATGAATTCTTTAGCATGGAACGTCATTGTCGATCGCTGAAAATATTCAGGAAGCAAAGGTATTTATATCTGTTGGTCACCCGATTGTAGGTAAATGATCGTTACATCATACACCCTTAGTAATAACGAAGATATTGATCCTTCCAATGCTAAGGCTACTTTCACCCAAAGGACAAGAACCCAAATATTTTTGAAAACCATCTAAACCCTGTCATGTTGGTATTCATTGTAAAAGCTCTCGATGAGTACTCTAATATGAGTACCATATGCAAGGGTTTCAGTGTGTATGTATGTATCTTTATTGCAAGAGTGCAGCTTACTTAGCTGTCCCTGTGTTTAGTGATTTCTGACAAAAACATTCTAAATGTACTCAGATCCGTACCGTTGCTCTACTGACTGCTATGACTGACTGTTTATCACATGGCGCGTATAATAATAGGGTTATTTCTAGTGCCTCAAAGTCTCACTCTGACTTACAGTATTCTAACCTACCCCTATCCTATTCATACATATTTGATGGTACATTTTGCTGATGAATTCTCCAGCTAGTTTCAGTAATTTTCACGTTTTTTTCGCACAATAGAACTGTCAAAATTCCAATTATTTTTAGAAGAAAATTAAAAATGCATAGGTTACATGTGATAATAGGGCAATTATTGACGGAGTGATACGGAATATATGCTTGCAGAAACAACTTAACACCCATCCATGGACCATAGGTGTTCTTATTATACAGAGAACCACCACGAGAAGAATGAAACAGGTGATATATTGAGGGAGGTACTTTTCTTATAATTACAAAACTATATCATGCGTCAAACATGTAGTAACTCTTATCAATTCACCATGGAAGGAAATTCTCTTCCGTGAAAGGAAATTGGACGGAAATACCAGGAAGGGGCAGGGGCCTTAAATACTATTTACAGCGACATAATGGAAAAAATAAGCAACATGTCGTTAAGTGATCTGCTAGCCCAGAATTACTTGATAGCACACGAAGGTCGCTAAGTGATGCACATTGGACAACTTGAACTTCAAATTAACCCATTTACACTCAGAGCAGCCAAAAGAGGCCTGACAATTTTGGAAATATTTCAATTACAAAAGCTTTTACATAAAAACATTGGAAGGAGAAATGTTGATCAGAAGCCAAACAACAACTCTGCTTGAAATATTTTTGAACTTTCGCTTAATTCACAAATCATTTTCAAAAGTATGAGAGAAGCAGACGATACCATCTACAGAAATGCTTAAGTGTTAATGGGTTAATCGAATCATATTAGTATAGAGGCAATCTATAAGTGATATGAACATTCGTTGCTTTATATCATTTTATTTCAGTTTATCTTATTCATTTATTATTTTTGTAATAGTTTTAAGGTAGCTTAAAGGGCTCTTTGACCACTTGCAGCTTCTCGCCATTTCCAAAGGTCCTGGGTTTTAAATCCGGCTGGATGCATGTGAGAAGGTTGCCGATATAGTTTGTGAGAACGTTGCCAGTGACCTGGGGTTATGCTGTGGTTTCCTCCGGGTACTCTGGTTTCCTCCACAAGTAACAACTGGCTAGGTACGATAACCACAATATGGCAGAAAAAGGTCACGAAAAACGTTATTCAAAATTCCAAGTTGCCAGTATGGTATAGTATAATACAGGCAACCCTGCTTAATCTGGACATGTGTAATCCGGATTTTTGTCTTAACCGGACAGATTGGAAGGTCCCGGTCCATTTCTATACATACAATTCCTGTACGCATACTCCGGATTTTGCCTAATCCGGACAGAAATTTACTGTCCGGATAAAGCAGAGTTGCCTGTAGTATAGTTTATTTGCCATCTCAAGAAGATGGACACACCCTAGTATGTCGATGGTTTCCTCGGCTACTCCATTCTCCTCTGCCATTGCCAAATACCTTATCAGGACTTATTGTTTGAAGGAAAAGTTACAAAAATCAAATTCAAAATTCAAAACCAAAATGTACTACTTGCTTTCCAACTTATCATTTAAAGAATAAGTTACAAAAATCAAATTCAAAATTCTAAACTAAATGTTACTACTGGCTCTCCAGCGTGACGGGAAACGTGTTGAACAACAATATAGAGAAGCAGGGAGAGTGAGTTTGCCTGGAGAAAAAAAGCAAGTACGTAATGAATATGCGGTGGAAATGATGATCAATTTCTCGTGCAAATAGGCGCACAAGTGCTGTTGATTAGCACTAACTGAATAGCAAATGCTACATTAAGGAGAATTAGCACAAAGTGGGTTCCAATATATTAACCGTCCCTACACTAATGCTGATGTTTCCGAGTAAAGATATACCACTGGGCTGCCTCCACGGCTGAGCGGTATAATACATTGCGCGCAGTCACATTGGTTTTAATGGTTTCTGTTGAATATGGGGCCTGCCCTGATGGACGTGTGGTTTAAGGCGTCGCCACTGACCGCTAGCTTCTCGCACCACTGCCTGGGTTCGAATCCAGGCCGGGGCATGTGAGAAGGTTGCCAGTGACTTAAACCGCAACATGACAGAAAAGTGACGAAATTCTTGAGTATGATATCGCGTTCCCTCCGTCACCGAATGGTATATTCATAGTGCTCGTATATGATAACTGTTTCAATCGATTGTGCTAGACATACATCTTCATTCGGAATGGGGATTGGAATGGAATGGTAACCCGGTTGAATAGGCTGATATGTAAAAAACGTTTTAGTAATAACCTAAAATGATGGAAAGCATGGAAAAATCTATATTCATCTACCCAAAACATCAGGTTCCAGATTTCAGTATTGACTTCATCAGTAATAAAAAGCACGGGTACTAGACCAAACTATTATGTTGTCACGTATTCCCTTCTTGCTTTTGGTGTGAACATAGCCTTAACGAAATCCTGCTTTAGAAGTACTAATTGGCAATTTAATAGTTGCATTTATGGGAGGTGAACGACTCATGGACATTATCAGCTGAAAAAAGTTTAAATATAAGATTGCGCAGTTATATCTCTCTGGCTTTGCATTCTAGGGAATCATCGCTAGAAGAAATTCAAAATACATACGAGAACACTAAATACGAATTATCGTTTATGTGGTGGAAATGAAGTCTTACTGTGCCATGATTATTTTATATCGCTAGACAATCTATTCTCTAAATACACTATATCTGAATCTATCCGTGGATTCATGTTAGATTTACATCATGCATCATGTTACATATAAACTACCCAAGTACCATCTATCCATAGAGGATACCATTTCAAAATCTGGCCGACCTGGGGGGGTAGCAGCTATGATTACTCGGATGCGGCGAGTTTTAATTGACCAATTCGTTTGCACCAGCATTGTGCACACGCTTACAAGTGTCTGTTTCCCAATCATAGCTAATACTTATGTTACCCATTCGTAGCCTCATTAGACACGACGATACCTCTTCTACAGTCCTCGTGGGAGAGATGCATTCGTTCCTTTACGGGAAACTCGCTATGGCCTTAAAACTCACTCGGTAAACTTGATATATGTATGTGTGTAGTAGGGTTCTGTGAGAGTTGTACAGAGTGCATCTAGCACTCCCATACCCTTCTCGAGTAATACATTTTAGTAAGTTTATTTGTTGCTGCTGTGGATATCATTTTGTGATTATTGCACTAAGTGATAATTCACATCCCGACAGGTATAGTAGACGTATCAATAAACGTCGAATATGCATACATGCATACATACATACATACATACATACATACATACATACATACATACACACACTTCCATACATATAGTAAGATAGATAGATAGAGACAGATATACTTCGTGTACATATACATTGTATATATATATATATATATATATATATATATATATATATATATATATATATATATATATATATATATATATATATATATATATATATATATATATATATATATATATATATACACACAGTATACATATATATATATATATATATATATATATATATATATATATATATATATATACACAGTATACATATATATATATATATATATATATATATATATATATATATATATATATATATATATATATATATATATATATATATATATATACACAGTATACATATATATATATATATATATATATATATATATATATATATATATATATATATATATATATATATATATATATATATGTGTGTGTGTGTGTGTGTGTGTGTGTGTGTGTGTGTGTGTGTGTGTGTGTTGAAGGGACTCTGCTTTTGTGCATTTCTTGGCAGTGGTGTTCCTACCCAAACTTATGGTAAAGTGTGATAGTCTTTGGGGGATGATGAACTAAATGTCAGCTGGAAAATGTTTTAACTGTGTGCCAAGGGACAAGAAGACGATTGGCTTAGACCCCTGATTACATTTGAGCCAGCCTCTTAGGTAAACACTAAACCACATGGGAGTGCATGTAGAAAATTATGAGCAAGGGTCGCAGCACCTTGAATGCAATCACTGAGCTGGGGATAAACATTATGGCCATTCCCTAGTGAGCAATTTAGAAGGGAAATACACAGTAGAATTATTTGAAGGTACTTCTCATTAATATCACATTGTAAAATAGGAAAATACGCATTAATTACATTCAAAAATAAATTGTGAATTATGAATTGATTAATGGTCTTCATCTATTTACTGCCAATTGCTTTTACTACTCTAGTGAGCGATATGGAAGGAAATGCACGGCAGATTCTTTGGAAGTTGTCATGCATTGATATCTCATTATGAAATACATAGATAATTATTTGGTATTTATATATTAGTTAGATAAGTTGAATGATGAGTATTAGGATATCAACCATCCCAAAATACCATTTCATCTTCAATTACTTTTCAACCACTGCTTTTATTTGATGGATTTCATTGAATTTGCCGCTGCATGCGTTCACCCAGCCATAGGCAGCATCAAGGGTTCTACATGCCAGTCCCCGAATCTACGGGCCTGCCCCGATGGCCGTGTGGTCTAAGGTGTTGCCACTGACTAGTGGCCGTCTCTCACCACTGACTGGGTTCGTATTCCGCCGGCAGGGACATGTGAGAAAGTTCCCAATGACTTGCGGATAAGCGGTTGTTTCGCCGGGTACTCCGGTTTCCTCCACCAGTCACAAGCTAATCACGACTTTGCCGTAATATGGCAGAAAAAGTGACAAAAAAACGAAATTCCCCAATCTACCTATCCAAAGTGCCTTATCCGTTGTAATCATCCCCGATTTGTTGATCATCCTTACGGTTAGAATTTGATTCTGGAGGCTGGTAATTTGGACTTGGTCACACGCAAATGCTATTGAAACTTGACTGCGTCTGTTAGGATGATTTGGAGATAGGCGGTAGTTTTCGCCAGGTACTCCGGTTTCCTCCACCAGTCACAACTTGCTAATCACGACTTTGCCGTAATATGGCAGAAAAAGTGACGAAAAACCGAAATTCCCCAATCTACCTATCCAAAGTGCTTTATCCGTTGTAATCATCCACGATTTGTTGATCATCCTTACGGTTAGAATTTGATTCTGGAGGCTGGTAATTTGGACTTGGTCACACGCAAATGCTATTGAAACTTGACTGCGTCTGTTAGGATGATTCTATTTGCAGGATTGTGGCACGCTCACCTTTGATAAATCCTGCCTAACCTGTTTGACATTAGGAGGATAAACAGCAATTTGTATGCATTGCCAGGCTAAGATAATATAAAGTATCATCATTACCACGGAGAGCACTATCCAATTTGCTGGAGGCGTATTTTAGATGGTGGATGCTGGATTAGGCCTGTTTGAGGTATGATGCGATAAACACCCGGAGATACAGTATATTCGTAGCTTTTTACCAGATGGGATGATATAACTAAAACATAGATTCGCTGAACCCGGATTTTTTCTACAGTTAAACAAAACAATGAATATATATATATATATATATATGTATGTATGTATATATATATATATATATATATATATATATATATATATATATATATATATATATATATATATATATATATATATATATATATATATATATATATATATATATATTGCCCTTCTTACGGATGCTTTCATTCATGCTAAAACAGCGTACGTACAACTATCGTCAATGGTTACATGTTAACAATGAAAAATAAACATCAGGTGCTCCTCCTTTGGTAGGAGTTGCCCCAATGGCCTCAAGATTAAGTGCAGTGAGCGCCGGCAGGTGACGGTGTCCCTCCACTGTGCAAGGTCCGGGGTTCAATCCTCTCTTGAGGCAATGGAAGATTGCCAGCAAGTTTGGGTCGGTGATTTTCCTTAAATACACATATGCCATTCACCATTAACTATTGGCTTGGCAAAGTCTGGTCTGATATGGCATAAAGAAGTGATCATAAAACAAATGAACACTTCTTTTTTCGTATTCTTCCTAGGGCGTATGCTTTATGAACAACGATATTGATAAGTATTGCTCTGGATTCCTTAACTACGACACCTTTCTTCCTTTAAGCATTTGCTATAAAACATGTGTCCATAAATTTCCATCGCATATCCTATGAACTTTACCAAACTGATCAACATTTTAAATAACTAATCATTGATGACGCGTATACAACTTTAAATGAATACCCATAAGAACCAACTGCTTCAACATTTTGAACTAATAAATACTGTTTAACAAGACGATGAGGATCTTCTTTACAGATAAATCCAAATTTGAGTTTCATGCTTAATTGGGGTTATGGGTAGGGTGGCGACTACTTTGCTGCTAAAGGAAACTATCTCATTTAGTGATATGCCCGTACTTTAAAGAACTTTGCATTGTAAAATGAATTGGTATCATATTCTTATAACTAATGCATCAGGTGGCATATTAGTCATTTCATAATTATAAATTTTAATCGAATAACTAAACTGTCCTATCAAATTCAACATTTGTTCCACCACATCCAACCTAAAAATAGCTTAATATGATGTTTTGCTAATTAGTAGGCAACTTGGAAGACACATGGTACTCGGGGGAAAAACTACTAAGTCACCCGTAACTTTCTCATATGCCTCAATTATTTCTTGGATCCTTTTTCAGTTGTGAAACACAGGAAGAGGTTTGCGCGCAATGGCAATGCGGTAGACCGATCAGCCTTGGAGGAAGTCCCACCTTTGTAAATTACCACTAAATACATTTTGTAAAAATGTAGTCTTCTTACGTGGAATCCTCGTGGGTGTAGACTTTCAATTGAGAAATTGACAACATGTCTGACATGCGTAGCTGATGTGACATAAGGGATTTAGACAGGTGTCTCGCCGTATGTGAATCGTTCTGCCGAGCTTGTCGCCTAAAATCAATTGCACTGGAGAGCACCCGATCAAACATTCTTAGCACGTCGTAGGCAATTATTTGCTTGGCGGCCACGCAACGCCTATGGACACAATGCAACATGTGTTGACAACTATCAGGTCATCATAAATACTTTAAACCCTTTAGATTATTAATTGAATTTACACATAGGATCTAGGAAACAAAGTCTGTGCTCTCATACTTTTTTAATCCGTTTTAACTAAATATGGCACATCAATGCCTGTTACTCCCACGTATGTTATATGAGCTTACACTTTTCTTTCTTATATAGTAGGATAAAATATTGAGACCCTTGATACTTAGATATGCTAATTTATATAAATTCATTTTAATATTCATCGTATCAGTTTTTACAATATGAGCTATAATAACAGTGGACTCTATTAAATTTTCCTATAGTGAGTACTTATCCTACCTGGTATAAGATACATTGATTTACACAAGCAAAAGGAATGGTTATGAAAAGGGTTTATGAAAATGGAGCCCAAATCGTCAATAAAACATAATTTTTCTATTTTCGTAGCATATCTGATAACTTTCCATAGGAACCTTACTGACTCCTAACCAAATTTCAACTTATTGTCTTAATTTACTGACATTCTAACGGTGTAGAAATGAATATTTAACGTTTGTCCTTGGTCTTGACATGAAATATGGTATTATGTAATTTATGTATTTTTCAATTATTCATGTTCTTCATCATCATTTTTTGTATTGCAATGTAGTTTCCAACAGCATACGCTTCTACTGTTGTTATCCCTTTAGGATAGGCAGCACTGCTATTGTTCCTTTCTATGCCATTTATGATTCCAATCTTCATCTTTTCCACATTTCCATCTTTAAGTGTAGTTTACAACATACGGAAGCAAAAGGTTACTTTCATCCAGTTGTCATGTATATTTGCATGTTGTCTGCACTGCTTAAGCCTGGGAATTAGACAGATGTCGGTACACACATGTAAAGGGATTAACTTCTACATCGATGTTATAGAAGATGCTCCCTATATGCAAATTGTCTGCAAGGCCTTTAAGATTACGATAACGTATAGGATTACCATGCTTGGTATTCGGCATGGCTAATTCACTGAAGGGTTTTACTCGTTTGGATTGTACTATTTGGGTGAACTATCGTTTTCAGGTTACTTTGTATTCATTGGCTGACGCCTCATCCAATGGGAACGATATCTCTACTTCACCTCGGCAGCAGACCGCCCACTCAAGCCTGACTAAACTACAGATAAGAATTACCTCCAGCGAAATGGTTGCTGCATACAAAAGCAGTCTTTTATTTAGTACACTAGACATTTTAAACCTGTCTTCGCCGTCTCTATAGGTCATTGCTCCTTCTCCAGCGATACTCAATGTGGCTCAACGCCGCCGTAGGATATATATATACATACATATATATATATATATATATATATATATATATATATATATATATATATATATATATATATATATATATATATATATATATATATATATATATATATATATATATATATATATATATACTGTAGAACACACATATGCCGCGTGTCCCAAATATAGCGAATTGGGGAATTTTCGCATCATAGCGTATCTTTATGTTAGCGACGGCAGCCGCCGCTGACAGCGCCAGTACAGTAAGAAAAAAGTACAGCGTTTTTTATATATAGCGAATCGGAACCAAACGCTATGTGCGCTATATATAAACAGACGCTAACATTGTGTGTTCTACAGTATATATATATATATAAAGGTGATTTGCATTTAGGTGGTGTCTTTGGACAAGTACGTTAAATGTCTTGCAAAGATTACCATAATTAATTGCAACAATTGTAGATCTTAACTATTACTGGGGCATAAACCACCAATGTTCTTTTGTGAAATGATGATGATGATAATAGTGATGATGTTAATAATTCTGATTAGGACAGAAAGAACATGTGATAAAAATAACATGCTGTTATTGATCAACGTCTTTATTATAACATATCTCATGGTATCATTGCTTAATATCTTTAATATAACATATATCATCGTATTATTGCTTGATGACTTTATCATAACAAATCCTATCGTATTATTGTATGTTGTCTCTATCATAACATATCTCATCGTATTACTGCTTAATGTCTTTAATATAACATATCTCATCGTACTAAAAGTTCTATCGCCTGTGACTGAGTTAAGGAATTGTCACTCTTACAGAAATGAAGAGGTGCCTGGCGGAATGGTGCTTAATTACTATTCCCTTATGAAATGCAATCATTAAAGATTGATGGGCTGAAACGATCAGTCCTCTCTCCAACCCTTAATCGACGTCATCACTTGTCACTCTTGCTAACTGCCTCCCTAGTGAGCTGAATATTTGAATAAGCTGGAAGCTTTCAGGGAATGCCAAATTACAGGGCGTGTGACCTTTTTGAAGTGGCAAAATCTGATTGAAAATTTAGAGTTACTACAGCAATTCACTTCAATACGTACCTGGTACTCTTATACTATCTTTAAACTCATTCTTGCTTAGATTTCTACTTAAGAGTGCCTCTAGGCCGAGGTTCTGTCTATGTATTTGCGTATTGATTACGTAAGTTAATTCACTAAAACATGCACTTCTCTTTATAAATATTTCTCAATTATGACAGCTGCTACATGTACATGTATTATCTGTGCCAATGAAACATGTGTGCTGGTCATACAAAATCAAAACCTATAGAGGGTCTGTTTAATGCAATGGCCTCATAAATCGCTGTTGTTATTGTGGGTCATTTACTAGATTTAGTAGGAGGGCAAAATGACAAATCGCCTTGGTTTCTCCCATCTAGCCTTAATAACAGTTGTTCAAATCAGTCATTCTCATTTATGAAAAATATGCCGTTGGGATATTGTTTTCTCTCTTTCTTTGTTAGATCAGTACCAAATCAAGCTACTCCTGACGTCAGTGACCATTGAATTAATGCAGCCTCGTATTCCTTTGAAGGTCACGGAATGCATTGTGAATAAACCTAGATGTATGAATAGTAATAGTAGAATAGTAAGACATAGAAGTAGTAGCGGTAGTAGTAATGTTGGTGGTGGTGGTAATAGTAGCAAACTACTACTACTACTACTACTACTACTACTACTAACTACTACTACTACTACTACTACTACTACTACTACTACTACTACTACTGCTACTGCTACTGCTACTGCTACTACTACTACTACTACTACTACTACTATACTACTACTACTACTACTACTACTACTACTACTACTACTACTACTACTACTAGCAAATGAAACAACAGCAGCCAAGGAATAATAATATAAATACATGACTTAAAGCAGCATGGGCAGCATTTGTGAAAGCAATATAGGAAATAAGGATAATCTTTGTTCACTTACTTGGTGTTTTTCTTTTAGTTTTGATATATATTTGTGGTAGATTTCTCAAGAAAGTCCGTCTTAACCGCTGCTTCGTCAATTCCATACTTCGTCTTCTAAGATAGAGGTCTAATTCGCTTGTGTCTTTTGAGGCAACCAGCCACAGTATACTGAGGAGAACCAATGATTGGCCAACCGTCCACCTTACTCCCACCATCCTACTCCACTAGCGGACCCTGCAAGCAAGAGAAAAAGAGTATTGTCATATTCAGTGATCACTTTTGTGTATGAAATTATCACAACGAAATGATTCAACTGGAACATCATGTTTATATATATACATATATATATATATATATATATATATATATATATATATATATATATATATATATATATATATATATATATATATATATGTATATGTATATAGTCTGTGTGTGCGCACGAATGTATATGAGTGCGGAGGTGGAGTGAATGCGCGAGTTGACTTGTTTACGGGGTTGTATGGGCTTGTTTCGAGAAATGGCAACACCTCTGGCGTTGTTTAGTATGAACCGGATGATCCTTACACAGGAACCTAACAATGATATTATCTCGATTAAATTACTTAAAAGTAGTAGCTGTCTTGATATACAGACTGAACATGTCCAATTAGTTAAAGAGGCATCTATATTCATGATGGATATGTCCTTTACTAGTACTGACATTGATGGGAGTAATCCGTAATAGTTATACTAAATTAATAGAAATGGATACGGCGCCACTTGTCAAAAAATGATGCTAAGTGACAGTGGCCCGATGCCCAACGTCAGGCTATGTTACGAGTATAGGTCCTGTATGTCGCCCCTGGAATCGCATGAGGTGATATTTAAGTGAGTATGTCTACACAGAATCGAAAACCTTAAAGGGAAGTTAGATGTGCTACGCATGTTTAAGACCTTTTGATCGCCTTTTTAATGGGAGACTCATTTGTATAGGACATACATTTCGTACTTATTGAAAGCATATGTATATATATATATATATATATATATATATATATATATATATATATATATATATATATATATATATATATATATATATATATATTGTATTGTATCCACATTGATGGCATGAACATGAATCTTACAGAATGTCCATGATATAAGATACATTGGGTTCTGCAAATGAACATACATTTCAATGGAATGCCTTTAACCTAAACAGTCATTATTTCTACAAAAACGTGTTCGTGGAACAGCAATTAGGCGAGTGAATATGACTCGAAACTCAATATCAATATCATTGCTTCCGGCAATTTTGTTGTGGTTGCGCCATCGGTTCGTGTGATAAGTAACGCTTTCTGTCCGATTGGACGCTTTTAGTGTAGATCGAATGACACAGTAGATAAGACCTTTATTCGTTTGCAAACACTTGGTGCGTGTGGGAGCGACGTTCTTGGATAGTAAGTTACCTATAGACGTGACCGCTTGCCACAGTTAGGGTACTGTTACTAACGCATGGTGCTACTGATTGCATGAAGGTTCTGGGGTGGGACATATTTTATGCATTGTGTTATCGATTCTGTTCTATTGTTTGGTCAAATGAAAAAAAAAATCCCAATTTCTAATACATGATATACATGTGTTTGTAATAAGTAAATATACGTATACAGTATATAGGCCAAAGGAAAACACAAGTTAGCGACAAACACATAAACATATGATGGCATAAACAGAACTGAGTTATTAAGGTCATGATGCTGCAATGTTGATTCCTATTTCAAAACAAGCCAATTTTCTACGTTGTCGATTTTATTTTGACCAAAGATGTTTTTACATTTCCGTAAGGAAAAGTACCCGTAAGACAACAATTCAATGATGTGACCACAATGATAAAAGCCTATACGGAAAATCAAACGATTTTCTTTAAAATAACAGGATAATAGTACAAGACAAAAAAGCTATTTAAATTTCGTACCACGTTTATTGTACATAATGCAGGCTGCACCATCAGCGAATCGTTGCTACAGAATCGGAAATAGAAGTGATTCATTTATTAACGTATACAGCCAAGCATCCACTGTGAATGTGACAGTGATGTGATAAGATCATCAAATGGTTATCCCCAGCCTGAGAGTGGTGTACATGTATGCGATACGAGAGGTCAAGTATTGTGATATGACTGTCACAAAATGACAGGTGCCAGAAATACCTAAGCATATTAGCTTTGATCCTTTTAACTTTTTGAACTTCGACGAGTTCAGTTTTCATAATAATATTGTTCCATCAATAGAGTATGTTTTGCATATATAGATACCTGTGTATGATCAACATATATATTTTCCTTTCTAAAGTTTATGCAGAATATATACTTACAATAAATATGAAATAGTAAAATGAAAAAAAAGTTCTAGCCATGAAATTGAAGACTGAGATTTCATTATTCTAGGCTACATCCGTTATATCTATCAAACCATATATAGATTTTTGTATAGGATGTTTTCAAACGCACATAAACGTATTTCCAAGTCTTCACATACAAGGTTATACGTGTAGGATTAGTCTAGGATATGAGAGAGAGAGAGAGAGAGAGAGAGAGAGAGAGAGAGAGAGAGAGAGAGAGACCAAAATGGTTGTAGGAGGCCCATTCATTTCCGCTTCCATGTAGAATTACTCTTGAACATGATAGAGCCGACACATTGACAGCAATAGGCCCATTCATGTTTGCTTCTTACGTTCTGTCTACAGAACTATACGAGTGAAAACCTGACAAAAAGAGCCTTGTATGTTCCCGTTACGTGTGCCTTAGTGAGGGTTACTACTCGGCTAATGAATTGAGTGACAACACATAGCATAAGGTCAGCAGACTTTTACATTACTAGTTGTGGGGTTTCTCTCTCTCCAGGCGCATGCTGCGTCGCTGCTATGGCACCCCAGTGGAGCAAAACGAGAATAGGTGTTCGTCTTCAAGGAAAGCACAAGGTGCCCTGCCTGGGGCATATCTTCAACTATTCTTAATATAGGTCAGAAAGCGGGTTGGTGAATCATTTGAAAAAATATTTACTTTTTTTATTTGCTCCGATTTTTTACCCAGAGTAGGTATAGTGATATATCCCTCCACCGTTTTTATTGGGAAACGTTGAAGAGCTCTCGTTGAAGATTTATTTTTTCTTAAACTCACCTGAAAACAAGGGCAAAGGCATGTGAGAAAAGTAACGGTGACTGACTTTAGGGTTAGTTGACGTGTTTCCCCGTACAGTCCGATTCTCTCTCTCTCTCTCTCTCTCTCTCTCTCTCTCTCTCTCTCTCTCTCTCTCTCTCTCTCTCTCTCTCTCTCTCTCTCATATATATATATATATAAATATATATATATATATATATATATATATATATATATATATATATATATATATATATATATATATATATATATATATATATATATATATATAACAGTTTTCTTCAATACACGAAAATCGATATGAATAAACAGAACAGAACATGATTAGATTTATAAGAACTGGTCAGGTGGTATTACAATTATAATACTGCGTGATTCATTAGACCTCTTAATAGCAGTACTCCCAGTCCGAAATAGGGGGGGGGGGTAGACTTCTCGTTGACTGCTGTATAATGAGGAAGAGGAATGAAGCCCCTTGGACAGGGCCGTCAACGACTCCGTCGAGATTTCCATCATTGCTCACAAATATTGCCCACAAATTGCCTCGTAATTCGCAGGACTCTTATTTCATTTGCATCATTCAGTCCCACCCTATAGAATGAGATAGGACACAACAGTGATATGTCATCTCGACACAGATATTACCTACTGAAATGACAATATTCTTAACCTTTACGCTGCTGGTGGCTACTTTGGCCAATACAAAATGATGCAAAATTTCTGGAAAATGACTGAAACCCTGGCAAATGGGTACTCATCTGAGAGTACTCAGCAAGGCCTATCCAATGAATACCAACACGGCAGGTTTTAGATGGTTTCCAAAGATCTTTGCGTCCTTGTGCTTTGGACGAAAGTAGCCTCAGTATTGGAAAGGTTAAGGAGTACTAAACGTGTAGTTTCTTGACAGAAGCCGGCATCAAAATGTGAGGTGATCTAGCCGGTTACAAGGTGACAACATATGAATGACAACTTTCGTGTTGTTTGCTTTATATGAATATAAGGTGACAAATAAAAAATGGCGATTAGTGCATGAAATAAGCCTTCGAGGGAATTTATACCTGCTGGCGATGCCCTCGGGTTATAATTGTCACTTAGTATTATGTTTGCTTGCATTAAGTGTTCACTGACGAGTTAATAGATTGAAAGATATAAATTAATTGGTGGTGGTAATTAAATGAATGGTAATTAGTGATATCCTGGGATTCACTCAGTCACGACGCGAGTGTAAGACTGTTCTAGAATGGAGTACTTGGGAGTATTTGTAATGTATTTGTATTGTTTATTTGCCATTTCTCAAGAGGCGAAATGATGTGATTATGTTGCATAAGTTCGTCGTCGCTTGTGTTTAGATTCAGGAAAAACTAAAGTTTGGGTACCCGTCCGTTGTTTTTTTTCTATTAAAACCTGCTTGCCTCACATATTGTATAAATCTTTGAATAATTGAGAAAAAGGGATTCGGTGAAGAAAATTTAATTTTGGGGGGACACATTTTAGAATAGCAAATGGTGTACTTCAATTATTAGAATGACAAGTCAGATAATTATGATCGGCCTACTCGATACCCTTAAGTTTATTTATTCATACCCAGAGACGTAGAAACATAAAATCCCGCACAACTGCCCAACTATGGGGTCGGTAATTTTCTCTAACGGGTTCGTCGAGAGACTTCAGCCATTGTTGAAAACATGTGGTCTGTCCAATAACCCGCAGAGTCAGAGAGTTACTTAAAGATACTAAACAGACTAATGAACCCTCGAGACATAACCGTTCATCTTGACCTTCACGAATACCGGAAGGTCAGAGTAGCGACGAGAAACCAAAGAAAAGCCTCGTATCCATTTCCATTCAAGTCTTTTCATGTTAATGTCTACTTGGTGTAAACTGAGGTGGATGGCGCGAGCTATCTGAAAAAGTTTGAGTAGATGATTGTTTGTGATGCTTCAGCGCGAAACAACGTGTTTGTAACGGAGATATACGTACTGTATTACATTTGAAATCTGGGATTTCTTTTCTGCCAATTGAGACTCCAAAGTCGCCAAAGAAGCCAATACTATTATCGAAGATATACGTATTATATTACATTTGAAATCTGGGATTTCGTTAATCGTAAAAGGAGAAAGGGGAAAAGATGAAAGAGATTATGATGATGATGATGATGATGATGTTGGTGGTGATGATGATAATGATGACGACGTGGACGACGACGATGATGATGATGCAAATGTAGGACAAAACAGAAGAGAAGGAAACGAATTGTGAATGATGGTGATGGTGGCGATTATGATGATGATAACGACGGTAGCTTCGAGGATGATGATGAATGGTAATATTTATTATGCTGTTGATCACAAGGATGGATAGTAAGCCATAAAGGCAATATGATAAAGTATAACCACATCTCAGAAATGCTAACACAGTGGGCTCAGAGAAAGGAGTGTTGATACCATACATTGTAGGTCAGCAAGGCGATGCTTCTTCTGGTCAATGTTCTTTGTTGTACCTATGTAATATATAGACACATTTATAATTTCGCACGATTAAACAAGTTAATCCAAGCGTTTGAGGTTACCTATGCTTACAACAATGATCAAGGTAATGTCAAAATTGCACCACATAATTGTTCTCCATATAAAATATTCATTTTACAAGCTTCTTCAGATTTCATCCAAGTACCAGTAATTGTTGTTTGGGATTAGGTAATTCTATTCGCAGCTGATTATACCTCTGCATTTAGTAAAATGCAGCAAAGAACGAGGTTTAATCAGAGTTTCAATTATAACTTAAGCCATGGCACAGCTGATGCATATTTACTTTTGTGATGAGTTGTAGTTTATCTCCCCTGATAATTAGACTTATAAATAATTGCGATAGTCCGTTAAAATGTAATTAATATCAAGCTGATACAATTCAAAATAACCTTAATTAAGAAATTAATCGTTGTTGTGTTACTGAAATATCAAAATATATGATCGCACGTAAGATGTTTTTTCTATTGGTCTATCAAGGACGGATAGTACAGATAGACTAGAGTTCTATCACAAACTGTTATCTTTTCGCTTCAAGAAAGATTGAAAGTAAACAATTTAAAAGATGTTGTATTTTCAAAAGAATGTATCTTCCTATCTCGGGGAGATTTGTTGGCAATCAAGGCATCGCTTCAACAAAAAAGGACTGTTCCTTCCAAGTTTGACAAATTTCTTAGTGATTTTGCAGGAGTTTTAATGAGAAGTGTGTGTAAAATAATTGCTTTCTATTTGTTGATTGAAAACTGCAATGGTGTTGCGGTATTAATTGCACCTTAATCCATTCATACCATATCATACAATACAATACATTACCCACACTAACATGTGTTGGAAATTGTTTGAAGGAGAAAGAGCTGCATACATCAATAACCAACACATAACTCTCCTTCGAACATTTAATGAACATGAACTTAATGTCTTAAGTTATTTTTGAAAGTACAATGGCATATATATTACACTTTGTATCCGGACCATAAACATGCATATAGCGTAAGCCTTAAATATTTTTTACAAATTATATCATATGCAGACCATGTAGTTCTCTATTGTCTTATGTGTATGCTGGAAGACCTAAGACCCATTCTTTGCCATTTGGTAACACTTGAACCACTAGGGAAAAGATTAGTGATGTTGATAGTCGAATTTGGCTGAAAGAACTTGTTTTTGCATGTAGGTTGTGCTAATTCATCTTATGAGGAATAAATGAAATTACATCTTCCCTTACAATGAAGGAAAGACATGTTTCCTAATGTATACTGCAGCTAGTAATTCTATTTATAACGTTTACTACTTCCTGATTGTAAAATTGCCAAATTGGCATGACGTATTCTCAGCCACCCTTTTTGAACTACAAGATAATTTTTCTTAGACGAAGACAAAAAGGCAAGCTAAGTATTGCATAAATACAGACAGGGTATAAGGGGAGGCACTTTCACGCGAAATTAACTTAAATCAGTTGTTCCATTCACAACTTCCTCCGCTACCCTCTCTGAACTACAAGATATTTTACTTAGACAAAGACACAAAGGCAAGCCCTGGGTATTTTACCATAAAGACAGGGTGTAAGGTGAGCCATGTTTCCCAAAAATAACTTTAATAAGTTATTCCACTCACAACTTTCTCTTTTATCTTTTTATCTTTTTTATCTATTTCAAGGTGTGCACTTTTTATTTTTTTTATTTCTGTAAAACGCAAGTTTTTTTTATTTCTTAACAACACACACGCACACAAAACACATACTGGTACATATTACACACAACAAATGCCACTTTCTGTACAAAATTGGAGGATTATGAATTATGAGAGAGAAATTTTTAATGCTATACCCTACATTTCGTCAACATCAGATAAGGTTTTCTATATTACCCTAAAAAGTGAATTAGATCTGACCATTATTGTTCAAATTTAGAAAGTTTTCCCTCGATTTCTGCATAATACATTTAATATTGTTGGCGCGCACTTGGAGCGGTCATCGAAGTCATATATAATCACCTGAACGCAATAGTTATTCAACTATTATCATCCATATATAAGATATGTCTACCCCTGGAAGGCGTGTTAGTGGGTGAATAATGTAATAGCTATACTGGCCACTCTTTTAACCTGTGATATCTGTGTTATAATTCAATACAGTTCTCTTAGACCTATGGTCAACCAAAAGCAGTAAATGGGTTTCCACCGCCTACATTATATGACTACCAGTCATTATCTCGTAATATCAACCTTTTCCTTGAGTATTAATCAGTTTTGGGTTTACTCACACATGTATTACGATATTGATTCTCGTTTGATAGTTGAATTACCAGATCTTTTTTAAATCATCAACTTTTTGTAATTCCCTAGCTTATGTCACTTCATAGTATACCGACACCTATTTCTACGAAAATCATACAGGATATTATAAGACCTCTGCAATGTTTCTTCTCTGGGAAAACGTAAGTACGATTTTTCAAATTCATTTTCATTGCAGACTTGACTGGACTCACCAAATTAAAAAATGACTACACGGAAAGACTGCCAGATGGTTCAGCAAATTGTTATTGGTGTAAGTTTGAAAATTGGGAGAACTATGTCTTTTCATAAGCCTTTCCTATAAGTGTGGGCATCCCCATCTAGTTCATCATTAAGAGAAAACAGTTATGCCTACAAATCACGTGATATTTTCAATGACCTTGACCCTTAAGCAAATCTTGTTCTCATCTCACTTCAGTTCTCACCCTATTTCGATGCCTTGAACGTTTCACAACCAAAATATTAAATAGATCACGTGATGGGGTCTACCTCTCAGAGATTAATGCACCATCAATTATGGAAATATCTGACAATTAATATTCCTTGTAAGCCCATCTTTGGAAAGTGGCGAACATGCGTATACCCCAATTTCCGGGAAATGGCACCCACGTGGTTTGATAAGGTCATGACCTAGATAGCGTTTGCTCCTTATTTGGTGATTGGGGATGCTGGGTAAAAGCTGAGCAAAGACCTGCCACTCATCTATTCCCTATAACAGGTATTCAGTGATGCATTTTCAATAGGGTATATTTTTCCCAAAGCACTCATATATGATGATCTCCTTGACAGGTTTCACCTGGACTCATGTAGCTTAGTAAAAATGAAACAGAGTAGTGAGTTTGGTTTCATTTTAGATAAAAATGGTCTTTTCACATAGCTATTACTAAGAAGAGGACAAACGGTGTAGCTTAGCACATGCCTCTGTATGCTCTCCCTACATTGATTCTCTGTGTCTTTTTATTTCGTAATATAGATATGTGTATGGCTATCTAGTAGAATATCTATAGAGAGGGAATCTAAACCCTGAAAGCAATGAGTTGTCCCGATAGCCTGGTAGTTAGACCATTAATCGAGGCATGTGATAAATTCATCACTGATTTTGGGTGAGTCTTTGGTCTCACAAGGTACTCCAGTTTCGGCCATCGTTACTGTGTCGCTATTCAGCTTTATATTTTTCTAACTGGTATCATGTAGAAGTGAGAAGATTTGTATTCCTTTTTTTAATTGTAACTTTATTACTTCATACAGCATGTCAATCTTCTCCCATGAACCCTGGGACTAAGGCAAGAATCCTCTCACTCCTTTTATACAAAAGTGGTCACATACATTGTAGCCACGTACAACCACAATGTGGTAGCGTGACAATGTTACTGTAGGTGGCAGAACCCTTCCTAGAATAGCATATAACCAAAGGAGTATGCCAATGATGATGACAGCTATGTTCACAGTATGACGCTTAAGTTGTGGAATGATTGTCAAATAAATGCCACGTCTATTATTATGATAATGCTTTGTCTATTTTATATGATTTCCTAGGTCAGCCTTCAAATAGGATTATTCCAACGATGATGGCATGTTTGTTCATAGTATGACGCTTAAGTTGTGGAATGATTGTCAAATAAATGCCACATTGTCATTAAGATAATGCTTTGTCTATTTTATAGGATTTCCTAGGGCAGCCTTCAAATAGACATATTCATATCATAGGTCATAGACCATATGTCTGATATGCCATAATGTTTCACTAATGTTAAAGGACTGCCCATGTCAGCCTTTATATTGACATTATAAGTCATGGATCAAATCCCAGGTCTGCCATAATGTTTCATTAATTTTAAGCATGTCCCAGATATGCCTTTAAATATACATATTATACGTCATGGATCATACCACCTGTCTTTTTAATGTTTTAATCAACATTATCTGCCAATCACGATTTTCCATTGCGTAATTACTTTAACTTTACGTAACAAGTTAACACACACACTTTTCCTTTTATGCAATTTTCTAGATCACTCAACCCATATCATTATAAACTAGTGATGCTCAATCGTATGCTGATAATACAATAAAGTGGTGGTATGAACAATGCCAACTACTGACAATCATCTTAACACGGAGAAGAGAATTTTGTAATATTACCAATTGGCTAGTCTAGCCTCAATATGACAGAAAAAGAGGCAATAAGGGAAAAATCAAATTTGAAATAAAAAAAGATTATGTTAAACATCCTTAACGAGGTCAATGTGACATAAAAAATGATTTGAAGGTCGAACTATTTGGGGAATATCTTTCAAGCAAAAACGTGTTCTCGAAAAATGAATAAGAACTCTTCATCAGGGAAAAACCACCAACTTTCCTTCAAATAGTTTCAGAAAATATGCATTAATACCGAGTTATTTTCAAAACTGGCATATTGTACAGACGACGATTGTGTAAATCGTTATTGGCGCGCTGGCGTGCTTGCGCTCATCTGGGAACCACGGGTGGGAGAGGCCAAAGTCAACCAGACGTTTAACTGCCAGGCCTAGCTAATAAGACAATACTCCCAGAGTAAGGACCGAGTTCAATTCTACTAACTAGTCAATTGGTGTTGTGGGCATTGTATTTAGCTGACCGGCTTGCAGTGGTACACAACTTCTACAATGGTTGTAAGGGTGTCCTCTACTTCAATTCAACTAGTAACTGGTCAATTGGTGTTGTGGGCATTGTATTTAGCTGACCCGCTTGCAGTGGTACACAGCGTCTACAATGGTTGTAAGGGTGTCCTCTACTTCAATTCAACCAGTAAGTGGCCAATTGGTGTTGTGGGCATTGATATTAAGCCCGCCCGCTTGCAGTGGTACACAGCGTCTACAATGGTAGTAGGGTTGTCCTACATGTATACTTCAATTCCATTGCTCGATATGAGTGAAAAGAGTTGATCTTTTTTCTAATCAGACCTGTTTTATCGTGTATTCATCATTTGAAGTATTCATTCAAACCTTCAAATCTTGTGTAATAAATATAATTTAATGTAATGAGAATGTAAAAAGGAAAAAATCTGACCGCATATTTTTAAAGCCAATCAGTTTATTATTATCATAGATTGTTTGTCAACGTGACCGGATATCGTACGCGTTGCGCATACGCAATCATTCAAAATAGGCCTAACATGATAAACCAATTTCCCCCCCATGCAAACCACAGCCATGTCTGCCGCAGAGGCAAATTCCACATAGGCGATAAAATGCAATTCATTTCTGGAAAGGGTCCCACCGGACAAGGTGTAGATTGCTAAATCACGTTATATCCGCCTTCGTGTCGCGTCACAAAGGCAAGAAGTATAAACTATTGCGCAGGGATCTTTTAAATTACATGACACAAAAGGAGAATGGCTAATCAGTACAGGGGGCTGATTAAGTTAGGAAATTGGCGGAGGAGTTGTTATGATTTAGCGGGTCCCCCGGGGGGAGGGTCATAGGCAACAGGTAGCAATCTTTAGCCCGCGTGTATTAATGAAGACAAATGACACATAAAAGGCAATCACACTTCAAAGTGGATGTTGTTCACTTGGATTTGCTCGTGTTGGGATTGGGTAATAAGGGCCGGTTCAGGTGGTGCAAAAAGGTGCCATCGTTAGCGATCCACTGATTCTCTTATTCGGCATGTTTTCTGTAACGCTAGAGGCTTAACATATCTGCTGCATCTGTGTTTTGCGTGAGAATTGCCATTTGAAATGAAATCAATTCTTTGTCCACACCTGTATACAGTAAGACAAGCGTACTGCGTATGTTACTTGAAATGCACACACAAAGAATAACACCACACACCTGTGTAATATACAGTTTGAAATAAAAGGAGGTCTTCATATAACACCTGCTGCTAGTGTTAAATTTCAAACTATGATTCATACGTTGTAAAGATATAGTTATCATTGCATTGCACAGGGCTTCTCAAATACTGTAAAGTACTTCATAGGAAGTAAGGTGTAGCATGAGTTTATTCCTACACACACACGTATGTATTAGGTATATATATATATATATATATATATATATATATATATATATATATATATATATATATATATATATATATATACATATATATATTATATATATATATACACACACATATATATATATATATATATATATATATATATATATATATATATATATATATATATATAAATATATATATATATACATATATATATATTATATATATATATATATATATACATATATATATATATATATATATATATATATATATATATATGTATGTATATATATATATATATATATATATATATATATATATATATATACATATATGTATGTTTGTTTGTATGTACATATGTATGCATGCATGCATATATATATATATATATATATATATATATATATATATATATATATATATATATATATATATATATATATATATGAATGTGTGTATGTATATGTGTATATATAAGAAATGAAGTTGAGCTTGCTTTGCTTAATGCTTTATCTAGTAATATTTACATATACTTTCTTTTTGAAGTTATAATTATCATGCTAATTCGTCTTTGATAAGTTCGTAAATTTGTTTAAATTGTTCCATCACTGAAGTTACAGAATTGTTTTGCACTTATTCTCTGAGTGATCAACTATTGAAAGCAGATGCCTTAAAGGCGTCAATCGAATCTGGTCAAAGACATTTTTCAATCATTTAAGGAATTTGAAACGCCTGGATGTTATAATTATTCGCGTACTTATTTGAAACTCATCACGATTGAACTTCATTTGATTACAGCTTATAGTAATGAAATGAGTAGAAGATTATCAGAATCCTTTGTTTTGAAAGAAACAATTACAATATTTAATGTTTTTGCGTATTCGAATCTTAAATATTTAACGAAACAGGCTGAGAATGATTTAAATGCCTACGGCTTCATACTTCATGAAATAGAGAATATGTTTACGTGTACAATTTATTTTTTCTTATTCAAAATGAAAATGAAATTGTCATCACACATTCAGCAATAAGATCAGAGGAGAGAGCGTAAATGTAGATGTGCAAGTACAATAATTGGCTGCAGATGATTTTTTCAGAACTAAAAATGTATTGTCATACAATAGGTGGAAACTGGTATGGTTCATATTTAAGAGCTAAGTTAACTTTTAGTGAATAGTGAGAATATGTATATATATATATATATATATATATATATATATATATAGAGAGAGAGAGAGAGAGAGAGAGAGAGAGAGAGAGAGAGAGAGAGAGAGTGCGCATGTTGACTAAGCTTTCTCCTAATTGAGACAAAATGATAATAAATGCATTGGGGTGTGAATATATTGCGTTGTGTATAATTGATATTGTATATAGATAACATTGATTTTATAAACCAGATATTTGTAAAATCAATTTCCTTTCCGTGATACCATTAACGCTACAAGTATATCGCATACATCACGAGGTGGGCACTTGGGAAAATTGCAATTATGCTGAACCATGTACGTAGCCTCGAAGTGTCTAGTCTACGCCAGTACGTGATCCATTCTTTTTGCGTGTATGCATGCAATCCGTAGGCATCACATTAGAAATCAACGTGTCCATAGATCACTAACTGGTAGCTAATTCCTTTCATAGCACAACAACATATCAAACCAATTCATCAACAGATCCATCTTAAGTTGAAGAGTATAAAGATGTATCGCATTGTTTCATTATTCATCTAATGGACATTAGGTAACTGGCAAGGCACTTAATTAAAAGAGAAAAAATAGAGGCCCACTGTATCAAAGAATACAAGCTAACCGTTGAAGATTCTTTCACCACGGTGATTCAACTATATGTCAGATTCTTCGTAAATAACTAATATCAATTAAGTTATTACTGAGGCGTGTGATGTCTGAAGATCTTTTATGATTTCCCTAGTGTCTTTGAAAAGGAAAATCATTTATATAGCTTAGGTGGTTAACCGATCTAAACGTATTCATGGTCTGATACATACAGAATTATCCTGATAATAATGCGATATTTTGAAAAATGTTTGACTGTGAAAGCTGATGCATATAACAGACTTTTCTAAATACTACTCAATTTGATTTACTGCATTGAATTTTGTTTCACAGGGGTAAACGGATTAAAAGCATTATCCTTTCTAGCCTTTTTTATAGCTTTTTTATCTTTCTTTTGAAAAGCCTTATATATTTAGTTAAAGTAATTTCATTCATTGCATTGAAAGTGTACCACAATTGCCCAGACTAATGTTTTTCTCTAGTCCTACAAATGGCCATTTTTTGTCTAAATTGACTAATGTCAACAATTACCGTTACAAACTATTCTGGTTATGTATAAATTGACTTTACCCATACAACATTCTTGTAGTGTTTCTCGATTGCCTTTTTATTTACCGTATGCACAATTTTTAGTAAAAGCTAGCCAGTCACTTTTATCATAATATATTCTTACTTGATCTGATATTTTCAGACATGGGTTGATTTTACCTTATAACCATTTTCCAGTTCTTTCCACATTCAAACAATCGTGTTGACATGGGTTGATTTTACCTTTTAAGCATTTCCCCAGTTCTTGCCACATTTAAACAATCTTATTGACTTGCCTTTGTTTGCGTACCTTCATCGACCAGTCATTGCGTGCTGCAATCAATTACAGGTGAAAGAGGAACACCTTTACGCACGTGACTATGCATATGTTGATGCTAACCAAACTCAGGAACCAGGGACATGCAAAATAATCGCTTCCTGAATAGTGGTATGTCTAGCCAGAAAATACCAGATAAGGGTTTGGTTATCACTGAAGAAAAGTACCAATTAACGGAAT
>OZ012693.1:10903678-10966178 GCA_963942565.1 Maea johnstoni | reverse complement strand
GTAACATTTCCAGGAACACTTGGCGTTGAATTGATGAGTTGAGCCATTATTTAGGAAAGGTTCACTAATTAAGTTTTCCGTCGAAGGATATATTGGTAAACCGTGTAACGTTTTATTGACAAGATCGTCTCTAGGTTTCCTAGAAGTATTCACCGAGTTTGGGTTATTTACTCGACTTCAACCTTTAATCATGAAATGTTCATTTTTTGTCAGGATCTCCAGCGATGCCTAGAGATCGTGTTGTATTTTGCTAGACCACTTGAGTTGAAGAAGTATGGACCAAATATGCCTTTCAACCCTTTGTATCCCTATGGGGTTATGCAGGGTTGTCGTTTGCATTAAGGTGCTACCCCTTTATCCATGTGGTAGTATTATTACGCATTCTGTAACCCTTTTAATGTTCTACAAGTGTTACATGGGTATTCTTAAGGAAACATGCAGTATAGGTATTCAATCCGACCCTGGCAGCTCCTTTGAAAAATTCCAAGACTAAGGAAGGACTTGTGTAATGCACAGACCAGTGCTAAGGACGAGAGGTTACTAGATCTCCCCCAGCTTTGGAGAAATGCAATTTTAGTTGGATTATTGGTAATATTGCCTTTAAGTTAAGTGATCAAGGCCTTTCTTCAAATTATCTTCATACCATTGCCATGACGGCGGGCAAGGGCATCCGCCAAGGATAACAAAGAAGGGTATAAGATCAAAATCATCGTGTAGTGGCACTATTCACAACGCAGTGAATTGAATTATTCTTACTACATGTACTGTAACTTTATGTTAACGATATTGTAGAGGTAAGATGCAGTGGATGAGATGATATGAGTGTGAGGGCTGGTTTCAATGCTGTTAACTGACATAATATTTGTTCAATGTTTTACAGTGTATATCTTGGGTTTCCAGTATTGAGGGGCTACATAAACAAACCTGTTTAAGTGTGTACCGTCTATATGTAGAGCTTTCACTGTGTCATTATAAGATATTTCTTTTCTCTCTTTTCTTTTGTTTTTAAACAACTTTGCTGCTCATGTTAACCTATATACTTAGTAGTGTGTCTATATATCAATATATTAGTCTAACTTCCACTCTCGTGTACTCCTGTTTGTATTACTTGTTCTATGTTTATTCTTTTTTTATAATGTATGAATTTTGTAAAACCTTGAGTTTTCAGTCAATAAATGTATCTATGAATGTATGTATGCAAGTATATATATATATATATATATATATATATATATATATATATATATATATATATATATATATATATATATATATATATATATATATATATATATATATATATATATATATATATATATATATATATATATACGTATGTATGTATGTATTCATGTCCGTGGGTGGATGTGTCTGCAGGACTTGAAGACAGGTGAAAGGATGTAACTGGTGCGGGAAACATGAATAACGGAGTGGGGTTAGGGATCAGGTAGGAAGACAAAGGGGCTACGAGTGCCCGGATGAGGTTAGTATCCTCAGGATGTCCTCCCGCGAGACTAATGCAGTTATCGATCACAATCAATCACACTGTGTAGGTAAAAAATAATAATAATTTACTTTGGCAAGATATTATTATTAGCTGTTCAGTATCAAGTGAAGATACCAAAATCAGCCGAATCTTGGAATACTCATGTGGTACCTGTACAATCACTTCGGTTTGGTTTGAGTTATCATATAAAACCTTTTTAGACTAAATGCTAATGTATGATAATGTATGAAATTGAATGAATAGAAGCATCAATCATCTCTCTCTCTCTCATTATAAACAATACAACTGAATGAGACAGCTCTCTCTCTCTCTCTCTCTCTCTCTCTCTCTCTCTCTCTCTCTCTCTCTCTCTCTCTCTCTCTCTCTCTCTCTCTCTCTCCACATTCCAAGGGTTAATACATTATGCCAGCACCTGTCAGTGGAGGAGAAACGCCCACATATCCCAAAATAGATATGCAGGTAATCAGATGTTGGCACGAGTCATCCTCTGCTAATAGGTGTGCAATGGAACATACACGAGTTCAAGGATTACCTTCTGGTCAGATCGCGTCAATTACACGTCCCACTGACCTTTCCAAGAGATACATGTAGACTATGTGTGTATATCCAATGCCCATAGCATTAGAGATACTAAATGCATTTTACTTTTTTGTTTTAAAGAACCATGGTTTACCTAGGTTCATGACTTTTCAATTATAAATAATTACAATGTCTCCACATACATGTAGTGAATGTGTGTATATACAATGCCCATAGCATTAAAGATACTAAATACATCATATTTAGTAACAAAATAAACGTTGAAGAAGAGGTTCAGTTTACTTTGATGTGGGTTATGATGATTTAAGAAACCCTTTGTTGCGATTAGCATGTTCAAATGTACGAAACCCAGGTTATGAACGTGCTATCTTCCAATAAGAGGTTATATTGAGAATACAGTATTTCGTTTTGCCATATGGTACAGAAGTTATCCATACCTGTCAACTAAGAATTAATTAATTATATTCTGGTCATAATATCGAATTTAGAAAAAGAAAAGAAAATATAAGTCACACCCCAGAAGAGGTTGGCACAGAGCTAATATATTTCTCAATAGACTTTTAAAATGTCATTAGGGAAGACTAAAAATCCCGAAGATTAGCCAGTATTGGCGAAATCATACAGAAACAAAGATATATGGAAGTGTAGGTTACGGGCAAAAGAGGTAAGTATTCCAACTGTATTATCAGTGAACAGGATATTTCGATGCAGAAAATGACCAGAGGTACTGTAAATCCACAATGCCGGCATATAATTCCTGCACTAAATGCTGGGCAGCTCGGGCATAATACACGACCTCACGCCCGATTGCCACCCAGTTTCCTGGCACCTCAAAACTGAACGTATCTTTTATTCGCAAGCTACATGTACGTGTGTCATTGATGTGCTTGGATTATATTTTGACGTGTTATCCATGGGTGTCTGTACAACCATGCATTGAGACTACCGGTCGACTGGTGCAGGAATTAAATGTTTTTACTGTATGAACTTACATGTACCCTGTGCATCCTCTAGAGTAATGTTATATCTTCACTCACGTCGTTTCTTTGTTATACAATGAAAATGACGTGAATGCATAGCATATCGTGCACAACGCATATCAGCAGTTATTCCTGGAAAACGGCAACATAGGTACATACATGTAGGATATTGTACCTATTGTTGGCTAGCGATATCCTTTGCAAAACGATCCGTTGTTCAGTAGGTACAGGTACAATACCTAACTACAATAGCCTTCCAGTGTGGTAAATTCATCCTATTCAAGTCATATAACAACTAGAATGATACGACATCTGTTAATTAGATAACGCAGATTGTCTATCAAATAGGTATTAATTAACAGAACAATTAGAAGTTGATTGAGGTTGACTGTAAACTCAGCACTAAGTGACTCATTCCAAGACGATTATATATATATATATATATATATATATATATATATATATATATATATATATATATATATATAT
Source organism: Maea johnstoni (assembly GCA_963942565.1). NCBI lineage: Eukaryota > Metazoa > Annelida > Polychaeta > Spionida > Magelonidae > Maea > Maea johnstoni. Next base: position 10,962,662 of record OZ012693.1, on the reverse strand, counting down.
ATATATATATATATATATATATAGATAGATAGATAGATAGATAGATAGATAGATAGATAGATAGATAGATAGATAGATAGATAGATATATATATATATATATATATATATATATATATATATATATATATATATATATGCGCGCGTGTGTGTGTTGTAGGGTGTGTGCATGTATGAATTAGCACCATAATAACAAAAAAGTTTGCAGTTGCTTGGGACATAAACGCTTGTTTGCAGAACCGTTTCAGGTATATGTATATGTATATACATACCAATTCATATCAGTGAAAATCCTTTTAGATGCTGTCTAAAATGTTAGAAGGTTCCATTGTTAAACATATTCAATCTAAACTCTAAACTATTACATAACAGAACTGTAACAAATCATAAATTTCATAATATAAACTTGAGAGATGACAATATGTGTTCCTTTTGTGATGCATCTCCAGAAACAATATATCTTGCATTCATTTACTGCCCTAGAGCAAGTGAATTATGACGGAAAATAGAGGTATGGTTGCGTGCAAAAACTAATAGCAATGTGAAATTTTCTGATATAGAAAAATCTTTGGACGGGACGAAAAGAAATACATTGTAGGGAAAGCGATTTTGGCAACAATAAAGTTATTTACAATAATAGAGAGGGGAGAGACCACTTAACTATAATGATGTGAAAAGGGTATCGTACTGTCAACAGTATTTGATAGAATATAGAGTAGAGATCGATATCTATGTAGAGATTTGTATGCAAACATGGGTGTATGTATATGAGAAGTCAAAAGAACTCATGCAACTAGTACCATTTCCTATGATATATATTGTGTTGTATTCGATGCATTTTTTGGTGTGAACATCCGTATTGTATAACATTTTTATTAAATCGTGTTTGTTTAAGGAGTAAATACAAAAACTGCATTTTGCGAAGATTAAAACAAATAAATGAATAAATAAATAATCAAAATAAAAATAAATAAATAAATTCTTACCTGATTTCCGAGGTAGCTAATTGATGATAAATTATCTTCGATTACAGGTGTATGGAGCACTCCGTTTTATCACACCTGGCCACAGACAGCATTAATTCCTCCAGGTACTCTCGTAACTTTTCAAGCAGAGAAACTCAAATGACTAGTCATCCCCTACGCGTACCTCACACCTTTATAGCTCCGCGCGAGGCAGTCAGCGGCCGCCGAGGATCCGTGGGGTCGAGATGACGTCTTGATTACGACACTATCCAAGCACCCAATTACGTACGGCAGCCGCAGCCCCCTGTGTCTGGATGCCGCAATACTGCCATTCCCAGGAACTACTTTCCAGCCGCACCACTCACAAATCATCCGCGTGTGGAGCGTCATTCCTACGCGTGATGGTCCTCTCCCGGGTGCTGTCACTTGGCGTAATATTAGAAGTCATTAAGAAATAATCGGGGACTGCTATCTAGGGATGGAGATTTATGTCAGTTTCACCATTTGTACTGTGAAAAGCCAGTGGCAATTAGAGGCCACACTCAGGGTCATTCAGCAGCTTCGCAGAAAAATAGATTAGTAAAGCCCTCGTGTGTTTTCTGCTTCCTGTGTGTCACTTGGCAGGTTTGGAATTTGGGAATTTTGATTCTTGTCTCTTTTCCTGCCCTATTGCTGCTAACACGTGACTAGCCAGTTGCAAATGTTAGGGGAAACCACAGCCTGACACTAAGTCAATGGAGCCTTTCGCTTATACCAAGTGATGAAGCATTCGGTACCCATCAATGATGAGAGACATGTAGCAGTCTGTAGGAACACCTTATGAACATTTAGACCACTCGGCCATCAGGGCAGGCCTTCACTTGGCGGGTCTACGAGAGGATGAAAGCGCTGCGTCCTGTCGACAAGGAGTTATGTAAAAGAAAAAATGAGGAAAAGTTATGAAACTACAAGTGATTTATAGTAAGCGAGCAAAATACCATTCTAGAGGACGCGCACAAATGGCTATACATGCAACTAGTTCAATTGCATTTTTCAGGAAAGAAATGAAGTTATGACAGTGGGTTTATTGACACTGACATGTTAAATTTAATTTCTTTCTTATTTTTCCAATGGCAGAATGCAATGGCGCCTCCCTTTGCATCCAATGTGAAACATATAAAACATTTAAAGTGATAGTTTAAAGCATTGTTGGACCAAACATAATGTCGTTATTAGGAACAACTTCTTATCTATCTAGACATTCCTCACTTTTACAGGCAATGTTGAGTTTCGAGAAATTCATTCGTAGAATGAATTTCTACATTACTGTATGTCGTTGAGCAGTTCCGTTTGGATGCGAGATGACACATTTTAAGAATTTAGTTTCCTTTGAAACAACCCTATATGCACTATTTATAATCTAAAACTGTTTATTGTTTTGTGAACATTTTTATTTATTTATTGCTTTGTTACTTTTCTACAATTACAGAGGACCATTATTTTATTCACACGTTATGGCACTAAATGGTCTTTGTGTGCTGATGTGCCTTCAAGCAACCAGTTATTCATCAGTCAATGTGATAATGTTTTTCTTGTGAGCTAAGTCGCAACCTTAGACTAGTTTACCGCTGTACATATTACTACTTAGCTCCGGACCTGTTTGGCCCTAGGTTAAGTCTCTCAACTCAGAGACTTTTCAGATCCACTCGTTCTGGTTGTTAAGTAAGTTTCTACCGTTTCTAACGTGTGTAAATAACTGGCTCTGATAAGCAGAACAACAGCCTAGTCTGTATTTCTCTAATCACAAGCTTATAGTCACAATACCTTGTATTTATGTTTACCTGTTTTAACCCACTTTGGGCATTTATGTTGTTTATCAGTTAGTCCAGTGTACGTCCTGTGAGTCATGTTTATTTTGTTGGCATTATATTATGTTTTTATTCTTTATACTACATGTATTTCATTTATAGTTTGTCTTTGCTATGATTTTGTACCTTGTCAGTACAGTTAATAAACATACAAATACAAAAACAAATTGGATACGAGGCAGCTTATCCATTTAAACATTTGTATCTGTAGAATATTTATTTCTGATTTTTACATTACATATTTGTGCATTTTTATACCATTGACTACACCATCACCTTCATGCATTCTAAAGATTTCCTATCAATTTCGGATATTTGTTTTGATGTTGATCTTATTTGTCTCTTATCAATAGCTCCATACTTCTACAAATAATTGGCCACATTTTCACATTTTCACATTCTAGAAAAGCATAAAGATAGATTTGATATTGTATAGAAAACATGTATCATTGATCACGGGACCGATCATAGTGAGGCATGTTGTTTAGGTCTTACTATAGCAGTCAATAGACACATGTGTCAACTCTCGCGTTGACTCGCATTTTGACATAACCTTGTAAGGCACGAACGAGTTGCCTCTTCTGAAGGCAGATTTAATTAAAACGTCTTAAAACGCCACAAGCTATTCTGATATTAAAATCCCAAATCAATGATGCTATTCACTGTACTTGCACCTGCATGGCACCTTGTTCTTTTGAAGGAAATGATAAATATGTATGCGTGGCCCGTTACAACAGATCAGATGGCAGCTGCAAATCTCTTGATATGTGTTGCTTTGAGGATAATTGCACAAATGGGACATACGGTTATATCCACTTTGTAAGTAGATCATCAGTATTCATTTAAATGCGCTTATGCACGCTTTAATCTAAACAACTGCAAAGTTATTTTTTAATGTATTTGATTTTATTTCAAATTGCACACATGTGATAAAGGATTTTTTTGCTCCATAATCAAAGATTTCAACCAATATAATTAAACAATGATATATAAGTTGTAGATTCATCCATTAATATGGTGAGTATTCGGGGTACATGGTATGCATTACATTTTATGAAAATAGGTAAAACAAAGTATAAACGTTGTTGTGCATGTCATTATCTTTTCTGATGATGTCTATGAACAATTTTCTACTTTTGATCAAACCTGTCTACATCTTTTACTGTTGACTCGTGGAGTCTTGTGACGTTTAGATTTTTAATAGAGATCTTTTAACATCCCTCGACTCAATAACATTTTTTTTTACCTTTTTTTCTTTTGGAGTAGATTCCATGTTTTACACTAGGTACTATTAGCTGTCTTATCTGGTCATCATTTTTGTATCAAACAGAGGCCTGCTCTGATGACCGTGTGGTCTAAGGCGCTGGCACTGACTGCACGCTATCTCTCACCACTGTATGTGTTCGAATCCCGGCCTAGGCATGTGATTAAGTTGCCGGTGACTTGGAGCGAGGCGGTCGTTTTCGCCGGGTACCCCGGTTTCCTCAACTACTTACAACTGGCTAGTCACGTATTAGCCACAATATGGCACAAATGTGACAAAAAAACGACATTCCACGATTCCACATTTACCAAATATTTTTTTAGGTCTGCTACTTTGAAATGGCAGTCATAGAAACCTTTGACCTACTCCTCAGTAATTTTCCAGAGATTTATTGAATTCTCACATTCAAGGATGACTTTGAGTTCCCACGGAAAACTTTAGGAAGTGTAAGAACAGCGAACTCTGCAACATAGCAGTTTCCGCAAAGTTGGAATGCTACACTCGTATATATTAACAATATATTTGTTCAGCTCTCATTAGGAGAATGTATGAATAGCACCCTGTTATATTGAAAATTTGCCTACGTCATTAGCAGACTGTACTGATAATCTTTAATTGGCATTTAGTGTTTAAAATACCTATCACTTTAATTAAAAGGTATTGCTTTTCTACATTGTCGATTCTGGTATATAACGTTTTGCAAACATTTGCTAACATTTAATCAAAACTATTCCCTTTTGGTTTTTGACACTTTTTCCTATAACAAAATATTGTGGAGAATCGATAAGGCCCATTCTGTAAAAAGATCAGGTTGCCAAAATATTCTCGTGTAGTATGTTAGATTGAACAGTTCGTTGGTATATACGTTTTGTTACCTTGTAGATGCTTATGGAGGATGTTAACATGTATAAGTTAAAGTTACGACATCAAATTCCTGCACTAGATGCGCGGGCATCCCGGGCATACTACACGACCGCACGCCCGATTGCCCAACAGATTTTAGACATGGATGCAGGGATGACCTCAAAAATGAACGTAGCTTTGATTATCAAGCAGCATGGATCATTGCTGTGCTTGGATTTTTTTTTTTGGACGTGTCATCCATGGGTGTTTGTACAACCAGGCATTGGCAGACGTCCGGTCGACTGGTGTAGGAATTAGATGTTTGTACTGTAGCAGTGGCACGCGTACTGGTAACGTATGTTGTTAAAGCACTTTTGCAGTACAGTTGATTAATCCTGTACCAGTCGACCAGGTAGATACTAGAAAGTTGACATGGCATACACGGCGAGATAATGAGTCACACGTAGTCATGGCTGCTTAGCTGCTTATGAATACAGTATTTAGCAGTGACGTCACGTGCATGTAGTCTTTTCTATGCCCTAGCATCCGAGTTGCAATTAGGCATGCGGTCGTGTAAAGTGCCCGGTCTGCCCGCACGATTAGGGCATGAATTAAATGTCGTTACTGTAACACCGGTTAAAATTTCGCGGCCTATGTGACAATATTAATAAAGATAATAGCGCATTTCTGACATTGAGATATTATCATCGTTATTACTATTATTATTATTATTATTATTATTATCATCATCATCATCATCATCATCATTATTATTATTACTATACTTATTATTATTATGATTATCATTATTATCATTATCATTATCAGTAGTATTATCATTATTATCATTAGAAGTAGTAGTAGTAGTAGTAGTAGTAGTAGTAGTAGTAGTAGCAGTAGTAGTAGTAGTAGTAGTAGTAATAATAGTAGTAGTAGTAGCAGCAGTAGTAGAAGTAGTAGTGGTAGTAGTAATATCATCATCATCATCATCATCATCATTCTTGTCATCATTGAAAACCGGCTCCCTTGGTTGATATCACATGTTAGTGTAACAAGCATTGAACAGAAATCAAGTACAATCGCTGTGGGTGTTACTATAATGCAATCAAGCCAATTGTACTGAGTGTCGTGACGTGTACTATTCGTACCTGTTCATGCCATGTCATGTTTGGTAGGTAGTACGTACGGTCTTGTAGAGATTGATGTCACTGTTAGCAGATTAAGGCTATGGAGATAGTAAACCAGCGTATTCGGTCCGTGTCTAATAGCCCCAGAAACCCTTAGTGTTGATCAACACGAATGATCCAGCAAGCATTTCTTTTCTCGTTACTACCACTTTGGTGCGCACCATCACCATTTTTAGCATTTAGGCATGTGAGACTATTATCCAAAAGTATCAATAGTTAATAGTCAATTTTTAGCATCTAGGCACACGAGACTTACCCCCCAAAAATATCAAAAATATCAATAGTCAATAAGTAGTCCCTTTTTAGCATTTAGACACGAGACCTATCTCCAAAAGTATCAATAGTCAATAGTCACTTCTTAGCTTTTAGACACATGAGACTTATCTCCAAAAGTACCAATAGTCATGCAGAACTCCATGTTTGAACAGTTATTCAACTCTTCCTTTGCTATGGCTTCTTTTATCCCAGGCACGGAATTACAAACATATGTAAAAACTATTTAATCATGTCCTTTTGGTATGCTGAGTACAAATACATAAGTGCCATGGCAACGGCCAATCAATGCTAAGCTTTGTTTGCGTCATTTATGAAGAAAGTGATCTTTTCCAATCGAATTCTTTCAATATGCTTTTAGTGTGTTTGTGTACTGCAATAACACGTACCCATTTGCCAGGTTTTCAATTATGTTTCAGGTGTTTTGCATCACTTTGTATGGGCCAAATTAGCCATCAGCAGCATAAGCGTTAATATGTTGCCTCATTGCTCATCCCCCCCCCCCACCCCCCAAAAAAGGGGGGGGGCAGGGTGGTCCAAGCCACCAATGCTGACCCAGCGCAACTTAGAACCGAGGAGTCTCGTTTGTGGACCTTGAGTACTTAATTATTGAAATGTATTGTAAAAATATTGAGATAAATCAAAAAATGAAGGAGTCTTTTACTGCACACCAGTGACTTGTCCTTTGATCCTTTAACCTGCTCTGGAGGCCTCTGACTGCACTCTGTCTCTCACCACTGCCTGGGTTCGAATCCTGGCCTGGGCATGTGAGAAAGTTGACAGTGACATGGGGCTAGGCGGTGGTTTTCGCCGGGTTCACCGGTTTCCTCCACTACTTACAACTGGCTAGTCAAGAATTAGCCATAACTGGCATACATGTGACGAAAAACGAAATTCCAAATCCGAAATTGCTCCTTTAACCAGTAAAGAGTTATTCTTATGTAGCTGCATAGGGCTGTGTAATATCCTGCCAAATACGTACTTTGAAACTAAGTATGTACTTTGTGATGTGTTTGTATTATTGTATAAAGCAATCTTATGTATGCTTTAATTTTAATTTTGTTTAATTTCGGAAAATATGCATAAATGTCAATATGGAAATGATTGTGAATAAGAACTTGTGGTTGGAAAACAAATACTAGTAAACAAATAAATGGCTTTGACCTAGAACATGAGTTTGTCTTTCGACGTTTCATACCTTAACGGTTCTTGGTTGTCGTCAGGGACTTATAGAGCTAGGGAGTCATATTGACTCACAAACACCAGATAGTTGGCAAAATAAAAGCCAGTTGTATTTTGTAAGACTTCCTGTATTTGTGGAATACAAGAAATATTTCAAAGGTTTCTCTCATACAAAACAAAAGAAGAATTAAATGATATAAACGATGCAATATATATATATATATATATATATATATATATATATATATATATATATATATATATATATATATATATATATATATATATATATATATATATATATATATATATATATATATATATATATATATATATATATATATATATATATATATATATATACTAGTATATATATATATATATATATATATATATATATATATATATATATATGTATATATATATATATATATATATATATATATATATATATATATATATATATATATATATATATATATATATATATATGTATATATATATATATATGTGTGTGTGTGTGTACGGTTTGTATGATTATTCTTATATATTGGCAGACTGACCTTTGATACCCAAAATGCTAAGGCTACTTTTGTCCAAAGCACATTGATCCAAAGATTTTTGAAAACCCCTTTCATGTTGGTATTCATTTGATAGCTCTGACTGAGTACTCTTAGATGAGTACCCATGTGCCAGGGTTTCAGTCATTTCCCGCTTTTTTGCATCATTTTGTATTGGCAAAATTGCACGTGTAAACAATCTGGACTTGATTCGAGCCACAATTCCCTACCCCTCCCACCAACCTGGCACGTGCCATTTCACCACGCAGCATATGGCACGCACCTATCCCAGACGTCAATTTCTCCTACTAGAGATGTGCAGCGTACGTGGTGAGTAACACTGACTTAATCTTGACAGAACAAAACACTGCTTCCCTCGTAAGTGTTATAATTGGCCCATAAATCATTCTGAACATACAGAGTGGAAGGGAGCGTAGGGTATTTCCTACTTTTGACATTCACGTAAACATAATTGCGGGGGTGGGGATATTTATGCCCCCAATGCAAGACGTGCTGAAGATACAATTAAATCCTAATCATTCTTATATTTTCGGTTTCAGCCATATAAATAGAGTAGAGGGTAAGGGGACTCGAATCATCTTGTGGCGAAGACGAGGGTGTTGTATTTAAGTTTGCGGTTTATTCAGTGATTTATATCAAGGATATATGTAGGTGTTCAAACCATTTCGGTTGGGGTGGATATCTTTCCAGGAAAATTCCTTATCTTAATGGACTATTCAGTGACTAATAGCCACCAATACTCCCGGGTGATTTTCTGTGAATATTTTTATACGTATTTCTCCGAAAATAGTTTGGAAACATGCCAAACAGTAGGTATAGAATGAACATAATACATGTACCAATCAATTATTTGTGAAAGTTGACATTAATTATCTATGTCTATCTATCCATCTATCTATCTATCTATCTATATATCTATCTATCTATCTATCTATCTATCTATCTATCTATCTATATATATATATATATATATATCTATATATATATATATATATATATATATATATATATATATATATATATATATATATATATATATATATATTATATATATAGGTATGTGTGTGTGTATGTATATATATATAGTAAAACACATCCTTGTGATAAACTTTTCATTCTTTCAGCAGTCCTCTGGGTTTAGTAGATCATGTCTCTCTTAACTTACCTTTGACCAATACTAAAAGCAGTTACATCTTTCTAAATAAACTGCTTGATGTTTTGTCCTGAACTTGCCTCTCGACAGATGCAGAATTATCTGACGAGGAGATAAAACCTGCCACGCGTTTGCTGGATGTGTCATAATAAATGAATCACACATGACATGAAATGTTCCTGTTTGCGAGAGTTTTCGTCAAAGGTAAATATCTTGTTGACATACTGAAAATCCACCTGTTGTTGATTTCGGCATAGTTTGTGCATAGAATGTAAATAACCGTTTACCTAAAAAAAAATTAAACTTCGCAACTGCTGTTTTTTCATTTTTCTCCTGGTATGCATATTTTTTACTCATATGACGAAAACAGTATGTCGTAATCCCACATAAAGATAAAATTCTATCAATCACTGTATGTAAATATCAAATCTCTAGTTTACTTTGCTCAGCTTTGAAAAAGGTTGATCTGTTTAAAGAAAACTGGACCCCAAATCATTATAAAACTGTTGAGTGTACCTTCAATATTTGCTCTATATTCTTCCATACACATTTGTCGATAAAGCAGCCTTTTAATAAGTGTAGTAGAGAAATTCTTTCCTTCTTGTCTTTTTGATAGATTATTTGTTTTGTGGCCATAATTGTTTTGTTAGTGATATGATATTTGGTTTCTGATATTTAGAATTCTTATTGGTACACCTAGACATGCCTGAAGCCAACTTTCAACATTTCTCCAAATATTAGAAACTATTGTACATTTTGCAGATATCTTCTGCAAATTCTCTGCATCTTGGACATTTATCTGAATCTTTCAATCCCATTTGGAATAAGATTTTATTTGTCATCACCTGACTCTGTAACACTTTGAATTGAATGTATCTTGTATATGCACTTTCTTGTGATTTCTTTAATGTTTTAAAACCAAGTTCTATTGTTTCTATTGGAATATCTTCATTTAATTCTTTGGACCATTTCTCACTGATAGTTTGGAGTATTAGAAGATCATATTGCATTAAGTTATTGTAAGTGGTTGCAGTGCCTTTAATTCCATATCCTGTCGTTTGTAATAAAAGAGGAAGCTTAGGTCCCACAAGTGGGGGTCATTTTCTTAAAGTTAGCATGTAAATTCATAAAGTTGTGTCTTAGTGTTACATAGTCTAGGTAGTTACAGTCACACCCCCTATCTTTTAATTACTGCATTGTCATTACTTCTTCCTTTTCAGTAAAGATATCAGATAATGCGTGGAGACCTTTGCTAATCCAAGCCTTTCTGAAGAGCAATGATGTTTGTGAATCATACCTAAACTTATTCCATATGTGGTGGATCCATATGTTATTTATAGATGTGTTGCTGTCAACTGCACGTACATGTATTGCATTTATACTTTTCCAATTAAGTGTATAGTTGGATGTGGTTCATTATTAGTTGAAGAAGGAAAGCTTTCTAGCAAAATATAAGGCAGCTCATATGTTTTTGACTCAGCCTTTTCTTTTTCTCGTCTCTGCTTTTATTTGACTATTTAGCCTAAACAAAGGGCGTTTTTGCCTGACAAGTTTTCTGATGAGAGGTACATTAAGCATGACAAAGTACCAGCTGCATGTAAGGTGTGAGGGGTAAAATATGTAGGAAAGACGCGTAGTGTTTTAGGACACTGTTTACCACACGCATTGGTATTCTATGCTAAATCGTGGTTAGCGAGATGACATGTGTATGTGGTTTAAACGCACACACACGCACACACACACACACACACATATATATATATATATATATATATATATATATATATATATATATATATATATATATATATATATATATATATATATATATATATATATATATATATATATGTGTGTGTGTGTGTATATATATATATATATGTGTAAATATATATATATATATATATATATATATATATATATATATATATATATATATATATATATATATATATATATATATATTACATATGTCACATTTCTTCTAAATTACATGATGTCATTTATGTAGAACCGTTTTCCTTCCATTTCGTACATTGACCTCCTTTAAACAAGGTACGTAGGTGGTTCAGTTAATTCATTACTTGCTTGATATTGATTATGAAGTAGTTGGGAATTCATCAGTGCATAAGCAATTCTGCAATAAAACACGAACCCTAGCAAGGATGAAGACGCGCGGTGATTCCCTTAATTGAATCACACTAACCATTCTTCACAACTAGGCGAATCAGGTTGATGTTATGTTTCTATTTTGAGGGGTAATAGGAAAATTGCATAGGTTTTGCGTTTTGCAATGAGGGTCGTCTTTAAAGTCGTATTCAAATCACCGTTAAGTGAAGTTTTAAGACTCAGACATCTATGCGTTGGTAACATTTCCCTATTGCCGAGCTGTCCAGTGACGTTTCAGGGCTTGGAACTCAATGTGTCTATAACATTACTCTATTGCTGAGCGGTCTAGCGGAGTTTCAGGACTTTGAACCCAATGTGTCCTTAATATTCCCCTATTGGCAACCTGTCTCGCAAAGTTTCAGGGCTTGGAACTCTATGTGTCTATAACATTCCCATATTGCAGAGCAGTCTAGTGAAGTTTCAGGGCTTGGAATTCAATGTGTCCATAATATTCCCCTATTGCAGAGCTGTCTAGCGAAGTTTCAGGACTTGGAACCCAATGTGTCCATAACATTCCTCTATTGTAGAGCAGTCTAGCGAAGTTTCAGGACTTGGAACCTAATGTGTCCATAATATTTCCCTATTGCAGAGCAGTCTAGCGAAGTTTCAGGACTTGGAACTCAATGTGTCCATAATATTCCCCTATTGTAGAGCCGTCCAGTGACGTTTCAGGACTTGGAACCTAATGTGTCTATAACATTCCTCTATTGCAGAGCAGTCTAGTGAAGTTTCAGGGCTTGGAACTCTATGTGTCTATAACATTCCCATATTGCCATGGAGTCTAGTGAAGTGTCAGGGCTTGGAACCCAATGTGTCCATAATATTCCCCTATTGGCAACCTGTCTCGCAAAGTTTCAGGGCTTGGAACTCTATGTGTCTATAACATTCCCCTATTGCAGAGCAGTCTAGTGAAGGTTCAGGGCTCGGAACCCAATGCGTCCATAATATTCCCCTATTGCAAACTTTCTCTTGCGAAGTTTCAGGGCTGAGAACTCAATCCTAGGATGCCTGTGATGCGGAGCTAGCCCAGTTTCACCAGCCAGATTAATGCTAGAAAGGTAGAAAACCTTATGTTATGTTTCTATTTTGAGGGGTAATAGGAAAATTGCATAGGTTTTGCGTTTTGCAATGAGGGTCGTCTTTAAAGTCGTATTCAAATCACCGTTAAGTGAAGTTTTAAGACTCAGACATCTATGCGTTGGTAACATTTCCCTATTGCCGAGCTGTCCAGTGACGTTTCAGGGCTTGGAACTCAATGTGTCTATAACATTACTCTATTGCTGAGCGGTCTAGCGGAGTTTCAGGACTTTGAACCCAATGTGTCCTTAATATTCCCCTATTGGCAACCTGTCTCGCAAAGTTTTAATATTCCCCTATTGCAAACTTTCTCTTGCGAAGTTTCAGGGCTGAGAACTCAATCCTAGGATGCCTGTGATGCGGAGCTAGCCCAGTTTCACCAGCCAGATTAATGCTAGAAAGGTAGAAAACCTTATGTTATGTTTCTATTTTGAGGGGTAATAGGAAAATTGCATAGGTTTTGCGTTTTGCAATGAGGGTCGTCTTTAAAGTCGTATTCAAATCACCGTTAAGTGAAGTTTTAAGACTCAGACATCTATGCGTTGGTAACATTTCCCTATTGCCGAGCTGTCCAGTGACGTTTCAGGGCTTGGAACTCAATGTGTCTATAACATTACTCTATTGCTGAGCGGTCTAGCGGAGTTTCAGGACTTTGAACCCAATGTGTCCTTAATATTCCCCTATTGGCAACCTGTCTCGCAAAGTTTCAGGGCTTGGAACTCTATGTGTCTATAACATTCCCATATTGCAGAGCAGTCTAGTGAAGTTTCAGGGCTTGGAATTCAATGTGTCCATAATATTCCCCTATTGCAGAGCTGTCTAGCGAAGTTTCAGGACTTGGAACCCAATGTGTCCATAACATTCCTCTATTGTAGAGCAGTCTAGCGAAGTTTCAGGACTTGGAACCTAATGTGTCCATAATATTTCCCTATTGCAGAGCAGTCTAGCGAAGTTTCAGGACTTGGAACTCAATGTGTCCATAATATTCCCCTATTGTAGAGCCGTCCAGTGACGTTTCAGGACTTGGAACCTAATGTGTCTATAACATTCCTCTATTGCAGAGCAGTCTAGTGAAGTTTCAGGGCTTGGAACTCTATGTGTCTATAACATTCCCATATTGCCATGGAGTCTAGTGAAGTGTCAGGGCTTGGAACCCAATGTGTCCATAATATTCCCCTATTGGCAACCTGTCTCGCAAAGTTTCAGGGCTTGGAACTCTATGTGTCTATAACATTCCCCTATTGCAGAGCAGTCTAGTGAAGGTTCAGGGCTCGGAACCCAATGCGTCCATAATATTCCCCTATTGCAAACTTTCTCTTGCGAAGTTTCAGGGCTGAGAACTCAATCCTAGGATGCCTGTGATGCGGAGCTAGCCCAGTTTCACCAGCCAGATTAATGCTAGAAAGGTAGAAAACCGGAGATATCCGCTTAGTAGTGAATTCTTGGACAGTGCCCATGGTGGATGTGTTTTTTCAAATTTCATATTGATATCATTTAAATCAGTGTACAGTTGTTTACTCACAGGTTAACAATACATTAATATTTCATACATAGTACACTCTTCTTCAGGTTTTCCCCTCCTGACATGTTTCCGCTCACTCATACACCTCTTACAATGTTTCTTTTTTTTTAACCCATACCCCCTTCATTAAGGTTTACAATTCTGAAAGAACTGATGCATTGATTTTCTAATTATTCTCTAAGATTCTTGACCACTTGTTTTGGGAATCTTGCAAATTTCCTTCATTGTCCACTATCGAGGTATATCTTAAAGCGGATAGATACTATCATACAGCTGCTTTTGTAAATTAGTATTCCGCTGTCGCCATTGAGACTCTTAGGATTACAATTTGGTTAAAGTCTTGATCTTCAAAGATATCTTTGTATCTTACCTAACTTTATTATTCTTTTAAGATTTCTGGAATTCACCTATGTTATCCCAAACATTTTGGCAATCTAAAAATAAATAGTCAATTGTCTCCACAACCACCTTGCAAAATTCTTGAACATAACATCAGTTTACAGATAATTTAAAAAAAGTTTAGGTCATGAATACCATGTCCCTAGTTAAACAAACTTAATCTGGGGAGCGCCCCTCGAGAGCACTCAATCTAAGAAGCATGACTGCAGGAGCAACATTACCTAAATATAGTAGTAACGTGTTCAGAAAGAACTAAGCAGACTCGGTCTGGGTATAAGTGGCCTTATTAGAGACACTAAGAATGATCTATACCCTATAATACTTGCCTAGGGCCCTGAAGGTCAAACTGTAGGGGACATGATACCAATTTGTATAGTGGTGAGTAAACGTGTTTGATCTATAGATCTACATAAAAGTCAAGAGAGGTATTGGATAGATGCTTTATTCCAAAAAAGATAATATCTTCCATGTTTATACCAAATTGAACGCTTCCAATGCTGAGGCTACTTTCGTTCTGAGCACAAGGACGCATTGTTTTGAAGACCATCTAATCCCTGTCATGTTGGTATTCATTGGACAGCTTTTGCAGAGTACTCTCAGATGAGTACCCATGTGCCAGGGTTGCAGTCATTTTTCAGGGTTTTGTTGCATAATTATGTATTGGTCAAATTAGCCACCAGCAGCATAAGGGTTAATGATATGGACTTATTGTTTGAAAATAACATTGTCGACTTATGGTTTCTACTCCTAATACTTCTCTTTTATAAAATAAAGACATGAGTATTTGTATGTAAAGAATGACAACGTATACGAATAAAGTAAATGAATGTAGGTTTTAGGTAATGTTGCAATGAAGGAAACAGGTACAGAACGGGAGAGAAAAATGTACTACTGGCAATTAATAGCGAAAAACAAGATTATCCTAATTATGTTCAAATGTTAAGCACTCAAAAGAATTATTAATCTCCTACAGTATAGGCATTTAATTCCTGCATCAGTCGACCGGACGCCTGCCAATGCCTGATTATACAAACACCAATGGATAACATCTCAATAAAAATAAGCCAAGCACATCAATGGCCCACGTAGCTTGCGAATCAAAGCTACGTCCAGTAGTGAGGTCATCCGTGCATCCATGCCTTGGAAACTGGGTGGCAACCGGGTGTGCAGTCGTGTATAACGCCGGGCTGTCCCCGCATTTAGTGCAAAAATCAAATGCCGGCACTGTACATAATATGTTTTTCAGAAAGTGTTGGGATATCGCTCCAAACTTGATATGATGGGTAGTTAACTCATATTCAAATGAAAAGATCAAACATCCTTTTAAATTCAAAGAAATGGAACTTTTTGTTTTGGGGGAATACAATGTCATCTACTTATACAGAAAACGTGGCGATGCTCTTAAAACCTATGTCCGAAGAAGATACCATCCAACCTTTAGGATGTAAAGAGATGGAGGAAACCTTTGTAGTTTGGGAATAGCATTCCGTCAGATTGCCCAATAATCTAGCCCTTGTGTGTTTGCCTATTTCTGGAGGTTCACTTTCAGCGAGGCAATTTGTATGACGATCACTGAGTCCCTGTGGGGACCATAATGTTCGTGGGGGCAGTGATTAGTTAGGACCAATACACCCCCGCTGCGAGTAATATCGATCCACCCTTTCAAAGGACAATGCGCTGTTCGGAGAAGATAGTCTCAAGAGAGTGGGTAATTATATCTCTATGCTCATTCTTTCCTCAAAGTTGTCCAAAAGGGGAGAATTATCAACATGCCGATGGGAAATGTATTACAGCATACGCATTACATGTGCAGACGCCTTTGTGTTCTTGTATGTATTATATATATATATATATATATATATATATATATATATATATATATATATATATATATATATATATATATATATATATATATATACATATATATATATATATATATATATATATATATATATATATATATATATATATATACATGCCGATGGGAAATGTATTACAGCATACGCATTACATGTGCAGACGCCTTTGTGTTCTTGTATGTATTATATATATATATATATATATATATATATATATATATATATATATATATATATATATATATATATATATATATACATATATATATATATATATATATATATATATATATATATATATATATATATATATATATGTATATATATATATATATATATATATATATATATATATATATATATATATATATATATATATATATATAAATATATATATATATATATATATATATATATATATATATATATATATGTGTGTGTATATATATATATAGATAGATAGATAGATAGACATAGATAGATAGATATAGATATATATAAGTATATATGTGTGTGTGTGAGAGAGAAAGAGAGAGAGAGTGAGAGATGTATTATGTATGTACAACAAATTCATCAAACAAGACGAATGAGACGTAGACTTATTTGGACCGGTTACTTTTCTATTCCTCAAATTACAACGAGTTTTTTCCCATCAAAAAAGGCAATCAGCAGCCCTTAAAGAAGAAAGATAAGAATATATCACGTTATTGAGTTTTAACATTGAATAACAAATGAATGGCTAATACTGGATGAACTCCATTTATCATTTTTCGAGCTTATCCTGAAGTTCACCTGTCCTCAATTATTGAAATAGCACACAGACCTCACAGGTAGAAACAGTTTTTATCAACACATGTCACGTTTTGTCCTCAGAGCGTTATTGCAGTTAATGCGTTTCCTCTGGAACAATGTGAGAAACATACGTACAAATGATATTTTCTAAATCAAATATATCCTTTGCAGAAAAATATGTCTAGAGATAGAAGTAATACTAGCAGTGAGTCTTTTAGAGTATGCCATCGTGTATCATTGGTTGCATATATCTTTTACCATGCACCATATCGCTACACGACCTGCTTTGTCATAACAAAGGAAACGATAGATAGTTATCAACTAAGATAATTTAGCTGTGTACAAACAGATGAGGACACATGTATACTATTATGCATTTAACCTTCCTCACCATATCAGAAACAATTAATCGCATCAATGATTTCTGTGCATGTTATGCAACGTGTGTTACAAAGTGTAGAGATAAAAGTTAGCTAACTCTGTAATGATAATAGCAAGTGTATATACCCGCGGACCCGGAAAACTTGATAAACATAACACAGGTCAGTGGAAATTGTGAAGTACCTATTGGTGAAGAGTGCCAATGGGAGAAAATATCCGCATAGTAACAAGTACGATATTAAAGTACTTGAGTAAATGTTCAACTTATTCCGTGTCATTTTTATTGCTCTAAACATAAGATTTATAGCTAGGTAAGTAACATAGACATGCTAAAGAAATAGGTACGGTGCAGTGTGCTATTTTGTAATAATATGAATGCAGCAAATACATAACAATTATAATCATGTGTTAATATATGTTAAACTTTGTAAATGTCTTTTCATCGTTATATCATTTTTTAATCAAATGTTCAATGTAACAATGTAGGAAACATCATAAAGTTGGGTTTGGACTATATCGTTTCCTCATACACATAGGTACACGTGTTGAACAACATGATATGATAATTCTCTCTCTCTCTCTCTCTCTCTCTCTCTCTCTCTCTCACACACACACACACATTCTCTCTCTCTCTCTCTCTCTCTCTCTCTCTCTCTCTAAATACACACAAACATATATATACTAGTATATATATATATATATATATATATATATATATATATATATATATATATATGTATATATATATATATATATATATATATATATATATATTTGTGTGTGTGTATGTATGTATGTGTCTGCGTGTGTTCATGTGGTGAAATACGTCGTATTTTCAATATGAAATGAACCGTTCCTAACAAGAAGCTACCATTCTTGACTTCTGTAGGGTGTGTGTGTTGTATTTCCATATGCCCCCTATAGTTACAAGGAAAGCAGGAGAGATGGAGTGATAGGGGCAATAAAAAGAGAAGCACCTTACCAAAATGACAGCAACTTATCATTCCTTGTCTTTTATATCAGAACATAGAAAGAGCATTAATAGGAATGAATAAATGAATGGGTGCTTAAAGGCACATCGGCACACAAATGCATTTCAGTGCAATCAATTTAAATTAGTAGGAAATACATGCCACAGGTACATGTAGATGTTCAACTCTTCATTTCCCAGGCCGTTTTGCCCTTACGTTAACGACCATAGCAAGGCCGATAACATTGTGGCCAATAGCTGAATGTGAGGTACTGATAGAACATAATGAAATAGGTTTTCTCTGGACTACCAATAGTCTAGTGTTTTGTTTTACCGTAATAATAATATTGCAATGATAATATAACTAATAATATAACTGCAATAATTATGATATTTACTGCAATGATTAGTTTTACTGCAATAATACTATTGTTTTACTACAATAATCTAGTGCTCTGTTAGATTGTGACGAGATAGGAACCTGTAATACACTAAATTCCCTTGTGTTTAACTCCAAGCGGTCTTTTAATTGGAAAGACGCCAAAGGCAACCCGTCATTTTGCCACACATTTGTTATCAGATGTGCCATCCCGCTAATGAGAGGATGCACTGGCACTCGTACACGAGAACACATCTTAACCACTCAGCCACTGCACGTAAAATCACATTCATCAGACCAATGTGTGCGTATGATAATCAACCGTGTCTCATTCCGTTTCCAATTCCTTTTGATTGCCTGATGAACGTGTTTCTCTTTTTTAAATTAGGTATACTTATACTTATATTTGTTATTATCATTATTATTATTATTATTATTATTATTATTATTATTATTATTATTATTTCGGTAGTAGTAGTAGTAGTAGTAGTAGTAGTAGTAGTAGTAGTAGTAGTAGTAGTAGTAGTAGTAGTAGTTATAGTAGTATTAGTTGTAGTTGTAATTACCAAGTAGAATAAGAAAAGAATTTCTGATGTACTGTATAATAAAACACATATGATATCAATAGTTGTTTGTGAAGGATGGGGTTGTCACACCGTTGTGAAGTGATAGCAGGTGCATGTGTCAGTGTTTGTCCTCACTGGTTTTGAGTGACTCACATGTGTATAATTACTCACCAGAACCTTTGTAATATACCTGAAACATGGCAAACAGCGAAATATAATGCTGCACTGCTCATAATAAGTGCATTGTGTCATAACAGAGTCCAAAATAACAACCTGTTCTTCAAAGAGATAGAAGTATCAAAGGAAGAGTACAAATAGGGACCATGTAGCACTAAATATTCATGTGGTTCTGCGTCAAGTGGAAGTATCATTAATTATAGCAAAAATGAATACTCTTGTTGGAATCAGAGACAGTGCTGAACGCCTGTTTTTGTGAAGAAGAGGCCAGAACGTACCATCCTTTTGACATTACTTATATTGTACTTTGTTTTAAGAGATAGGCACTGCCAATGGTTGGCATAATACTATCACCTGGCCTATTGGTGTCCAACACATATAGTGGTAATACTTCAATTGCTACCATACATTTATTTATATATATATATATATATATATATATATATATATATATATATATATATATATATATATATATATATATATATATATATATATATATATATATATATATAGGAAAGGGGTATTGGGGTGATGAATATCATTAATTATAAAGGGACCCAATCACATTTCATATGGGAGTGGACAGTACCATTCCCACGTTCAATGTACAGATGGGATTGTGATGTTACTTTAACACCTCCCACTAGTGGCTATTAGAGATAGACCCCCCGGGTTCTTCACACTGTGGGAAGCTTGCATCAAGGGGTGTCTAAAAGGGAGGTCTGCCAAAGGATGGATCATAGGGACTTGGTATTAATTAATATCAATGGGGTTTTGATTATTTGGGGATATGTACTGTGGGAAATCTTTAAATGTAGGTTTCCACTCTAATACAGGTGTTGATTGCCTTTGATACATATGAAACTCTTACGGTTGTCGTGGGAAAAGAAATCATATGAAAAATGCTGCCAAACTGGAAAGTTGCATGTTATTAAATGAAATCTTTTTTTCATTGCTGTTATCATTTCTAAGCCCTTTCTGGTATACCATCTAGAATTTTGGGTCTCGCATCTGTAGTCGAGCTGTTTGTCTCCTAAACTAGATCAGGTAGTCGCAATTTGTGTGTGGTATGCCTATTGTTATAAATACCTACTTAATGTTTTTTCTTGCGTTATGGTTAGTACTAACGAAGTGATATTATGTATCACTTTGTGCCTATAGTTCTATTTGTATTGTTATTTGCTTCTTTGTTCGTTTCCCTTAAAGGGTATGAACTTGTAAAGATGTCCTTTATGCAAATAAACATACTACTACTACTACTACTACTACTACTACTACTACTACTGCTGCTGCTGCTGCTGTCAAAAGAGTATGAACTTGTATAGATGTCCTTTATGGAAATAAACTTCTTCTACTACTACTACTGCCGCTGCTGCTGCTGCTCATGATGTAAACAAGCTAACACCCAAGAGACGAACGAAGCAGGGATTGATGCATAATTTATCTTACAGTTCATTGCCACTGCATAGGTCCCCCTTGCGTGAGGCTGCGATACTGTTCTTTCTCCTGACATATAAAAGAGGAAGCCTTCGACAACTAGATTGATATGTATATGGCATACCACAAAAATAGTAAATCCATCTAGGTGGGAACTTCAAAGCTTGTTTTATGGTAATCTCCCACGCATAGACTTGTTGTCATTCACTTGCCGTTTGCAGTTCAGGTTTTCATTACTGTTATGATTCCTAAGCCATGTCTGGTATGGTCTTATGATAGGGGCTTCAGATTATAACTGTTGCTGAGTGAAGGTCTAGAATATTTTATGTGAACCAGTCATCAAACTTTCCTCAGTGCAGGTGGAAATCTTTGGGTCCATTTAACTCTATGTAGGGAGTAGTTAAAACCATTTTTTAGCTTGTTGCTCTCTTAACAAACCTATGCATATGTGTTTTGGCTAGTTAAAGAAGAATTTTAATCTATCAACATCTACCTGAGGATATCATTGATGAAGAGAGTCACTTCATTAGCATCTAAAGATGTTGCAACTAGTGAAATTAAAGATGACCTTTCTCTGCCAGATCCTGTGGGACAGCTATGACGAAAAGAAATTTTACGGAACAGCTTAGAAGAATGTAAACTCTTTTGATCTTGTGAAAAGAAACAACTCTAAAACTTTTGCTACTCTCTACACAGCCAGAGATTTAATACAAAAGAGTGAAAATACAACTGAAATCAGATGGAAAATATCTAAAATCTCCTAAATGCATCTCAAGCAGGTAGAAACATTGACATGGAGAGGATCTTTTCACACGTCTTGCCACTCTCACTTGTGAAAATTAACAAGCAAATGAACACAACATTCAAATCTGATTGACTGACATGGCCTTATCCTGTCCCTAGGAAACCGAAGGAAAGTGTGACAGGTGATTACAAGGATTTTCTTCTGCCTATGATTTAAATACCGGTAACTCAGGATTGAAACAGATTGATGTGACATTTGATTGTTACAAGGAAAATGCTCTCAATGTCCCCATAAGAATAAAAAGGACAGGAAAAAGGGTACCTTACTTACATAACACATCTGAAAACCATAAGAATCCTTGGATACTTATTTTTGGCAAGTTGTGAGATTATACTATGAAAAAGATATCTTCCAGAAGCTAATCTATAAAATCACCCATTTTTGACATTTTTCTATGAATTACCCCAAAACATAGAATTTTATTAAAAGCAATGAATTTGGCTATGAGTAATTTTACATGATAAAATGATGTAGTTGAGAACTTGGTCTTGTCCACAGGATGGCAATCAAGTCCCAGGAAATTACAAAAATCACTCAGTTTTGATCATTTATTCATCCCAAGATACTCACCGCTTGACATAGCCCGGTGACATAGGTACTTCCTGTACTAGTTTAACACATGGAAAACCATGGAAATCCAATATTTAGTAGTCCTGCCATTTCATTATGTAAAACGCCCTTAACGTAGCAGATAACAAAAAAGATTATGTTTTCACATCCACAACTACTTGTAAAACTTTCTTTAAAAAACATCGTTTGAGAGCTTGGTATACCGGTAGTCTAAAGTGTGTCTTTCAAATTACAGAGATCACTAAATTTTTCTGATTATTGTCCAAAAGAGGTACATGGAAGTCATCCTAAGGCAAAATGTTCTAGAATCAAAAGCGTCCTCTTTAACACATTTGCATGAGTTTTAAAGAATGGAATCACAAAACAACATTTTTTTAAGTGATGTTTTGCATATATTGCTCCATCAGACTTGTCATCCAGCCCTACACTAAAGCCGTCGCTATGTAGGGATGAATCAGCATGAATGATGACTTGTAATGAAAAACGCAATCAAAAGGAATTTCTAGCGTTAATTGGGGATTTGGCCACACGCCTACCAAGGGTATCGAGTGAGGGAGCTGAGCCAATTGTGGTGTGGGCGACCCGGCTTCACCTTTTGGCACCTTAGATATATCAAATACACCGCAGCTTCTTATATATATATATACATATATACATATACATACTTCTTATATATATATACATATATATATATATAAATATATATATATATATATATATATATATATATATATATATATATATATATATATATATATATTTACGTGTGTGTGTATATACATATATGTACAGTCAAACCTGACCGAGAGACCACCCCCGAACAAAGACCCCCTCCCGACAAAGACCGCTCAAAATCCCCCCGAGAGAAATTACTCTATATTTTCCCTCCGAATAGAGACCCCTTGTCAACAAGGACCAGAGACCGCCTTTTTTCTTCCCAAAGACCATGTTTCACCTGTGAACAAGGACCACTTTCAGAAATAGACATTTCCAAGTCTCTTTGTTGACAGAAATGCCTGATTTTCAGTAAGTCATAACCATTCCATTTTTGTGACGGGATTAAAGGGATACATACCACACACACACACACATGTGCAGTAGTGGGATTCGATTGTAATTAAACCCAAGCCTGGGTGGGGACCTGTGTAAGCTAAATTTAACCCAAGGCAGCCAATGTTCAATTGCAATTTTGTCATCCTTTGTCTTGATGAAAAATGAGGTAACATGTCTTTAGTTTGCTTTGGGATTTTGTTCAGTATAGTTGATAACCTAGGTAGAGATGCCACCTAAAAGTAAGTTT
Organism: Maea johnstoni; assembly: GCA_963942565.1. NCBI lineage: Eukaryota > Metazoa > Annelida > Polychaeta > Spionida > Magelonidae > Maea > Maea johnstoni. Next base: position 10,938,959 of record OZ012693.1, on the reverse strand, counting down.
CTTACCTTGGTAGAAAGTGTTCAGGTAATAGAACTCAACAATAAGAACAGAAGTGCTTGTAAGATAGCCGAGGACTTTGGAGTTGGAAAAACCCAGCTTCCCAAGTACATGTACATGTATATCTTTCTCATTGTGAATGAGTATAACTTTCTTATTTTGAATGCTCATATGATAACTGCCAAAACATGTACTGCTTTTCCTAGCTTTACCTTTATTTGTGGTATTATGAAATACAACATGTGATATTAAGGGGGCTCGGGACCTTCGCTCTTTAAGTGAGACTTCCATGTAAATATTGACCAATATCTTGGTCATTGTACAAGAAAACCCCAATAAACTATATATTTTATGAAAGCTGAGACTCTGGAGAGGTCAAATATCCTAAACATGTTTTGTGATACCTTCACAGTTTCCTGGGGGTGGGGCCGAAAGACAGTGATGCAGATTTCTAATACATATGTTTTTGCAAAGTACCTCCTGGCTTCAATAAAGGTTTAACACAGTTGATATTTATATATTATATAGAAGACACCCTTAAGCAAATTCTACTTTTTCATTTTTAAAAATTTTTGTTCTTAAAGGAATTTACAGTAAGTTAAAGTCGTGATCAATATATTTTTGTTGAATCTTACCTTTCTTCATTTTTGAAGTTGAATTAAGAAACAACTAGAGCAGATATCAAAAAAATGAAAAACTAGAATCTGCCTAAGGATGTTTTTGATCATGGGTTAAAATCTCAGCGTTCTAAGATCAATATTGAATGAATGAGGGCCTTTAAAAAATGAGAAGTATGGTGATTTCAGAAAGCCTTCAAACCAGCTGTTAAAGCCAGCCCTGCATATCCTACCGCCTATTATGATGTTCTGCCCACTTATGAAACTTTTAGGGATAATTTGGAATAAGAATATGATTTGCATGTATTGGTAGAATAGTTTGAATGTTTGATAATTCACTTAGTACCTCAATTACTGGAATAAAAAGGGATTTTTAGCAAAGATTTGGAGGTTTCTACTGGTAGAGGCTGGACCCCCTAGTGAGCACTCCTCCCCCCAGCTGATAAGGAAAGATAAGAAACTATTACTGACTGCTAATTGCAAATTGGCTGTCTGGCGGTGAATCCACTCCATTACAAATACTCTGAAGTGCAAGTGTAAGGTTTTCTCTAATAATTGTATATATGGAATAGATACATCATGCTTCTTGAAAATTTTGAGGGTAAGTGGGGGAGGCATATCCATAGCTGCACTGAACTATTGAAGAGCACTATTTCCATTTGTCACACAGGCATCCTGCTAGAACTGATTGTCTGTTTATATCATAAACTTGTCCTTTTTTTAAACTACTAGGAAAGTCTGCTCACTTTCCATCACAAACTTCAATATAGGGCTGATCAATGTTCTTGTCGCATTCTACTGTCTTGCCATAGTTCTAACTTCCAATCAAAGCAGTCATGATCAGTGTCCCTTTCCTCAGAGTTCGCAACTTCAATTGCTATGCCACTGTCATCTGAACTAGTACTCAGCAGTCTAAGTTTTCTATAGCTGGCACTCTGAATGGTTAGTGAATTCTCAGATTCCTCGTCCTCTTATATATCCAAATCTTCTGGCACAAGATATTGCATTCCATTCAAACTCCCTCTTTCTCTTCCTTCTGAAGCTACTTCCCATTGTAAGGATACATCCAGGCTCTGCACTGTCCAGGGGTCAGCATCTAAATACTCTCCTAACCCTAACTTTCAAATACAGGAAACCCTGTTCACCTTTGTAAGATAAACCCTAAACATCCTGCCTGACCCACACAAACCAGAATATTTCTGGAGCATTTGATTGGTTTTACCTGAACTGTCTGACCTATACCTGTAAAGCAAGAGAGCAAGAATCACACCTTTTATCCAATACCCTTATTGCAATGCAATCACTTATAACTGCCCAATGCCAGCTTCCTGGGTAACAGGAAACTTCTAATACACATTTGAATACACATTCTGGGACCTGCCAGTGGAGCTTACATCCCAGGGGGATCTGATAAGGAAAGACTATCATGATCTTAGATAAACATCACAGCTGGGTGCCTAACCTGCCTACTCTTATAGAAGCCATATTTTTCAAAAAGTACTTTTTTGTCATTTGTTGTTCTAGTTGAGAGTTCTAGGTTGAAGGAATGTGTAGCTTACCTTTTCAGCTTTCACATATCAAAAAATAAAAAAACACCCTATTCAAAGGTGCGAAGGTCCCGAGCCCCCTTAATAAACCTTTTAATCAGATACATTTTAGTCTTCTTTACATTTTACCCACCAATTTGTGATTTATTTTTAAACAGATGAAACAGTGAAAAAATAGTATGCAGTCTATGCACCCTTATGAAAATAGCATCAGTAATCAACCCCCCGAACAAAGCCCACCTGTGAACAAAGACCGTTCTTTTACTTCCCAAGGGCGGTCTTCATTCGCAAGTTTGACTGTATATGCATATATATATATATATATATATATATATATATATATATATATATATATATATATATATATATATATATATATATATATAACTCTTGCATGGTAGATATTGATCAATATAGGTCAAACAAAAACTGGGTCACACTCCATTCGGTCAGTGAATGCTTTCTTTCTACACACATAGGTCTCCACTCTTTCCTAACTATTAGCACTGCGTCTGAAGCACACACATGATAATGATGTCTACATGAATAGGATCTTGCAGCCTTGTATGACACTCTCTTCGATCAGTATTTTATTAATACAGGACAATCTATAACATGTCGGAAAACATGACCGCAAGAATGGTTTCCTTTGCGTCAGGTCACCCATCGGGTTCATGTAGCGGGTACCTTGTGGGTCCGGCGGACGGAGGAAAAGAGGGTTTGGTAGTAGGGCACGAATGGTGGGGTCTCCAAGATTCCATTAAACGAGACGCAGACTCCATAGCCGTTAAAGGAGGGTTCGTGGTAATTGTACCAGATCTATATCATGGAGGGGTGACGGAGGATTATGAGGAGGCTGGTCGCTGGATGAGGGACCTAGACTGGCGCGCAGCAGTCCTGGACTTGGAGGCGGCGGCGAAGTACCTACGCAGTCTAGGATGTGAACGGGTCGGAGTGACTGGTTTCAGTCTAGGCGGCGCTCTCAGCATTGCAGCTGCGTGTAGAGGTGGGCCAGATATCCAAGCAGCTGCGTCATTCTATGGGATTCCTATATCAAATACAAGGTATAGAAGCATATAAGTTACTGCTAAATGTAATTTCACAACATTATCAGAACTCTTGACTTCAATATCTTAAAATAGTAAAATACATTTGAATCAACAATTGAATAGGCCTTCGTAGTCAAATATATATATATATATATATATATATATATATATATATATATATATATATATATATATATATATATATATATATATGTATATATATATATATATATATATATATATATATATATATATATATATATATGTGTGTGTGTGTATGTATACACACACAAAAAAATAACATGTTTCTGTTGTTGTTTAAGGTATTTGTCAATTCAATATCTGCTTATGCACACGTTATGTCTAGCACTGCAAATAGTATGGCTAGGTCGTGACTAGTCAGTTGTAAGTGATGGAGGAAACCGGAGTATCCAGCAAAATCACCGCCTTACCCCTAATAAGTAACTGGCAACTTTCTTACATGGCCCGACTGGAATTTCCTTATTATTAAGCTCTCCATTAGATGTGAACAGTTTACATTTTACTCTAAAATAAATATATTTTTTCAAAAAAAGATTGCATTTCAAAAAGTGTTAGGGTTAACAGTGGAAGAGAGCTATTTCTGTTCAAGATGAAGGTGAGCCAAACTACAGCTGAAATAAAAGGAAAAGATGCAGTCCATGCCATTTTAACGGCCTTATGTGTATTCACACAAAGTAGCTCAGTTGGTTAGGTGTCGGACTAGTAATCAGTAGGTCGCTGGTTCAATTCCCGGCCGGGGAACTTTGGTCTGTTCTTGGGCAAGACAGTTTATTCCATATTGTCTCAGTCTACCCAGCTGAAAATGGGTACCTAGCACTAATAAGGCAGTGCCTAGAGCTTGTTCGCTATATGTTGAAAACTGCTCTGGAATATCCCTCGTGGTACTCAGATGGTGTCCGTGTGTACAGGCCTGCTAGGGGAGGAAGGTCGTGTGAGCGCTTCGGTGGATACAAGACTATACACCGAATACCTTTACCTTTACCTTCCCAGAAATACTAATACACTACTTAATTTCCCGGAAATCCTATGTATCCTAGCATTTCATCATAACAAGGTGGAAATACACAATGAAAGAGGTGTTCGTATTTCAACCCTAGAATTACTAAGGTTCTTGAAGCTGAATTGTTATGTTTTTCTGTTTTCTGAGGGTCTACCCCAATAGCCGGGTGCTCATATCTTTGTACCCCAACGTCTTGCTGTCTCTCGCCATTTAACTTCTTCGAACAATTCAAGACGATGCTATCGTTTAACTCGTATGATACCATTGTACTGTATGTGTATTGACTGTAAATCAAACATTTGCAAAATCATCTTAATACATAGTTATAAAGAAACAACATTAATGAAAAGAAAAAAAAACTAATATTGTTATTACAGTAACATGAATTAATACTTGTAAATAATATCGATTATTATGGGCAGCTATATTTGCTTTCAAGATTCTGCCCACAGAGACGAAAAGAAAAACCTACGCAGTTGCTATTTGTCAACCGACTGGAGACTTGTACAAGTCTTTTATACTTTTTAACTAGCAGTTAGGTCTTAGATGACCAAACACAAGTGGATTCGAAACCAGCCGGTCAACCTGAACATGCTAGCATCAACCAGTGTCAACTAATAGTCGCTAATAGGCCAAAATTGGTGCACTGGGCACCCCCAGCTGGTGGTGGAGATCAGGTTTGTAATGTAATCGACGCGAGAGCCCTGATTGGTCCTTGTTCCCACGTGACCTCGCGCTGATGTCTTATCTGGAACTCCTGGCATGAGTCTAGCACTTAACTATAGGGCATATAGTAATTGGTCTCTCGGTACATATCCATTCTTTTCTTCATCCAATGTTATGTGTGTAGGGTTCGCTTATTGCATTGAGACATGTGAGGATGTTATCAATGACTTCGAGTTCGGCGTGGGTTTCCCCAGGTTCTACTGTTTTTTGCACCATTAACAACTGGATAGACTCGTTTTAGTCTCAATACGACCGAAAAATCACGATAAACTAAATTTGGACATCAGGATCAAGCAAATTATGTTTTTTCGTTTTATATTGGTCACTCTTTCAGCTTCATTTAGGATAAATTGTTAATAGTCAGTTGTTAACGTTGGAAGAAACCTGAGTAGCCGAAAAGAAAACATTTACTAACCTGAGGTCATTGATTTGAACCTGTGGACATCGGCATTGGGCGGGGATACCTTGCAGTCCATACACAATGATATGACCGCTCAGCTATTGGGACAGCCCCCCAGAAAAAAGAAAACAAAATAATTCAGCTTCCGGAACCTTTATATATAGTAGTTCTAGGGTTGAAATGAGAACACCTCTTTCATTACCGATTTCCACCTTCTTACCATAAGACGCGTGAAATCTAGGGATACGTAGGATCTTTCCAGGAAGGTTGATTAGTAATCTCGGGGATAATACGATTAAGTGGCACTTGCAAGAAACTCAAGAACCTCATTGCACAGGTTACGTACCTCCATATGCACTAATGTGGACGTTTCTATCACAAAGGGAAAGATTTACAATAAAAAAAAGTTGCTCCTAACCGCTGGACTTCTAGGTGAATATACGTTGCGAGTGTTACTAATGCGATTCGGTGTTCAACATGGGTTTCCTTTAGATTAGTCGAGATTAAGGATAGAATGACAGAAAATTGACCCATAAACAAATGTCTGTTCCGTTTTATTCGATGGGAAGAAGTATTATAGTTTAAAGTGAATGCACAAGTACCGGTTATGGTTAAGGTTTCAGTTTCCCTAAAGTATATCACATCATTTCGGTAAAACCGAAAAGAAACCATAATAAGGCAATTTAATTTTAACGATGTGAGCCTCTATCAAAATAATCTGAGCTTTCCATTCTAATCATCAGTTTTTATCACATTATTCCCATACAGATATCTGAAGCCTGACACCACACGTTCGTACAACTTGCCGGATATGCAAATTCTGCTCCAATTGCATTGTGGGAAATACAACACCTGTGAAACAATTATAATCATAATTTTAACGATGTGAGTCGGAGCTGTCCCTATCAAAATGATCTGAGATTTCCATTCCGATTGTTAGTTTATCTTTTTATTTCCATACAGATTTCTGAAGCCTGACACCATCTCGTACAACCTGGAGGATATGCAAATTCCGCTCCAATTGCATTGTGGGAAATACGATACCTGTGAGGGGTTCTCTGCTCCTACTGACTTCCAGACGTTATGCTCTTCTTTGGACGAGGCTGGAAAGCTCTATGAGTTTTTAGAATACCCTGCAAAGCATGCTTTCGCTAATTGTGGGGATCCGAAATTTGACAAGGAAAATGCAGAGCTTGCTATTGAAAAGTTGATTTCATTTATGAAAAAGCATTTGAAGTAATTGTACAGGATTCCTCTTTATCCTGATGTTTGGGGAAATTTATATAATACAATATAATATAATAATCGGTGACCAGAAATTTTGTTTTATAAAGATTTTCAGTGTATACATGTCTGTTTTGGTAGTGCAATGCATATGATGAGATCTGCTGAGATAAAAATTGCCATCTAGATATTCTCTCAGGAATCTCCACAAATGTAGAAAATACTAGGAGGTTGACTGAGAAACACGAAACGTTTAGAAAATGTCAACATATTTTTGATTTAGATGATTTTGAATACAATGCACATGCAGTGAAAGATTATCTACACGCCTGAACAAATGTCGTCAACTCATTCATCCTTATGCCTTGCTTAAATTCATCTTGCCAAAGAATGTTTCAGAAAAATATTTGAAGGAGAAGGAGTAATTAGAACTTAAATTACTACTCTTTCAATTTTGTCTGTGAATTTATAACACACACACACACATAAATATATGTATATATATATATATATATATATATATATATATATATATATATATATATATATATATATATATATATATATATATATATATATATATAGATAGATAGATAGATATATATATATATAGATATATACATATATAGATAGATAGATATAGATATATATAGATATATATATATAGATATATATAGATATATAGTGTATCGTATTCACCTCTGCATTGTTATATAATTGGATCACAGTTGACAATGAGGAAGATAAGATTTAAAAGATACATGACAAAAAGGTATTTACAACAGTATTGTATATCCAAATATCACTTTACAAAAGAAACTTGACACTTGAATTGATTCAGACTCAACCCTTCCAATGCTAATGCTACTTTTGTCCAAAGAACAAGGACAGGAAGATTTTTAAAAACCATCCAAACCATATCATGTTGGTATTCATCGGGTAACTCTCACTAAGTACTCTCAAAGGAGTACTATGTGCCACGGTTTCTGTCATTTTCGGGGGAGTTTCGCTTCATTTTGTGTTAGCAAAATTAGTCACCAGCTGCATAAGGGTTAAACAAAATTATCCTCAAGGTTACCTTCATACCTTCATGCTTTTGTAATTGTGAAAGTACAGTTAATAAACATACATACATAACATCTAACAAATAACATTAACGTTATTGTTAGGTGTAGGCTAGAAGGGAATGAATTTGCTTTAAGGTGACCTACATGTATTGGGTTAATTTGTGAATATATGGTCATTTTGGAACGTTTACATAATGTTAAAGCCTACACCCTTTTCCTCATAAGCAGATTAATTGTGAATGTCCAAGCCATCACTTAGAAGAGTGAGAGACCATCTGTTTCAGAAGCTACCATAGGCTTGCACACAAGCTGGAAATGTTTTGGCCCATTCCTATATGTCGAAATTCGACAAAACCTGGTCGCTGCCTCCAAACAAGCATTTCGGCTATCAAATGCAAACGGATCTTCTTAAAATTTGGTATATCTATAGCTAGGGGTATGTCGGAGGGAATTAAATTTACTTTATTCAAAAGTTATGGAATCTGAAAGATGGAAATACACTTTTGTATCATTTTCCACAAAAATTTCGAAAGATCGGTTGTAAAATTTGAACAAAGTTGAATTAGAAAAAAGGTAATACCCTTTCCTCCATATATGTGAAATTTGAACGTACCCCGTCTACAACCGTGGCTATTGTAGAGCTCCATTTGTGTGGTGAGGAGCTCCATTTGAAAACACTATGTATGATTTTTTCAGTTTTTCACCCCAAAAGTAAACCTGCTGTGAGGGTGCTTTTGTGATACTCAATGTATTCCAAATCAGAACACCTTTCATGCAATATATACGGTTCATAGGCTAAATTGTCAAATAAAAGCAGGGTCAAGGGAAAACTTAATCAAAGAAAATAAGCCCACAAGCAACATTAAGACAATGATGCACAGTCCGAGCGCCCCCTGAAAGGGATTGGAGATACCTCAACACTCAACATACAGTACAGACTTTTAATTCTTGCACCAGTCGATCGGACGTCTGTCAGTGCCTTGTACAAATACCCATGTATATCATCGACATCAATGACCTATTAGCTAGTGTGAGGTCATCCATGCATCCATGCCTTGGATATTGGGTGGCAATCGGGCGTGCGGTCGTGTTTTATGCCCGGGCTGCCCACCCATTATACAGAAATTAAATGTCGGTAATGTATCTTTGAGTCTGTTCTTTTTTCTTGTTCCCTGCCATGCTCTATCAAGATATTGAAAATAAGAAGGTGCGTCAGTACCACAGGTTATGTTCTGTTGAAAAATCACCCTTCAACCTTCAGTAATCTTCTAGCAATAAATTGAAGCAACTCGTATGCAAAGTTTGGGAAAGTGATTGTATCAGTACTGAATATGCAGCATAGTCTTTAATACCCCCATTTACATGTAGCCCCCTGCTTGCTATAGTGCCATCACTTCAGTATACACGATTAGGATCCATCAGGGGGTACTTATCACTGATGAAGTACATCGCATCCATAAACTCACTACTGGTTAACTTGGAGAACAGCAGATAATGCTGCACAATACATTTATGTATATGTATAAAATGAAGATATCAGAAAAATGTTAGCAGTTGTATTCGATAGCAGCTGAATAAATATATATATATATATATATATATATATATATATATATATATATATATATATATATATATATATATATATATATATATATATATATATATATATATATATATACATATGTGTGTGTGTGTGTGTCTCCTTCTGCAATCGAACTGTTTACGTTCTCTGGGGAACATCTTAGGGTCTGCTATACCAATAAGGTAATCATTGGAACATCTTTAAAAGTATATAGCTTGGAGGATGTGTCTGCGATGAATAGAATAATCATTATGGTTATTCATCTCCAGTGACAAATACTCAATTATTCATATATATGCCGAAAATGGTACAAATTATGTGGAAGTGTTATGGTTTATGAATAAACTCCTCTGCGGAAAAGTTATATTAGCTCTGCATCTCAGAAGGCCTGAGTATCTGCTAAAGTCATTTCCTTGTTGAATATATCTACATTTCTTCTAAGCAATAGCATACATTTCTTGTCAATACATAGACATATCAAGCTGTCTATTTTGAGCCCATTCCTTGGTATTATATAGGAATGGACTATGTTCTGCAATGAAGGGTTACCTAATCGGTCTGGACAGGAGCTGAAAGGTAAATATCGCACTATGAGCCAAAAACAACCCACTGTGTGTAATATTTTCTCGGTGTTTACATTTCGTCATAAAGCATTCTAACACTATGGCTGTGCTGAAGTAATCTTTCCCTTGCATGGTAGGATTAAAAAACGATCCTGTACAAGACGCGCCATTGTAGCTGCAAGTTTCATAGACAAAAGAATGAAAGCCTTAATATCATCTGGAATTTGGAATTCTGTTAATCTTCATTATTTCTGATATTTTGTGGCTGGGCATCGACTGGCCAGTTTAAATGGAAATCAGACTAACGGGTGAGAGCCACCGCCTCAACCCGAGTCACTGATGTCATTCGTACATGCCCCAGCTGGGAATCAGACTTGAACCGTAGTGAACAGTCAGTGAAAACAGCGAGCAGTCAGTAAAAACGCCGTAAATAACTGTTTTCTGATTTTTTTTTCTGATTTTTACGATGGTGCAAGTGTGAACAGCAGAAAAAAAAAATTTAAATTTATTTTCTCCACCGTTTTTTTTACCAAAACAGCAGAAAAAATATATTTAAATTTATTTTCTCTAACGTTTTTCCAAAAACAGCAGAAAAAAAATATTTAAATTTATTTTCTCCAACGTTTTTCCAAAAACAGGAGAAAAAATATATTTAAATATATTTTCTCCATCGTTTTTCCAAAAACAGCAGAAAAAAAATATTTAAATATATTTTCTCTGCTGTTTCAAATAGTTTGCCCTTCTCCCGCTAGATGTCCCCCTTCACCACTTCCAAGGGAGCACTCATTATTTGAATTTGATAGTATGTGGTGACCAAATTGGCATGTAAAAGTGGATAAAAAAGACATTTTGGAACATTCATAATTGATATTGAATATTGATAAATGAATGAGGAATTTCATAGTTCATTTATGAATTGCAAATATTCACTTTTCATTATGCGAGCGGTTTGAATTGTTGTGACCCAACTTCCGTGTCTACGACGGTCATGAGAGTGGCATGGGGAAAGATCGACTCTGTATTAAAGGAGCATAGGCACGGCCACTTTGCACCTTATCAGTTACTCAGGAAATCACAAGTTTACCTGAGGGGGGGGGGGTCTAGTATTTAACAAATGATAAACATGATTCGAGAACGCCCCGACCAACTTCCAGTTTGGTACGACATTTGTACTTAGTGTTATAAATTCGCCGCCTATCCAGGGATTGGCTTCGTAGCCTAGAGGTTAATTGTCCGGCTCTCATGCGGACGATACGGGTTCAATTCGCCGACTCGGAGGACCTTTTTTCATAACTTTGTTTCTTTTTTTTTTGAAGATAGAAAGTGAAACAATTTTTTCTGTCTATATCTGACCCCAAATATATATATATATATATATATATATATATATATATATATATATATATATATATATATATATATACAAATATATCCAGTTTCTTCTGCCCCCACACGACCCCCTCCCCCCAGAGAAAAGTGCATAAGTATGTATGTATGTATGTATGCATGCATGCATATATATATATATATATATATATATATATATATATATATATATATATATATATATATATATATACATATATATATATATATATATATATATATATATATATATATATATATATATATATATATATATATATATATATATATATATATATATATATATACTTATTCACTTTTCTCTGGGGGAAGGGGGTCGTGTGGGGGCAGAAGAAACTGGATATATTTGTGTATATATATATATATATATATATATATATATATATATATATATATATATATATATATATATATATATATATATATATATATATATTTATATATATGGGGTCAGATATAGACAGAAAAAATTGTTTCATTTTCTATCTTCAAAAAAAAAAGAAAAAAAGTTATGAAAAAAGGTCATCCGAGTCGGCGAATTGAACTCGTATCATCCGCGTGAGAGCCGGACAATTAACCTCTAGGCTACGAAGCCAATCCTTGGATCGGCGGCGAATTTATACCACTAAGTACAAATGTCGTACCAAACTGGAAGTTGGTCGGGGCGTTCTCGAATCATGTTTATCATTTGTTAAATACTAGACCCCCCCCCCTCAGGTAAACTTGTGATTTCCTGAGTAACTGATAAGGTGCAAAGTGGCCGTGCCTATGCTCCTTTAATACAGAGTCGATCTTTCCCCATGCCACTCTCATGACCGTCGTAGACACGGAAGTTGGGTCACAACAATTCAAACCGCTCGCATAATGAAAAGTGAATATTTGCAATTCATAAATGAACTATGAAATTCCTCATTCATTTATCAATATTCAATATCAATTATGATTGTTCCAAAATGTCTTTTTTGTCCACTTTTACATGCCATTTTGGTCACCACATACTATCAAATTCAAATAATGAGTGCTCCCTTGGAAGTGGTGAAGGGGGACATCTAGCGGGAGAAGGGCAAACTATTTGAAACAGCAGAGAAAATATATTTAAATATTTTTTTTCTGCTGTTTTTGGAAAAACGATGGAGAAAATATATTTAAATATATTTTTTCTCCTGTTTTTGGAAAAACGTTGGAGAAAATATATTTAAATATTTTTTTTTTGCTGTTTTTAGAAAAACGTAAGAGAAAATATATTTAAATATATTTTTTCTCCTGTTTTTGGAAAAACGTTGGAGAAAATAAATTTAAATATTTTTTTTCTGCTGTTTTTGGAAAAACGTTAGAGAAAATAAATTTAAATATATTTTTTCTGCTGTTTTGGTAAAAAAACGGTGGAGAAAATAAATTTAAATTTTTTTTTTCTGCTGTTCACACTTGCACCATCGTAGATTTTGCATCACCGGGTAAGAAAAAATATAATTGCATAGCTAGATGTCGCGTTTCATATTGTTCTTGTTTCCTTTTCGCACATTTAAGCCTTTCAGACAGGCAAAGAATGTTTTATTTAAAGTCAGCTTCATTGCCTTCGGGCAAAATCCTGAATAGCTCGTACATGTAATTCATTTTGGGAAAATACAGAGTGCTCCCGAAACACACCCTACAGCACCAAATGCTTAGTATCTTTTGCCGTGGCAGTCAGAAAAGATAAACGAGGTATTTAGCTATGTCCGTAAATGGTTGATACATTGTGTTCATTCTTTGTCGTTTCTAGAAAAAAGTTGTAAATACTATCAATTATAAGAATATGCTGTAAATATGTGTATTGATTGATTGATTCTGTTTATTGAAATTTTCAATTCATTCTTGTTTTGTGTTGTTACTATTGCTAGATAAATATCACACCTACCTGAAGAATAATCTATTTGTTTTATAGATGCATTTTAATCTCGTTTATCGACACTTTTTGGCATGATTCTAGGTTAAATCGAGATAAACAAAACAAGTACTGTATTGTATTGTATGTTACATTCTTTTATCCGATCATTACAAAATCATATATGTTAACATAACTATTCAAGAAACGACAAATTACAAAAATAGACGTGCACAAAAAATAGGAAATAAAGGAACTATTCGTTAGCTTCTATAATTATATGCATCACGTTAAGTGCATTGCGCAGTATTACAAATCCACAAAGTGAGTTGTCTGCGAACGACAAATACTGTTTTACACACACACACACATACACACATATATATATAGTACATATGTGTGTGTTTTTATATATATATATATATATATATATATATATATATATATATATATATATATATATATATATATATATATATATATATATATATATATATATATAAATGTTGAGTGAAATTTTTAAAAATCCTTTCTCGGAGGAATTAAAAAAACTGCAGTGCGCAAGATGTCAGACCGCTTAGCCATTGAGGCAGCCCGTATATGCATCAGTACTGTATTTAAGCCGTACATGAAGTATGACGGTTGGATTCACTTTTATAAGAGCGTTGATCTCGATAGGTAAAAGATTATCGCAGTTTTTGTAATAGATATAAATTCAACCGTATCATTATCAGAATTTGTTGTTGTAATGTACCGGGACACTATTCAACTACAAGTAAAATTCAGGCAAAACGTATACCTCCATCAGTCAATAGTGAATACAATACCTATCACAACATGTCCGGCCTCTTGGGATGGGTAATCATCTGAAAGACCTCAGTGCGAGCTATCCAATGAATACCAACATGACAGGTTTTAGATGGTTTTCAAAATTCCTTTGTCCTTGTGCTTTGGACAAAAGTTGCCCCAGCATTTGAAGCGTTAAACCTTATCAGCAAATCAACTACAAATGAAAAGAATAACGGAATTCCACATACCTACATTAAACAATATTGAATATAGTACATTTCATTTTTCAGTTGCTTGGCCAGTGACCCTGGGCTGCTTGTGATTAACCACTGGAGTTTTCATACAGTACTACTAGGGTTTCATTTTAATGATTGGTATGATAAAAATAGATGAACTATACTCTCATATGCATTTTTCTGCTGTGAGTCACCAATGATAACATGTCGAGTTGCTGCGCGCTCATTTGATCATGTGCCCGTATTATAAGTATGCAGTTCGACGTAGGGAAGCCTTGTGAGGACGAAACACCTGAATGGGGTATCCAACTGTCGCATCGGCGCACTACAGTGCGACAGTGGCTTCAACACCTGCGACAAACCATAATATTAAACCACTGATAAACTGGGATATTTTTGCAAAACATGACCAATCGAGTCTATTAGATATTTCACTTGAATTATTTTTGATACAAATTGTATTTAAAAACTAGTGAACTCCATTTAGTAATACTTTCTATTAATTGGTCTTCGTCTATTGCATTAAGGGCTGATATAGTAGTGCCACCAGGTGACAATATTCATTGCTATAATCGAACCACGGCTATCAAAATTGCTGTGCTCCAGGACTTATTGACTATGCTCCGGGAGTGAAACATTTGGACACCCCTGAATACACTCCTTGTCGTCTCGTAGGTGCATAGTCATCACGTGATACGAGGGCATAGTCACCATGTGATTCAAGGACATAGCTATCACGTGATATCAGCTCACAACCATCACGTGATAAAAGGGCATAGTGATACAAGTGATACAAGGACATAGTCATCACGTGATACAAGGGCATCTAATTTCTCACTGCTAACTTTACTGGTTGCACCTTTCTAGTTTTAGTTTTCAAATAATGGGGTACCTATCATTCTTTAGTATTCATATTCAAGTCATATAATGTACAAATACAAATAGTAACGATAAGAAAACCTTAATGAATATTGACTTAGTTGCTGTCCACAAAACAAAGAGATAAAATGAAGGAGCTTTTTTACTTAATTTCATCATTCAGTTTATAAACTAGATACACCCTACGTTTATCACCATATTATTGTACTCGTAATAGCTTAGATGTGCTTACGGACGAGTTGAAATCCTGTTTCATTGCCTTTTTTTCTTTTTGATGGATGTATTTCGTTATGTTGTGTTCAGTACCTAGATAGTTCGGCATGTATGTTTGTTTTTATAAGTTTACGTTATCTATCATTTATTTTAACTCGTTCTTTGATCTATACTAAATTTGACAAATTTGGAAACCAAATATTTAACGGAAAAGTGTTGGAAGTGTTTTTATCGACATTTCTCCTTTAAATATTTGACAACTTTGCTTTCACCTTCAAGATTTCATCAAACCTGTCAAACTTGACCGCTGTAGGCCTTATTGGGTCATGCAGAAACGGGGTGCACAAAGGCATTGTTTGTTCACCTTACCTTTCTAAAGTACTCTATCAAAGTAGGGTAATTAGATATAACATGTAGTTCATGATCAAAACAACTAGGGCCTCCCACTCGGGAGGGCCTTGTAGAAATGCTATGGTTCTTTAGCCTATTGAATCTAATCCTCAGTAACAGAGCAGACAAAAACGCACTTCTATCTATGTGTTGTCTACCCCCCCCCCCCCCCCCCCGGGGATTCGATATAAAGTGCTTTTTCAAACTTGATTGAATAATAATTTATCGAAGTTATCGAAGTTATTTTCTTATTTGTTTTTATCGGGTATAATTATTATTTTCGTATAAGCATTGATTCCACTGCCGAATCTTGCTCCACTTATAGAGGCATCTTTTTGCCATAGTAAATCATAACCCCAATATCCTGTTTGCAGCTCTTATGGATAGTGATATCATATAAAAGAGAAAGTCTGGGTAAACATTGGTAAACAAAATGTAAGAAGTACATGGAAGGAAATGCCAACACTCGTGATAACATATGGAGATGGAGTATATATTTTAAACTGTTTCTTCCTCTTCCCTATAAAGCCAAAATATTGACCCATGTTTAATTCATTAATCAATTGATTGGGTTTTTGTATGCTTTTGCCATTAGTTGAACCCCAGAGCTTTTGCAGCGGTGAGTGATTGCAATTGGTCATTGAGCAATTGTGCGCTAATCCGCTCGGCAAAGGGGTACGCCCTCTGCTGTTGATAGGAAATAGGACGCAAGGGAAGGGGTATTAGGATTATTCGTCGCTTTTAGAAAAAGGCAAGATATGATATCAGAGTTTCAATTGGAGAACTATACAAAACTACATCCCAAGTTGCTATACTAATATGTGTTACATGTACCCGACATAGGATTCAAAGGTAACAAAAAGGTTTTATTTTAGTACTATATGTATAATGAAGAGATAAGTGAGGATACACCTACGAATGCTTTCAAGTATGTATCAATATTATAATCAATGTGAATTGTTACATAGACGTACTGTCAACAACATGTTTTTGGGTAAAATCAGTATATCTGAGACTGCAACACTTGGCCACTCGAAGTAGGATACGTCTAGTGTTGGTCGTACATACATGTACATATGGTATCCAAATAAGGTGATGACATGGTATCCAAATAAGGTGATGACATGGTATCCAAATAAGGTGATGGCATGGTATCCAAATAAGGTGATGACATGGTATCCAAATAAGGTGATGGCATGGTATCCAGATAAGGTGATGGCATGGTATCCAAATATGGTGATGACATGGTATCCAAATAAGGTGATGGCATGGTATACAAATAAGGTGATGACATGGTATCCAAATAAGGTGATGGCATGGTATCCAGATAAGGTGATGGCATGGTATCCAAATAAGGTGATGGCATGGTATCCAGATAAGGTGATGGCATGGTATCCAAATATGGTGATGACATGGTATCCAGATAAGGTGATGGCATGGTATCCAAATATGGTGATGACATGGTATCCAAATAAGGTGATGGCATGGTATCCAGATAAGGTGATGGCATGGTATCCAAATATGGTGATGACATGGTATCCAGATAAGGTGATGGCATGGTATCCAAATATGGTGATGACATGGTATCCAAATAAGGTGATGGCATGGTATCCAGATAAGGTGATGGCATGGTATCCAAATATGGTGATGACATGGTATCCAAATAAGGTGATGACGAGACATGCCCGTTCTTTCTCCTCTACCCCTGGTCAGGGTGTTACCCAGGATTTGGACGCAGGGGGTCAAAATTGAGGATATTTGAAATTTAGGGGGTCGAAATGTAGTTACCTAATTTACAAGAGTGATCATAGCAACCTTATATATTGACATAGCAAAACAACGTATAGTTCTCTTCTCTGTGTCATTTAATGTAGCTATTGTCTTCTATAAGTGAAACTCTTGTAATATTTCCTTGGACTCAACAATTACAGAAAAATTTACAAAATACAACTGGGTTTTATTTTGCCAAAATGCTGGTGTAAGGGAGTCAAAATGACTCCCTGACTCCTGCCTGGTAAAGTCCCTGCCCCGCTACAGCGAGGGGGTGTAGGGAATCGTTCTGTTGCTCCCTCTGAACAAACAGCTTCTATGTGCTTATTACAGTAGCCAATTCGTTAAGAAAGCCTGGAAACTGTCTGATGAAGTAGCTACTTCAGACACTAACCAGTCAGTGGGTGACCAAAATAGTAGCCTTACATTACAGAATCACGTGTCAGGAAGTAAGGTAACTTTCCCTACCGAGTATCAAAGAAATGGATTTTCTCATAGTGTTGACAAGAGAGATGAGACTGGAAAAGAAAAAAAGATACAAGAAAATGGATATGCTCTTTACAAAAGGGGTCAGTTTCTACAAAAATATATTACAGAAAATATATTACAAAATGGCTATAAATCAGATCCAGTCACTTTGGGAAGGGGATGTAGGCAGGGTGACCCTGTATCACCCTATCTCTTTGTTATTGCAGCTGAGATTTCATACGAAATAATCAAAATATTAAGGGACTAGATACTGTAGGGGTAGAGCAAAAAGTTTTGCTGTATGCAGATGATACCACTCTTTTCATTGCACCTCAGAGAGTGTATGCAGGTTTTAAATGAATTTCCAGTCTACAGATAAATGTAGAAAAAAAACAAGGTTGTCAAAATTGGGGCGTGGAGAGACAGCAGGACAATGTTTTGCCGAGATTTAGAACTGGTTTGGACAAACAAATTCACATCTTTGGGAATCCAATTTGATGTTAATAACATGGCAGATATTACCAATATGAATATCAGAAGTAAAATTGGAGACATTAGAAATCTGACACGAATATGGACTCCACGGTTTCTAACTCCAATCGGCAAAATTACAAGCTGGTCTAAAAGAATATATCAAGAAGGTGAGGGATAGGCAGTTTTTCCAATGCACTATGGTGTGGATAAAATTTTAATTTTTGGAGATATTTACCTAAGCAAACTCAAAAAAATCAAAAATGTGTTCTGGCTTGACTACATAACTTCCATTGAAGATTTAATTGTGAAACGACAACCTTTCAACTTTACTGAAGCATGCGGTGTGCCGTACAATTCTAAAACATGCCATACCAAAGATAATACCTGGTTTAAAAGAGGGATTAAATTCATTGGTGATTTGTTGGACACATTAGGACAGATGGAAAGCAGAGAAGAGATAATTACTTAATAGGGCATTAGTTGCAACTTCTTAGAATATAAACAGTTGAGATTTAGATCACAAAATTTTATGAGAAACCATATAGATGGCACAATGTTCATGTAACCATGTCTACCCTTCCTAATTCAAATCTCAAATCTTTCTTTTAAAGGCTGTACACACTTCTATAAAAGTATTAAAAAGGGCCAACAGAAGTATACTTTTTCAAATAAAGGCAAAATGGGAAGAAAGTCTAAATGATACAGTCAATTACGATCAAATAAAAACATGCTTTAGTCTCAGTAATAAGACAACATAGTGCACCTATTTGAGGTTTATACAGTTAAAGACTCTACACAATAGATTAGAGACTCAGACATTATTACAGAAAATGGGCAAATCGGAATCTGATGCCTGTCTATATTGTAAAGAAATAGATACTCAAGTACATGCACTACTTTACTGTCCCTCAACCATTCAACTCTGGAGTAATGTTGAAAAATGGGTGAGAAAGGATATTCAACCTCATTACAAAATGTGTGACTGGGATAAAGTGTTCGGCAATCCCAAATCTTCCTTCCTAATAAATTCTATCATTCTTAATACAAAGAAAGTAATATACATGAATAGGCAAACTGGTAAGGAAATGCACGTTAACTTAGTTAAATACCATGTTTATCAACAACTTAGAGCAGATGAACATTAAGCAAATCTTAACATGACCATGCTCCACTTTAATGAGAGGTGGAATACAGTGTATGATTCCTTGAGGCACTTTGGTAATGGGTATTGAATTATTTTCCTATTTTTATTTGTAATGACTTTTATATTGTAGTTAACCTGATACATGCTTTGAGTATTATGTGATTACCTGTGTTTGAAATTCAATACGATGACGCATATGCATTCGTAGATGCAAGAAAAAAAACATCTCTTTGAGAATTAAAAAAAAGAGAGATGAGACTTATATCAGGAAGACTTATACAAACGTAATTACCTAGAACAAATATAGAGAGGATAGTAAGGTTGTCATTTTGACGTATTCTGACTTTTTAGATTCACTTTGCATCAAAACACCTATTCAAATTATTTATCTGTGGCATGAGGCTTCTATTTTTGATTATTTAAAGAATATATTTAGGAAAACTTTTATGGATTGGAGACTTACTTCCTGAGGACTACCTGTCGCCACCTCTGATCAACACTGAAGCATATAAGCAACTACATCAGATCCATATCCATGCAAGCTAGATATACAATGCTGAAGAGCGTGGCCCATGAATAAACATATTTTGCTAGAACTTTAAGTACATGCTTAGATGAATAAGAATAAGTGGAGGTAAAACCAACCGGTCAATCTAAACAACCAGGCTGCGGTGAATGGCCTAAAAGTTACGTTCTGCACATGTTGGTGCGCAGCTTTCTCTGTAATGTTAGCGGTACGTGAGCCCTCATTGGTCTTTGTCTCCTAGTGACGTCACACCGAGGCTAGATTTGGAGCCCTAGGATAGCCAAGTCTTCACTATATCGCATGTAGCAATTGGTCTCTCGTTAAATATCCATTCTTTTATTCATCTAAGGTAGATGATAGTACCACTGTTACATCAAACACCGTATCTCCCTTCATCCATTCCGGTTCTATTTCGCTGTCCCTTTGCGACTGAAACAACAGAACTGATGCTTAACTATCTTACCTACTTTTAGGTACAGTACAGACATTTAATTCCTGCACCAGTCGACAGTATGTCTGCAAATGCCTGGTTGCACAAACACCCAAGGACAAAATTAAGTCAAGTACATCAGTGGCCCACGCAGCTTGCGGATCAAAGCTACGTTCAGTTGTGAGATCGTCCATGCATCCATGCCCAGCAAACTGTGTGGCAATCGGGCATGCAGTCGTGTATTATGCCCAGGCTATCCACGCATTAAAGGACAATTCCACCATGGATAAAACAGAGGCCCAAATTGTATCTTATGGTATTCTCTACTTAAACCCAAGTTCCCACAAGTGCCAACCTTCATACAAGAAGTATATTGCTGTTTAAAAATCCTGACAGACACAAAATAAAGGCACTGGGGGCGGCCATTTTAGCCTGTTAATAGCCTCTAAGCAGGCTGTTGGTGCAACTAAGTCATTAGCAGCTATACCTTAATGCTTAAATAATAATGTTCAATAATTAAATGTTGGCACTGTTTTTGGACTTGTCGGTAACTCTTCTAAATAGTTTATTTCAGTGCCTACATTTAATTCCTTCAATCAATGCATAAGCAGCCCGGGCATAATACAGCACCGCACACCCGATTGCCATCCAGTTTCCTGGTCATGCATATGGATGCATGGATTACCTCGCAACTGAATGTAGCTTTGATTCGCAAGCTACATGCATGCATGGGCCATTGATGTGCTTGGCTTATTTCTTGAACAACCAGGTAAAGGCACACGTCTGGTCGACTGGTGCAGGAATTAAATGCCTGTACTGTACAATTTTGCATATACATTATCCTCCCTTTCCCTGCGGAAATTACATATACGTGTGTCTTTCATATCAATCTTGTGGAGAAATGCATTTATTCCAATAGATTGATGTTAATTTCAAATTGTATATTTTAAAAAGACATGTCTTTTGTATCATTGTTTTACAATATCCCATGTAAGATATTGGACTATTATTTGTTGTATATATATATATATATATATATATATATATATATATATATATATATATATATATATATATATATATATATATATATATATATATATATCGGCTGCCTTTTAGCTAAATTCAAGTAAAAGCCGTGATGTATAAACCTATATGCATGCAACCCGTAAGGGAATGATACTGTGCATTCAATGGGATGGATAATGATGGAAAGGATGATATTTATTGGCGATAGGGAATTTCTTCGCAATTGTTCAGTATTTTATGGCCATATAATGGTAAGCGCTAAGTGCCTGATTTTCCTAATGGTCCAATAACAACAAATATAGACAGACTACCCTGGGTTCATCACTCTCCACCCTAAGTACCATAACTAATGCCTATCTAACCTTCTTATTCCTCTAGCAACCAACAACCTGTCTACTTGGTTGTAACTTATATGGATAATTTTTGAATAAGAATTATTGATCTAAACTCAACTGGCAGCCCCCACGTATATGATATACTGTAGTATTCATAAATTGTCCTCATACAGTGAAGACATTTGATTCCTGCACCAGTCGACCGGACGTCTGCCAGTGCCTGGTTTTTCAAACGCCCATGGATGACATGCCAAAAATAATCAATCAATCACATCGATGATGCACGTACATGTAGCTTTCTAATCAAAGCCAAGTTCAGTTTTGAGATCATCCATGATGACCATGAACCCATTCCCAGGAAACTGGATCGAAATCGAGCGTGCGGACGTGTATTTTGCCTGGTCTTCCCGCGCATTTAGTGCAGGATTTATATGTCGGCACTGTGCATAACTCCGCACCCCGACGATATCCTCGAGGCAGCATAAAGTATGAGTTCATAATGCACATAGATATCTAGTCAAGTAGTGATCATAAAAAACATCCCATGATAATGACCTGAAACATTCCATATAATTTATCAATAATGAATAGATGTATACTTTCCAATTCCATTCTGAATTACTGGAATAAGATTATGTAATCAATCAACCATAGAAAAATGTAATTCGCCACTGGTATATGTTTTACATAATAGCTATCTATGAGATGACGCAGCAGTCCTAAACCTATTTTAGCGAGTATAATTGTAGTTCAGTAGGCAGCAATCATCATACTTGTCTGTGGATAAAGGATGATAATTGAAAAGCCCCATCTTAAATTTCATATAAACAAATCAAGAATTGCCTTATATAATATACTCCGTCATATATGAGTACGGTTGCACACATAATATCTAAACATATGTGGATAAAGCATTAGTGGGTAGCTTTACTTCGTTAAATAAGGAGTCCTTGTTTGCTACAGCAGCCAATCAGAAACAAGTAAAAATGTGGTTTTATTTATACTATGGTTGCTTCGAGAGAGTGGTGCAATCACATGTAGCAATATGGTCAGACATGCAGTGCCGACGTTTAATTCCTGCGTGGGCAGCCGGGGCTTAATATACGACCGCAGGCCCGATTGCCACCCAGTTTACTAGGCATCAATGCATGGACGTCCTCAAAACTGAACAATAGCTTTGATTAGCAAGCTACGTTGGTCATTGCTGTTTTTGGCTTATATATTTTTTATCCATGGGTGTTTGTACAACCAGGCATTGGCAGGCGTCCGGTCGAATGGTGCAGGAATTGAATGTCTTCACTGTAGCAATATGGTCAGATATATGTCGAGGTCACTCAAATAAATCAACGTGTTACATAGACTTGCTGCGTTGTTGACCAAGGAATGACATGGAATGACATCCTTCCGTCTGATATGAACGTGTATTTCCGCCTCATTTAACATCCTGCCTGTCTTAATTGCATGTGTATTTCCCTCTAATTTGACAGATAGATAGAACTATTGGACAGGAATTCACAATCTTTTTAAAATAGGTCATTTCCTTCATGGTGGCATCTTTATTTCTCTTCACTTTTTCTGCCATATTTTGACTAAGTCGTTACTAGCCAGTTGTGAGTGGTGGAGGAAACAAGGCTACCCGGCGAAAACCACCGCCTAACCCCACGGCAATCAGGGCAGGTAATACATGACATTTCATGACGAGTAATACATTTCAATATAGCACTTCAAAAGGGTATGGTTTTAATTTCTATCTAGTGATGAACCTAAAATATTTCCAACGTGAATAGAGTCATTACATTCCTTAGTGCTTTGATTCAAACATATATGACGCACTCCAAGATAGCATGTCGACAGTTTTTGCATAGAATAAGCTAATCAATTATTGACTGATACATAATTAATGAACGGATTAAGAAGTTGAAAAATAGCAGAAATGAAAAGAGCAACCTCAAGATGATCTACTTGGGATTTTCCGTTTTCGTATTCCGCTCCAGAACACAGGTTCCAATTTTATATAGATGTTAATAATGTAACTCGGATTTCGGTTACCTCGGATACTTTAGCTTAGTTCCTATTTGTCCGAGGTACACGAGGTTTTCTGTTTGTTTGTATGTATTTATGAACATATCTATGCATGCGTGTGTGTGTATATGTGTGTGTATATTTGTATGTATGTATGTATGTATGTATGTATTAATGTATGTATGTATGTATGTATGTAGTTAGGTAGGTAGGTAGGTAGATAGGAAGGTAGGTATGTATGTACATATATGTATTTACAATTGTGTGTTAGGTGGTAACTTTCTGCCACTAGCACCTATTATCAATCTATCTAATAATACAATTGTAGGTATGCAAGTATGTGTATGTATGTATGTATGTATGTATGTTTGCATGGTTTGTATGTAGGTAGGTATGTATGAATGTATGTAGGTAGGTATATTTATTTACAATTTGTGTGTTAGGTGGTAACTTTCTGCCACTAGCACCTATTGTCAATCTATCCTCCCTTTCCTCTCACAGGAAACAAAAGAATGCACGACACATAAAAGGTCTCACACCTGATGCCATTATTCTTATCAAACACAATGAGCACAAATATGGATTTTCCTATCAGCGTAACTTCATAAGGGCACATGAAACAAATAACGATGATCAGCAGTGTCAGGATGCTGGAAATAAGTGCTCCCATGCGTGAAGACGAACAGATATAATGATGTTGCTCTCACAGAGTGTCACAAACAACACGAAAGGGGAATAACGTCAGAAACGTACTCGTCCAATGGTATTAGTTAGAATGTTACTGCACCGCTGTATATAGATAGTGAAGATTAAGTGCATTATTTGTCATACCTTTTTAAATACACACACACACACACACATACGTACACACATATATAAATATATATATATGTATATATATATATATATATATATATATATATATATATATATATATATATATATATATATATATATATATATATATATATATATATATATATATATATATATATATATATATATATATATATATATATATATATATATATATATATATATATATATATATATATATATATATATATATATATATATATATGTATGTATGTATGTATGTATGTATGTATGTATGTATGTATGTATGTATGTATATATGTATGTATGTATATATATATATATATATATATATATATATATATATATATATATATATATATATATATATATATATATATATATATATATATTTATATATATATATATAAATATATATATATATATATATATATATATATATATATATATATATATATATATATATATATATATATATATATATATATATATATATATATATATATATATATATATATATATATATATATATGGAGTAGCGCACAGGTAATGTACGTACATATTTGATAATTAAAGGGAAAACGAAGGAGATGAGATATATTCAGTATATTTGAAAGTCTTATTGTAATCTGAAAACAATACTACAGAGTTGTTATTGGTGAAATGATATTTTAGAATATTTTTTTAGAGTCGAAATGTTTTATTTTTCTGTTCAGATACACTTTATATCTTTCCATGTAATATTCATCACATACTCTACCTTGATATGCTACGCAGTTATGGATTCTAGCTGGTACGTTTATACATCGTATATATAGATAGGTTTTAAAAGTTTAGCGTTTAGCTTTCGTTTGGAAGAAAAGCTCATTAAGTATGGGTGATTATGATTTTTTCAAAGTCTATACATGCACATATAGATTCACAAGGGGAACTCTTGAATAAGCTACTAGAAACAACGTTTTTTCATTTCGATAGTAAACATGCATCGTAATACTATCATTTCGCTAATATCAACATGCCTTGAGTAACTCTTTTCGATTCTAAGACATTATCAATTTGATTTACTCTTTGTTCTCCAAAGGATGATTGAATCCTTCTGATCTGTATCTTTTTAGTTTCTCCATTGATAAGTGCTGTATTACATATGCTTATGTTTTAAATCGTTTTGCTTATGTTACTCTGTGTGTGTGTGTGTGTGCGTGTGCGTGTGAAGAATGTCTCTGTTAATATAATCACGTTTAATAAAACCATTACAATATCATAGTATGAATAGAATGAGTAGATTGTGGAATATTCTTTAACCCCTTTAGATTTGGAGACGTTGCTGTTTATGTTGGGCTTGACAATTCCTTTTCCAAATATGTTCAATTGTTACCCTTATTGAGTTATAGTCAAAGGTGTTAGTTCATGTGTGCATTCCAGTTGCAAATAGGCTGTGTAACTTAGAACCTATATGAGTTATGCACATATTGAATAAGTACCATGGTCAATAAAGAGCGATATTCTATTTCAGTACACCATTATCATTAGATGAACCCAGACCTATTGGGTCAGCAGATAAATAAGATACCCCACAAATCAAGGTGTACTATACTAATTGTTTCTTAAGGTAAGTGTTATTGGAGTACATTACTATTCTATAATAACTAACATTTCCTTTTCTTTTCAATAATGGTCAATAGAGAACCATTATGATTATTCCCTCCTATATATCCATTTTACTTTCACGGTGAATCCCCGTGTTGTGTCACACCACGAGAACTGTGGCTTGAGTCTAGGTTAAGAATGAATGAATGAGGGCTTAAAGCCACATCGGCACACAAAGGCCATGTGTCATTAGTGTCATAAAGTTTTCCCAAAAAGTGGTCCTTTGTCATTGTTTAAGACAAAGCATATTAATTCTAGGTGAAAGAAAGAAAAGGGGAAGAGAAAGAGCAGAGCCTTAACATCCAGAGGACCAAGGGATCTATAAGATGCATGTTCAAAGATGTATATATCAATTAACTATGTGGATATCAACATCTATCCATTGACAATGGAATGTAATGCGCCTTTGAGCATGTGTATATGGAGAGGGCGCAATATCAAATGACAATATTATTACTGTATTATTATTATCATTATTATTATTATGATATTATTCACAGACAGGTCAACACATCCCCCTTCTTTTATAAGGCGAGCACGGTGCCACACCAGATTATATAGGGTTCCCTGGGAGGTGCCAGCTCCTATTGCACACCATTGAGCAAGCCAAGAGGCTGTGCCCCTTGCGGAGTTCTGGGTTAAGACGTGCGAAAATTGCCAGTGGCTTTACTTAAGCTGGTGGTTTCCCCAGTCACTGCATTTTCCATTACTCCCACACTAAAATGACTTGTCATAATTTAGTTGGATGATGGTAGAAGATGTGATGACCAGGGAATTGTAAATGTCATGACTGCCTCTATGGTGTGATCAATTTGACCAAGTATATCAACAAAAGCGTATGTTTTGATGAGAACTAAAGAAGTGTGTTCAAGAGAATGAAATATCGGTAGAAGAGCAAAATATTCGCTCTGTAGTACATTTAGAATGAAGGTGATGTTAGGAAGTCAATGTTTGTGTAATGGTAGCTGTCTTTACCACTCTCCAGACCACCAGATGAGTAGTTCAGGAAAGGAAAACACAAAAGATTCTTCAGGAGTCGTATTCTCTAAAGAGTTCTTCCCTGTGAAAACTACAAAACAAACAAATCATTATTGAGCGCATGGTCTCTTAGTAATATTCAATACAAAGGACATCAATTTTCAGTCTTCATTCTCATAGTTTATAAATGACAAGTTTCATTAGTTACAAATTCTTCAACAAGCTGAGGTGGTAATTTAATACCTTGACCAATCCTTAGGCATAACCTGAATAGTATGATACTATGTTGTATAAAGGGGGTACAATTATGGTTAGGTTTGGGGAGATAGAGACCATATCTGGCAGATTAAAGTGATAAATTGATTGCAAGTGGAATAAGGATAAAGGTAGGGAGATAGTGGTAGGAGAATGGTCCTTTTCAGATGATATGGTTTTCGTGGCGCAAGGAAAGGGAGAATTAAAGTTGTTGAGAATGGTTGCGGAGTATAATAGAGAGTGGAAAATGCAGTTTAATTCGTCCAAGAGCAGAGTAGTAAATATAGCGAAAAGACGGAACAAAGGCAAAGGATGGCAAGTGGGGGAAGGACAGGTGCGGGAAGGGGGTGCTTATTGTTTGGAGATAAAGGAGCAGGAAGAGTACAAATACTTGGTAATTTGGTTTGCAGTGATGAACGGTATGTTTAAAACACCAGTGGGAAATGTGGTCAGAAAAGCAAAGAGACTTAAGGGGGTGATGAAAAATGTTACTGCTCACACATACCAAAGAGCAGGAGTAGTCATAAAACTGTTGGAGGCTATAGCTATCCCTAGCATCCTCTATGGAGTGGAGGTATTTGATATAGTAAAGCATAGTAAACAGTTATTGCCTGGCTTGTTGGTGGATAGTGCAGATTATCACCCCGAGAAGGAATTATTTCCCGAGGGCAACACCCGAGGGAAGTAATTCCTTCGAGGGGTGATAATCTGCACTATCCACCAACAAGACAGGCAATAGCGGTGTTGTTATACCGAACATTTTATAGGCCTAACAAACGGCATTTTTTTAGGACAGGATCAGAGCTGTTTTTGCAGATTCCTCCGAGCTAGATCATCTTGACCAATATCTTCATCATATTTTTTGGCCGAAAGTGAAAAATGATAGTCTTCGAAGCCAGTGTTTTAGAATACTAGTATGACAGATATGAACCCCCTGTAGGTCAAAGGTTATGTCACAGGTACCTTGAATCATGACAGGACCTGAACATCTGCAATTACTATGTAAACCACATGCTGTAAGTAATTTTGAGACTTATGGGAACATTCAAAAATGTTTTAAAATACACATCGTGCAGACCCCCTGTGGAGGTAGGACCTTGTTGTACCTTACCTTGTATCTTCAAGCACAATGTTTATACAAGTTTAGTTTATAGAAGATGATTATTTGTACTGTACTTTCATAAATGCAATTTATGGCAAATAAATATACAATACAATACAATACTTACCTAAGACATGAATGATCAAATGGTAGAGTTTGATTTTCAAGTAAAAGGCGAGTCTTGACTTTTTGCCAAAAAACGAAACACAGCCACATATGTTCTTTAAGGGTGCCATATCACATCAAAATAGCCACATGGATAGTTTATCCTTATTCGGTAGTTATGAGATGTAACCTATACAATAGCATAAGCGCTGTTGTCTTCATTAAACTCAGTTTTCAGTATTCAAAGTGACACGGGTATAGAGTAGTTTTCTACCTTAAACTTCTCATAGTAACTAACTAAAAGGGAAGGGAGCTTTTTCAGGGCGAGGTGCATTCGAGCAGGTGAGTGTGAGGGGTTAATATGGAAGGGAAAAAAGGTAGTTGCAATATTTTGTTGAAAATATTGAAAATAACAAGGTTAACACAGTCTATATGTGGAGTATATAGGAGTTGAGTGTTTGCGTGCGTGTGGGGGGTTACTTATATGTGCAGGAAATTGAAATGTATATTGTTTGAATCCAACTCACAATTAGATAGGACACCACGAAATGGGTTGTTTTATCCCGTATAAAGAGTAGTCCTTCTTCCATGGCTACATTATTGCTGCAGAGGCATGCGTTTATCACCTTCCCAGACTAGAGACTTGGGATTAGAATTACTTTACCTGCTGGGGAACGACCTGGCTGCATCACCTGTGCATATGATCCGATAAGCCCCGCAATCAGGATTATCTCTCAGCGCATCTCCCTGACCTAACCTGGTCATATGAGGTACGTGTGTACGACTCACACTCATCAAGAAGTGCTGGAAAGATAACTCGATGACGCAGGGCTACGATGGACCACTCAGAGGCGCAGAGAGGAGGGTGTTTATTGTAGGGATGCCTCAATGGCCAAGCGATGTACCGCATAATGGCTAATTTTTCCATGTAACAATTTTCCCCAATTTTTCATTTTGGGGTGTTTTCGTTTCTAATATTCCCGAAGAGAGGACATATGTTGCTTTTTTCCTTTCTAATTTTCCAGTTGTATGTACAATTTTAATGTTAGTATGCGAAAGAGTGTAGTATATTAAACTAAGGTCAGGATTTATCCGTGTTTATTAAGTCCGGACATGCACTATATTGTTTTTTTTCCTGTGTTGTATATTCCCGTTTGAAAGCATTCGGGGAAAAAAGGGAAAATAAAACCGACGGAAAAATTAGCCGTTTTTCAGTTACTGTAATGCATTGCACAATTACATCTAACAGTGTCTCACCACTGCACAAAGCTCGAGTGTAAAATCCCTCCGTACGAAAAGTCTCATGCATGAAAATATCGTGGCAGGGAAACTCCCTGCATGAAAATGACATTTTCATATGAAAAAATACATTTTCATACTTGAAAATGAAAGCTTTGCCTCAAAAAATTGTTTATGGATGAGAATTATATGCATGAAATAATGCACAGCCCGAAATTCCTGGGACTAAAAATCATCACAGGAAATATTTAGGGCAAAATTTTCATTTTGGAATCTATTATCATGCTTGAATTTTTCATGCCACAATTTTCCATGCATGAAGCTTTTCCTACGGGTGAGTACTGACAATAATTGTAGTGACTTGGGGTTGCTCAGTCAGCCAGGCACTCCTAACCCATGATTTTATGTCAATTACTTTTTTACGAAACTACATGCTTTTTACTGTTTGAGTCATCACACAGGTAGAAGAGGGATATTTTGAGCAATCAAATTAATATCGTAGAGAAAAATTGGAGCTTAATGCGCTCATAATCGAAATCGCAATCAATGTCTATTCCACCCTTGGGAAACTATGCTTACGTCAGAGTGTTTTTCGTCACCTGGGTGACATTTCTGTTTATCTTATCTTGATTGTGCTGACACTGACGGTCGCAACTTTCACCGCAGCACATATACAGTATAGACATTTAATTCCTGAACCAGTCAACCAGACGTCTGCCAATACCTGGTTGTACAAACACCCATGGATGACATGTCAAAAGAATAATTCAAGCACATCAATGACCCACGTGGCTTGCTAATCAAAACTACGCTTAGTTGCGAGGTCATCCATGCATCCATGATAGGAAATTATGCCTGGCGTATATTATGTCTGGGCTGCCCACGCATTTAGTGAAGGAATTTAATGTTGGCAATTTAGAAAAAGGATATGTTGAGCAATTAAATCAATATCGTATAGAAACATGGGAGCTTAGAGCGCTCATCATTGAATCGGCATCAATGTCTATTCCAGCCTTCGGGGAACTAGCCGTACGTCAGAATATCTTTCGTCATATAGGCCCAACCGGATGATATTTCTGTTTACCTTATCTTGATTATCTTGATTTTATTATCTTGATCAACACTGCACATTTATCGGATATAGGGGAATTACGGGTGAACGAAGTTATAAGATTTACATACAATGAAATGCTAAACGATGAGTATGACTGTGAAATACATCGAAAAACATAACTTTTTGAATATAGATGGAGAAAATGTAGGGCGAGTCTTCGCTCTAAATTCGTGTGAACAATCTATTTCTGTAATTCATTTATATTTTCAAAGAATTTGAATAGGGAGTGATAATCGTAAAATATTTGTTTCCTCTCAAGTCATATAGTAGGAGTGTATTATGGGTGTCAAATGTGCTATTAAATTTGTTGAATCTATTATGTTTTGTGATATACAGAAATTCCATAATTGGAATATTATGATTATGGATATTACAGTAATACAATGTACAAAAATGAAATAAAAATCCGATCACGTATGTGTGTGATTTGAAATTTTTAAAAACACTGCACAAATATACCACATCAAATTGATATTGAGTACGTGGCCATTTGCAAATCAACGTAGAATGTGTATTTATAATCAGCATTAGATTACCGACAAAATCTGCGAAAAGGACCTGCCTTGTTTCGTTTGCATATGATGTATACACATGGTCAGACAACTTTGAACAATGCTAATTGATTGTGTAATATTTGAAAGATATTTGAGGAGGTCGTGTTAAACCCTTCCAATACTGAGGCTGATTCGTCCAAACCACGAGGACGCATTTTTTAACCATTTAAACCCTGTTATGTTGATATTCATTGGATAGGTCTCGCTGTGTACTCTCAGATGAGTACCTATTTGCCAGGTTTTTTAAAAATAATTTTCTAGGTTTTTTGCATCCTTTTGTATTGGCCAAATTAGCCACCACCAGCATGAGGGTCAAACCCATACAAGTTTCAGTCAAAGTCCACTCAGAATAAATGCTTTGATATAAAGATGTTCCCACATAATATGTGCCAAATCATATACATGCCCCTGATGTGGATGGGTTAAATAAATACACATATTTGGGAAGTACAAATACCGGTACCCATGTGTTTGCAACTATGATTGGTGACTGATATGAATCTCATTTTCTTCGCCAAGATAAGGCCCCCTTTTTCTGTTTTATGAGAAATCCCTCATTGATTTTGGGGCCCTCATTAAAAGAACAAGTTAAGGAAAGTTGAAATGTTATTCCTTAATAGCTGTATTTGTACATATGTTATAATAAGAAAAGAATATATATATATGTATATATATATATATATATATATATATATATATATATATATATATATATATATATATATATATATATATATATATATATATATATATATATATATATATATATATATATATATATATATATATATATATATATATATATATATATATATATATATCAGCTCTCTCTCTCTCTCGCATTGATTTTGGGAAAAATCTTCCTAATTGTGGCCTAATTATTGTACATCTCGACGCATTCGTTAATAGAGTATCCGAAAGTTTTGTAAAGATACTGTGATTCTTTTTGATATTTGATGGACCGTAGAAGTTGGTATCTGATGAACACTTCCTCCGTGGCATGGCGCCACTTACATAGATATAATATCATCTATCCTCCAGAGGTGTCTACGATTGTAGAACTGGAATGTATGCAACAATAAATGGTAACTATTGCGTTATGTTTTGCCCCTTTATGAAACGCAGAAAGCGAGCGTAGGTTATATGATTGGCTTAAACATAATAATAAAAGTTTTTTTGCTACGAACTGTATGCCAGTATCTTGTAGATTTCAACATTAGATGTTTTGTATTTATCTAAGATTT
This sequence comes from Maea johnstoni, assembly GCA_963942565.1. Taxonomy (NCBI): domain Eukaryota; kingdom Metazoa; phylum Annelida; class Polychaeta; order Spionida; family Magelonidae; genus Maea; species Maea johnstoni. The sequence continues at coordinate 10,906,112 of OZ012693.1, read as the reverse complement.
AAACGAATAGCTTGCTTGTGTAGCAATGTGGTTTACATGAAACATGCCTGCAAATGGTTAAACCCAAAACGTTAAGACCAATTTTATGTATGGACCTCAAATTGAATGAATCAAATTGCCCATGGACCCACTGGTTATTCAATACTACACGTCTGCATATATATATATATATATATATATATATATATATATATATATATATATATATATATATATATATATATATATATATATATATATATATATATATATATATATATATATATATATATATATATATATATATATTATATATATATATATATATATATATATATATATATATATATAAATATATATATATATATATATATATATATATATATATATATATATATATATATATACATATATATATATATATACATATATATATATATATACATATATATATATATATATATATATATATATATATATATATATATATATATATATATATATATATATATATATATATATATATATATATATATATATATATATATATATATATATATATATATATATAAATATATATATATATATATATATATATATATATATATATATATATATATATATTATATTTATATATATATATATATATATATATATATATATATATATATATATATATATATATATATATATATATTATATATATATATATATATATATATATATATATATATATATATATATATATATATATATATATATACATGTGTGTGTGTGTGTGTGTGCGCGCGCGCGCGATTTATGTTTGTGTGTATGTATGTAGGGGGTCCATATGCAAGCTTTGAAGGCGCTAGGTTTCACTACTTGCAAAAGATGTCACCACTATGCACGCGGCAATACTAGCGCCACGCAGTGTCATTTTAGATATTCAAATAGTGCTCTGCCGCATCAGAGAGTTCTCCATCTCTTCTGCCGTGTTATATGATCTTTTCAACCAAATGTAATACCGTGTGTGGCTTACTAGTTGTCTTTCAGAGAGCATTCAAGGATCTTCTGAGAGTCACATCCTGGTACTACAAAACAGACATTTAATTCTTGCACACTAGGCCAGTCGACCGGACGTGTGTCTATGTCTGGTTGTACAAACATCCATGGATAATATGTCAAAAGAATGAGCCAAGCACGTAAATGGCCCACGTAGCCTGCGAATGTAAGCTACGTTCAGTTTTGAGGTCATCCATACCCTGGAAACTTGTTGGCGATTGGGTGTTTGGTGGTGTATTGTGCCCCGGTCGCCTGCGCATTTAGTGCAGGAAGTAATTGTCGTCTTCACCACCTTTGTACACTAGCTTAAAGTAAGTGCTATAACTGATTCTGCCATTTTCATCGCAAAAGATAAGGTGATTTTCTTTTGAAAACAATGTTTTCGTTTTCCCTTTAAGAGAAAATGATTTTCAGTAAATGGTTAATTGAAAATCAATTTCCTTTAAAGAAAAATGCAGAAAATACGTTTATTTTTTGCAAGGAATACTAGTATGGGTTTCCTTTGAGAAAATTAACTTTCCTTCCTATAAAGAAAATTGATTTTCATTTAAAGGAAATGCTGTTTATTTGCAGGAATGTGAATACATGATTTTCGCCCTCGACGCCATTGTTCATACTGTACGTGAAACGTTCGCAAATCTAACAATCTGAACACACCCAGAGCATGTTCCTTTTAGAAGCCATTGTACATACCGTGTCGCTAAGTGGCTGGAAAAGTGCATGTTCCTACTAGTAGGGAAAATTTGCCGGAGAAATCGCAGAGGCTGTAAAATTAACGACATCTAAAGGCATGTATATATATTTACTATTGTATTTTTATTTGCAAAGGCATAAAGTTGGGAGATCGAAAAAGTTTGTTCCAAATCTAGAAGACCTTTCACGCAATTATTACTTTATATCTGATAAATTGTCAAAATGTTACTACTTGTTTCACCTTTCTCGGTTCCCAGTGTCATTTTCCTATTTGATATAAAGGTAACACCCCATACCAATAGGAAAATGAGCCAGGCTGCCAGTCATTGCTTGAAATATATTTTTCTTCCTTTTCTATATTGGTCGGGAAAAAATGAATTTAAATTTATTTTATGTCCTCAATAAACGGGAGTGAAAATAAATTTAAATTTATTTTCTCTCCCCAATAAACGGGAGTGAAAACAAATTTAAATTTATTTTCTCTCCCCAACAAAACTGTAGTGAAAATATATTTAAATTTATTTTCTCTCCCCAATAAACGGGAGTGAAAATAAATATAAATTTTATAATTTCTTTCACACTTGGTCCATCGTACCTAAGATACTTTTTATCCAATTGTCATATCAGTTACTTAAATAATCAGCGAGGATGCCACTTACCATATCCCCAGGGCCAGAAAGCCACATTTGCTTAAAAATCTCTGCCTGGCCCAATGATA
>OZ012693.1:10865630-10903478 GCA_963942565.1 Maea johnstoni | reverse complement strand
CCAATAATATCCAAGAGTTAATGCTCATCTAAACTAAAATTGTGTTTAGTCATCCAATCAAATTGGCTGGTACGAAACCAACCATTTCCACAACAACCGGCACCGCCTTGCGGTAACTTTGAGAACTATCGCTTATTTAGTAAATAAGTAGGTCAATCAATCTTCACAAAAGGTTTGAATGTCTCAGTGCGTGTTGCCCATGGGTCGTCTGCATGTCCTTCGAAAATGGATATATCTACATTATCTTAAAGGCGTATTCATTAGGCGAGTGAGAAAAGGTAAGTTGGAGTGTGTTATTATGTAAGTTATTGATTATTTGTTCGAGTTTTCAAATGGATGTTAGTTGCCGCAGTCGACCTCCTGTGATTAGTTTAAAGTTTCACTTTCAGTTTTAGCTTCAAGAACTTGCCAGTGAGGCATCGACAAGTTGACATCAATATTGGTGGGAGGCATGTATTTGGGGGGAGGCATGTATATTTTGGGAAAAAATAATCTATCTCTGAAAATTAGATAAACATAAATGGTCGCTCAATATTTGGGAAAAAATATGTCCTTCCCTTAGAAAATAAGAAAAGTAGTTCTCATTTTCTCACCTATTCATAGCATCCTGACCACAACCCATTGTCTTGAGATCGTCGATGTGTATCTTTGTGCAACTCTCTTTTGTTTCGAGCGCTCAGGAGTGATCAGCGAGGTATGTCCATTACTATCAAAGGGGTTCCCATGCCTCCACACACAAGATTTCTCACTAGAATTTTCAATGTTATGGTCTGTAAAAATCTTCAGGGGTAAAAAATCAAAAAAATACTTTTTATTGGGCATAGTCAATGATATCCCTAAAGTAACTCTGAACCTGCAGTAACCATCACCTGCGTAATTAATGAGAACTAGCAGCTCCCCGTGCGCTGCACGGATGGATTCTCAGTCATACTCAAGCATGCGCACTGAGTAAAGAGGCAGAGAATAAAACGTAACACAATCAAACTACCCTTACCACCCAAACATTAGAACCCTTACTGAACCATTGGCATCGCTCAGGGTTAAATGAGTGATCGTAAGGATCGCTGGCTATGAATGGATTAGTAAACCATTTTCTGATGAAAATAATATGTACTTACCTTCATGCTCTACATAATGCATTCATATAATAGCAATGATCAACTTGAAGAAGAAACAAACACGTGTGTGTGTGTGCATCTTGACTTTATTTCAACAATTCATTGATATTCATTTTAATTAATCATGTTTATAACATTTTCCAATAGAACACATACATTTGATTAATAAAATAATAAAAATAATAAAATGATAGTGGGTTAAATGGATTCTAAGGTGCCCTGGCCATGAATGGGTTAAAAAATATCCCTTAACTAATTCAGCGTGGCAATTAAAGGATTACATGAATAAATTAAGGTGATTTGGCCATGAATGGGTTCATTTAACAACTTTTAAGTCATACTCCATCACGCGCGGCTGAGGTAAAGTAACTTTTGATATATTCTTGGTGGGTTGAGGGTTAAACAAATGGTCATCATGTTCTCTGGCCATGAATGGGTTTATTCAATATACCTTAACATTACCTGGGTTGCAAAAGATTAAACGATTGATATTTAGGTGCATCTGTTGTGAATGGGTTAACTTAATAACCTTTGGTATATTCTTGGTGGGTAAAGGGCAAAATGAATAGTCATCCGGTGCTCTGGCCATAGAAGGGTTAATAAAATAGCCCTTAAATAATTGTGGGTGGCGAAAGTTTACATGAATTGTGATCAGGTCCTCTGGCCATAACTAGGTTAATTAAATAACCTTTAACATATCCTGCATTGCAAAAGTTAAATGAATTATATCAAGGTGCATTGGTCATGAATGGACTAATGAAATAACCCTTAACCAATTATGGTTGATAAAGGGTTTAACGAATATCATTATGATGCTCTGGCCATGAATGAGTTAACAACATCTAATATATTTTTTGTGGGTAAAGGGTTAAATGAATGGTCATCAGGTGCGCTGGCCATGAATGGGTAAATCAAATAACCCTTAACATATTCTGGTTTTCAAAAGGTTAACTGATTTGTTCTAAGGCGCATTGGTCATGAATGACTTTACTTAAGAACCTTTAATATATTATCGGTGGGTAAAGGGTTTACTGAATTGTTTTCGGATGCTCTGACCTTAAATATGTTAATCAGATAACTCTTCACTAATTCTGGGTGGCAAAGTGTTAAATGAATAATCTTAAGGTGAATTGGCCAAACATGGGTTAACTTAACAACCTTTGATATATTCTGAATGGGTAAAGGGTTAAATGAATTACCCTAGGATATTACATAGATTCATGTTTTACATAATAAACATACATGTAAATAGCAATGATGAATGTGAGCAACAAAGAGTGTGTCTGTGCATGTGTTAAATACAATACCAACTATATTGCATTCACTCATTCCACCAAAAGAGCGTAAAAATACTGCCTCACTTAAAGGAAATATGAGGAACACAGAACTATGATAAAATAAACTTAAATTGTTACTATGAAAAGGATTAATTATTACAAGTCAGTAATTATTTTTATAATGGTTAATGTGAGTGTTTTTTAGGTGAGTGGATCTATGGCATAAATACCATCCGAACCATAGCAAGACAGTAGTGAATAAAAAAAAAATCCTGTATCCCCATCAAGATTCGATCCGGGTCCGACTGCTGTTCAATTCAGTACGCCAACCTGCCTAACCATTACCCTAACCTGCTGTTCGATATCTGTTCAGTCAAAATTAATTTAGAATAGATGGCGCTGTAAGTCAAAGATGTCGGCCATGACATACTCTCTACTACAAATTCTTCCCCCATTAAATTCGAGTCTTACGGGAGCAGGAACGTAATTATGCGGGTTTGAGTGATAAAATTTATCATGACACAAAAATCATGTTTTCTTATATTTGCTAAATGGTACTGATTTGTAATTTATTCTTGGCTCAGGTGTTGCTATTGCACTGAACCGAGACCACTATAAAGCCACAGAAACAGCTTCTCAATGAACATAATGTTTGTGTTTTCCCAGCCCAGTTATTGCCATAGCAGAGCGCTATATAATGCTCATTTTGGAAGCCAGCATCAACTTAAAGTCATGCAGAAGGGACGGTCAAAATATCATAATCAAGAATAATATCTCACAATACATAACAGTTAAGTTCGGCTCTACATCCTTAGGTGTAAGGCCAAAGGCATTGTACATCAACTGCTTTAATTGTCTCTCAGCACTGTCAAAGATCTAGGGTACATATCCATTCTTTTCTTCGTCTAAGCCATGGTAGAAATACGAAATAAATGAAATTCTAAACCAATTTTCTTTTAAGAAGAATGAAATTAAATATATTTAGTGAATAAATACTCAGCAGGGAATGTGTGGTTGGCCATTATAGCATCTAAACGAGAATGAAATATACCAGTAGAACAGTATCAACCACCTCACAGTAGCAAAGAAAAGCCAATAACTATAAATATATATAAATTGACCTGGATACATTTCTAGTTATCCACCCATACCAAATGTGTGCCACCTCTATACCACTACTGCAAGTGTGGTTTAGATATGTTTGTAAACTGTAAATATATTGCCTGGAGGTCTTTTGAGTATTGTCCAGCTGTTTCAATACAATCCTAGCCAGGCACAGATGTACCTATATCTGTACCTCATATCTCCAGGAATTGAACAGCCGTATACGCTATACCATACTCCAACATGGCAACAGTTTTAGTTCCATGATATTCAGTTTTGCAGTTTTATATTTGAAATGTGATGATTTGTGATCTGTACCAGTAGATTTTTGGTATCGACAGAACCCAGAATGTTTATCAGGAGAATATTCTGTGAGTATGCTTAAAATCTGTTTGCTATTGATCTTTATTTTTGATCATGTGTCACTATTTAACGGTGGTGTTGGTGTGTTTTAGCGTAGATATACTATCCAGAGAAAATCCGATGCAAAGTGATGGGATTAGGAGTGAAGATGAAAGGAGTGGGAAAAATGGTACAGGTGTGAATCCATGTGCCAAAATAGAGATGCCGGCGCACGGAACCATGTCTCAAGGTTTAGTTTATATATGGTTATGGCCAATTCAACAGTAGTATCAACATCAGTGCTGAATCAAAGTCTGACTCTCTAATCAAGATAGAAGAAGATAGAATGTTTTGACCCCTGCCGTAATTCGATTACACCTGTAGCGATATGGATTAGGGTTGATCGGACATGAAAACTTCCAAATAATATTAAGCCTCAATGGAATGACCATTGAGAATATTTTTCTTCAATGATCATTCAAGATTTCTGTCTGATGTTGGTAGAAATAGTTGTGTCCTACACTAGTGGTAGCCTCTTTAGCCCAGCCTAGTACAAATGCTGAGCACACAGGTCAGTAAAATGATAAGCGCACTCTATCAGACTGGTTGAAATAGAGAAATAATAGCATTATGGAAATGCAACACTTATGCCTAGGCCCTGACTGTCAGCAAAGCAGCTGATTGGTCAATTAGGTTCATGCATTTGATATCAGGCCTAAACAAAAAATATGTTCATTTCCTATTACATGCTAGAAGAAAATAGGGTAGGTAGGTAGGGAATTTATTTTATTTTATCATATATTTTTTTCTCATCTCCATGCTGTATTAGATGTAAATGTTAAGCAAAATAGCAACAGTTAAAGTAGTGGGGTATCTAGATTTAAATCCACTGAACTAGTATTATATGCTGATATTTGATGGTTTCTTCTTTTTTCAATTTCTTTTGGATGCCATGCATGGAATATGAAGCAATTACAAACTTTTAGCTTGCTTTTTAAAAATATATATATTTTGGGCAATAAAAAGATTAGGGTAGGGGCCAAAAATTAGGGTAGGTAGGGTTATAGGAAACAAACATTTTTTTTTAGGCTTCATGAATCTTGAACACAACTGAGTGGCTAGCAAAAGAAAATGTAACAATCAAAACTTAAAGGCCAGGACATTATTCTTTAAGTGAAAAGAACACATTCTACTAGTAAATACTGATTTATGGCATAACACAAGCCATTAGCTCCAAAGGAAACTTAAGATATTATAAAAGGTAGGGATTAAACTGACAAAACATACTTTCCATATCATCATGATAAGATTTAATGTTTGTTTCTGCTCTGCTATATTCAATATTCCAAATGCATATAGAGTGCCTGTGGCGGATCAAGAGGGGGGGGGGGGGGTTGAGGGGCTGGTTTTTCTTACTTTGGCCACCAGTTACAATTGCAATTCTTGCCTGTCTTTTGTTTCATGAGGCCTTTGAGGTAACAGGCTGATTGGTGTCAGGTGAACATCCTATTTGAGTGGATTATCTGCGGCTGACGGACGGATACGCAATTATGGTCTGGGTGTTTATTTAGCAGACTATGAATAGAAAATTGTTATTTAAGCTTGGAAAACCTCAGGTCTGTTTGGCGAGGGGGTGGGGATGGGTATGTCAACCTCTGAAACTTCTAGATCATTTGAATTCTTCTTATCCTTTGAAGGAGATCTGTTGTCTGGGATATACCATTAACCTTGATTTGTATGTAAGAGGTGATTAAGAACTGACCAGGTGGTGAGTGAAATCATCTACCTCTAAGAATACAAAAACTTTCAACTTCATGATATGAGGAAAGTTTTAATGTAAAATCAAGATGGCGGATACAGGGGGGGGGGGGGGGGGGGGCGGGGGTTCATCCGACCCCCTCCGACCTGGCTGTTGAGTCACTTTGCGCCACCACGCCACTTGTGGATAAGCATCACAACTAATTGTTGTTTTTTTCTCTCTATTTCTCTCATTATGAGATATCAATATTTTGTGTTCTGGCCAGTTCTGACCAGCCTGAAAGACATGAAGTCTTCAAGTCTCTGAGGTGACCTAGATTAGCTGGAGCTTGAAGCAGAACAAGAGATGACCATCTAGTAAATAATTACATTTATCATTTCCTGTATTGATTTGGTTTGTATCATGATCCTTTAAGTGACATGAACAGCTATTATTTCTAAAATAAGGTCAACTGAAGGTTTAAATTAAAGCTATCATTACTCTGAAATGCACTTTACAGGAACTAAAGTTTTGCTACATCATTACAGGATATGGCCACACTGCCAGTCGTCCTGGACACTCCACTTGTGGAGTCTCCAGGACGATCGATCGCACACTGTGATACAGCTGTGCTTCCTGTCATTCGCACTCCCTAGAGAACGCTACCCACCTGGCCGGCACTGGCGTGCAGGTCCTTATCTATATGGGTCAAATGCAGCCAGCTAGTAGCAGTGTAGGATGGAGTGTTGACGCTAGATGTGACAGCCATACAGATTTCCACTTGCAGCAGAAAATTGAATATAAAAGCGGTTTTAATAGAAATGACTACAAGAAAGTGGTATATTTAGTTTAGGAAGTATACGATACTCTGGCGTGTAGCTTAATATATAGGAGTTTTAGCATGCTCTTGAGGGTTGTAAGTTGTAACAAGTGACTTCAAAAATTCTGTGTGACCATATCCTGTCATGATGCTACATGAAGTATTAGTTCTTGACTGATTTCACTTGAAATAATTGAGTTCACTTCCTTGGTACAGAGGCCTTTAGGTTTTATCCTACCCATTTGGATCTGTCACCACATCTACATATCAAATATGTGTGACTTTGTAAGTGGTTACCATTTAAATCACTCATTTTTCAGAGTTAAGTGACACTTACTCTAGCTCGTAATGTGAACATCGAAAGGTAGGACCAGAGGCATGTATACATGAACAATTCGAAAGCAAGGGATGTTTTTTTGAAATGGATATTTTTGGTGTTTTTATGTGCAGAACTAGAAATCAATATTTCTATTGGAAAAAAAGTTTGAGTATTTTAAGGTTGCCTCCTATTCTACTTGAATGTTGCTTTCTATTGAGCCCTGGTCATGTTTTCAGAAATCATTGTCAGTGGCGCCCCTGGTGTCACTTTTAAGAACTAAATTGAACCCTCCCCCCCACTTCTCATCTCCTGTATCCGCCCCCAAGTGCAGATGTCACCTCCCATGTTGTATTTAAATGTCTGGATGAGTTATTGTAAAACACTTGAGCATGTGCTCTTTAAGATCTCTGCAAAAACTACAGTAATTGCTTCATCCATGATCTATGGAATTGTTTTATAGTTTCGCAAGTAAATGTAAAAAAATTCTAATTGTTAAGAGTTAAAGTGTTTCTTGCAATGAGTAGACTTCTTAGATTTTGGACCCAACAATCTATGGTTGCTCATAAGCTGCCAGTGGTGACAATCACATATTCATTTGAACAATAGACTTGTTAGTTTCCATCTTAGTCAATAGATGGCAGAGCTTGTTGTGCACAGCTAGCAGTTCTATATGTAAGTACATGTAGTAGGTAAGAAATGTAAAAGTTACTATTTTGATAAATTTGTTTCCAACAGTCCAGTGGGAACTTATTCTGTTTTTTGGTCTTAAAATATTTTGGTTTTATTTGTTTACTGGCTTGACTCTGCAGCAATACAGAAGAGTCATAAGTGGTCTTACAATAACTCTGTTCAAGGGTCCCCAGGGCAGTTTCTTAGCCCGCAGGGCGTCTGGGTGTCATTTGGACTTCCAAACCTTCAAAACCCCAAAATGAGGACCCACATTTTCTTGTGAAGAATTTCTAGAAATGCCAATTTTAACCAAATAATTTTGATATTTTCCCTTCAAAGTGAATACTAGGACATTACTTAAAGGTATTAATCAGTTTCTCAATAAAGAAAATGTATCATAGTGGGTGTAAATTGAAAAGTGAAAAGTGCCAATCCTTAGAAAATCAACATTTTGAAAGGTAAAGGTGGGAGTGTTTTATCAACTCAATTGTCAGTATTGAAACTAAGATCAAAGGATTTAACCCTTGCCCCTTGGACCATCACCTTTGATCAGATTAATGTAGTGTCTGTTGTTTGCTGGTGTACACAAAAAGAGCCAATCCTTCACTAGAAAATCAACATTTTGAATTGTAAAGGTGGGAGGGTTTGATCATCCCCTTTAAACCATGTCAGTTGTTGTTGATAAATAGTATATTGTCCAATCCAGATAGTGACATTCATTACACACAAGTGTTAAAAATCCGGCCAGCAACGAAGGCTTATAATGGACCAAATACAATCATAAATATACCTATAAATATTATCAAATATACATTAATCATATACATTGTACGATATATTATCTAGTCAATCATAAAAATCTTATAGTGAGTCTTGTATATAAGGAGACACTTCTTTTGTACACAATTTTCTGATACCCATCTAAAATCAAGCCAGCCGAGTTTATGTCGAATAGATAAACATGACAAGTATGGTTTAATAACAATCAGTTGCTAGTTAACATTTGTGACCTCTTGTTGTACATCCTATTGTTAATAATAAGTATGGAAACTAATGTTAAAGGGTTTAACCCTTGCCCCTTGGACCATCACATTTGATCAGATTAAGATATATACAACGTTCCTTTACTTACCCGAGTAAGCGCGGGGTAAGCGACAGATCGTTCCAGTTAGCAATGACGTCACTGTGGCGCTTACTCGGGCCTGGCCCAACTAACCGACCCCCAGAGCTGGTTACTTGGGTAAGCATCCCACAATGCAACGCGCGAACATGGACACCATGGCCAGTCTTTCGTTTACCGAAAATTATTTTGCTTGTGAAAATAAACTAAAAGATGATCATTATTTGCAGTAAAATCCTGAAAATTCATTTGTATTTGATGCTTTCGTAAGCACCTTTAAAAATTAGCAAATCATTCACTCTGTTACCAGCATCTAGGAATACCCTTTTAATTTTACAGTATATGCCCTGGCTTAATATTTCGCTAATGTTTATTATGACTTCTGAAAGATTAAGTCTTGAATGAATTAAAATTGACATTCGTGATGAAGTGTGGCTAATAGATTATTGGCAGATGCCATGACACTTGACTCAAGTAAGCCTGAAATCTGTTCCTTTACTGGCTGGCACTGCGCATGTTGAGGGTCACCCTAGGAACTTACTGGAGTAAGCTATAGGTTAGTAAAGGAATGCCAGCATAGTGTTTGATGTTTGCTTGTATATACAAAAAGTGCCAGTCCTTAGAAAATCAACATTTTAAATTGTTCAGGTGGGAGGGTTTGATCAACCCCTTTAACCCACATCAGTATCGAAACTAAGGTTAAAAGATTTAACCCTTGGCCCTTTGATCAGATAAAAAGGTATTGTTCGATGTTTGCTGGTGTACACAAACAGTGTAAACACAATAGTGCCTGACCCCCTCCAGCTGTTAGATATAAATAGCACTCACAGCAGTACCTGACCCCCACCCTCTCCCCTCTCTCATTGCAATTAGATAAAGTGCTCTCAAGATAATTTATTATGTATTTCTATCACCAGCAACCTTGAGTTATGGTGAAGGGTGAAATCATTGAAAAATCTGATATATGATGTTTTTCCTCGAAACTGGCTTATTTTTTTGTATTTATATTGTTATCTTTTTCAAATGCAAGATGATTTATTATGCATTTCTCCTCTACAACAGCATTTATACTTATATAATTATATTGTTATTTTTTTTAAATGAAAAATAATTTATTATGCATTTCTCCTATCAACAGTATCCTTGAGTTATGCTGGAGGATGAAATCATCAAAAAAATCTGTAACAATGTTTAAATTCTTTTCATCGAATCAAGCTTCTTTTTTTTATTCAATATAGTTGATTTTTTATAATGCAGCAGTTAGATATATGAAGTGCTCAAAAGATAATTTATCATGCACTTCTATCAACAGCATCCTTGAGTTATGGTGAAGGATGAAATCATTAAAATAAATCTGTAAAGATATTTAATTTTTTTCCTTAAATCAAGCTTATTTTTCTTATTATATTCAATACTGTTAAATCTTTTATTATACAGCAGTTATCCTGGTCTCATTATGTTGGAGATCTAGGATGTGAGTCCTTGACCTTTGACCCCCTCCTTCCCACAATGATCACTGATGATCCGAGGGGGCGATTCACATAAAAGAAATAATAAGCCACATTAACCACCCTATTGTGACTGTACTCCTGAGTGCACAGGGGAGTCCGTCTTGACCTCCTTTCAGCTTCACCGCTTTATTTGTTTTTGTGGTGGTAAGGACGATATCAGGGGCGGTGAAGCTTGGGATGAGTATTAGATTACACTGGCTTCCTCTCAAGGTCCCAATGAATGACCTCCACCTACCACCCCCGCCGGGGAGCGAAAAGTGGACTCTTCCAGTCACAGAATAACACATAATCAATACACAGAGTTGGATGGGTACCACAGCCTGTCGTGTGGCTTGGAATTAAGGAATACAAACACATACATGGTGGATTTCAGTATTTTTCCCAGAGAGAACATGGACTGGGGAAACAAAATGTACTCGGGGACTTTACAGAACGTCGTGCAGAACCTATGTGCGGTGCCGTGCCGTAAATGCATCGTTATTACCATCGTTCTACAGAATGCCAGCGTCAAGATCGAGGTGGAAGAGTTTGAGAACGGTGGGTGAATACATTTCTCCTTGCAAGGTTGTGGGGGTCACCAAAATAACAGGACCCCCTTGATACTGTATGTATATATGAATTGTAGCAGTGGGTTATTTTTGGTAGAGAATTCCCCTCATGGTTTTTCTATTGTTATCCTCGTCAGTTATCCCCATACAGCTGTCGCTGACAGTATAATATGCCGGTAGCTGCTACCGCTAGCTCTCCTTATCATCTTGTACCAGCACCATACCCACCAGTCTAGGGACGAACTGCAGGAACCTACAGTAATATTTCATGAGGGTAGCGAACACCACAATACCCTCTTCATATCTACATGTATATACCATGTAAACCTTAAGATTATGTAATTCATTCATTCAGCCGGTTTCATGTAGCAAAGCACATGTGGCTTACTTGGGTATTTTAGGATAAGAATAGCCCAGTGATGCTCCAGTGAGCACTATAATGATACAGTACTGGCGGTTTATATGGGAGGGAAAGTCAGTCTAGAGCTGCTACTGTTAGTAGTGTCAGTGTAGAGCATACGGCTAAGATATGCAGTACATGAGATTGGGGAGTGAGTCAGTGCAAATGCATTCAAATGCATTCATTTCAATCGTGATGAGAGAGAATTGTCACCATAATAAGTGAGATTTAATGGAGAATCTTAAGGGCATAAATTATGAGAAGCTACATACAGGAAACCCCATCAGTGCAAATGCATTCATTTCAATCATGATGAGAGAGAATTATTGCCATAAGAAGAGATATTTGAATGAGAATCTTAAGAGCATATGAGAAACTACATGTACATACAGGAAACCCCCTATCATCTCAAGTGTGGCATGTACCATTGAAATGGACAGAGTGTTATGTCAGTTGTGGCATTATGCAAGAAGGAAACAGCTGCAAATCCAGAGGGGTCTGAGGGGTTCAACATAACTCACTGGTCTGAATTTGGGGTTCGATTTAACTCCCAGCCTTTACATGAATCACAGACTGTCCTCTTTGAGAACCTGCGAGAAGCATTAAGAGAGCAGTAACTAAGTATGGAATGCATATAGAAAACCCATACTTAATAAACATTGATCATTGAAAATGTGTATTTTGGCAGTTATGTCAGTGACAGCATAATAATATGCATGAAGAACAGGTGTATATTACTGACTTATATCTGTGAAAACCTGGGATTATTGTATGAAATGTGTAAAGAAAACCTATGCTGAAGTTATGATCATTAAAATACAAAATGTGTATTGACAGTTATGTCATTATGCACGAAAGAACTGCAGGTGCAAAACACAGAGAAGTCTGAGGGGTTTTACATAACTATAATCTTTAAAACATATGTACAATTCTGACATATCTATGAATACCTGGGAGCAATGTATCACTAAGTAAATTGCTTTTAGTTGAATGCTGCATTTTACTCTCAAAGCATTTGAATCAAAGTTGCAGACTAGATAGTCTAGAATAATGCAGTATATAAGATCTTAACCTTAAATATTAATGAATTTGCTAAAACAATGTAAATACAGTTAAGCTTAATCATAAACAATGCATGTGATATAGATGTATGAACCTGAAAGAGTTAAATCTCTATATACTACATAACATGAGTACTCAAATGGTTTACTATTCATTTAGATTTATAGATCTGAAATTACATCCTTGATAAGAATTTAGTCCCCACCTTTATCTATTAAAAGCATGACTCATTGTGTGCTTTTCAATCTAGCCAATTATATATCTTCATAAATCACCAGTTTTTATGAAATTGCTAAAACTTAATGTTAAATACAATAAAGCCTAAATATCAACTATGTATATGAAGTGGCATAACAGACAGGAAAGGTTTAAACCTATCTACAGACTTGACAGCACTATGAGTATATAATATGACAATTTCAAATTCATTTTGATTAATGGGTATCTATAATTTCATCCGTGATGAGAATTTAATCTCCACCTATATCTCTTAAAAGCATGACTCATTGTGTGCTTTTCCAAGTAGTCAATTTAATACAAAGCATTAATTTCAATGATTTTTTACTAAAATATAATGTAAAATACAGTAAAGGTTAAATATCTATAATTTGTATATTCTGGTGTGCTAGCAATGGACTGGAAAGGGTTAAACCTATGTTCAGACTTGACAACATTAAGAGTATTCTGGTGATTTACAATTTATTTTGATTTATCAGTCACTAGAAGTTGTTTGATATTAGAACTGAGTCCCCACCTTTATCTTTTAAAAGCATGACTCATATATTGTGTGCATTTCCAAGAAGTCAATTTAAATGTATATAAGCGTAAATTTCAATGAAGTTTCTAAAACATCTAAGCTTAAAGATATCACCAATGTATACAGGCTTACTAACAATGGACAGGAAAGGGTTAATTTTATCTTCACACAGTATAATCATAATATATATATATATATATATATATATATATATATATATATATATATATATATATATATATATATATATATATTTATATATATATATATATATATTTTTTTATATATATATATTTGTATATACATGTATGTTAATTTGTAAGTTTGTAAAAGTTTATTCGTGATAAGAATTGAGTCCACACCTTCATCTATTTATAGCATGACTCACTGTGTGCTTTTCCATGTAGTCAGTTTGAACACATTGGCTATTCATAGACCAATTGCCATTAATTATAATATGTCTGTCACACACTTGTAGCTGTCATGTATCAAGGTAGGGCTAGTCAGTAACTGCTATTAAAATGCAATCAAACGGCCTTTGTTTGGCTGTCACATGATATGATGGCTTCAATAGTGAACTTGTCAATTGCAGTGTCTTTTTATATATTTATAAATACAATATTATGACATACACATAAATCACACACAGTGGGACTTGCATAAAAGTTGGGTGCCTGGTGGTTAGTCTGTGGTTTTTATTTGGGTGCAAGCTAAAACCACAGACTATTAGCTAAACAAATGTCTAGATATCCGGTGATAGACATTTGGGGTTATGTTTGATAGAAGAAATAACATAAAATCAGCATCATTTTCATTTCTGTATCACATAAATATTTATACAATATTGTATCATTATGGCTGCAATATCAACATTTACTAGTTAGTAGTATTTTATAACCCTATGTTCTTCTTTAACTTCTTTTATCAACATTACATAATTATTTCAATATTATATAATGGCATTATGTAATAGTATTATATACTATCGCATTGTTATTATCCAATACTTTGCAGTGTTTTACATCATTACAAGCGAAACTCTTCAAGTTCTATTTCCTGAAGTTCTGTTTAATTTTCTCTACCAGTAATTCCCAATGTTTCATTTCCTGCTGTACTTTCACACGCTAATTACACCTGCCAGACGTCTTGACTTGTCACACCTGGCAGGTAGATATCAGGTTCGAGATCAGGAAGCCGGCATAGTCACCAATATAAAGTTATGTGGTGACTTGTTAACATATAGGCAGCCTGAGATGTACATTTAGTATATATGTCTCTGATGGAGCTAAGGATTTTCTACAAAGGTGCACTTCTAGTGACTCGTTGAAGAGGAAATTGATGGTTTTGATTCTAAAAGGGTTACAATTCATGTGTAAAATGTATTGAGGTGGGTTTGTTTTTAGGAAGAAATTTATTTAAGTCCTCTGCTACTTAATAGGGTTAATCAAAACAAATCAGTAGTTAATGGCTGAGAAAGCTGGAGAGTACAGAAAAAACTCTTAGCTTTTACCAAGTGGCTTTTTTATTTTTAAAAAGCCCTCAGGCAGAATTAAAGAAGATTGGCACTTTCACTTAAAAGCTTTCATAATATAAATGAATTAGAAGGACCCTCTAACACTTAACTTGTAAATGCAGGTGTTTGACTTTACTATGGGAACACCTGTTATGAATTGTCCTTCCTACAGATAAACATGGTCATTCAATTGAAATTAAAAACCAACCCAACCCAACCCAAAGTCTGGTTTCAATTTGGTCAATGGAAATTGAAATGGACATAAATACAAACAAATCAAGACTTCTCTAAAGTGTTTGCCAGTTGCAGCACTTGTGGTATCTATAGCTGCTTTATAACACTAATGGGTCTTCTCTTGGGACGTGTTTTAGCTCGGATGAGGAAAAGAATGGATATGTAGCGAGAGTGAAGAGCTGGACTCATTCCAGGAGTACCAGATATGGCATCAGCGTGAGGTCACGTGGGACCAAGGACCAATCAGGGCTCTCATAGCGATTACATTACAGCTGGGGATGCGCAGAGCACCAATTTTGGGCTATTAGTTGACACTGGTTGAGGGAACTTGAGGCTAGCATGTTCAGGTTGACCGGCGGGTTTCGATTCCACTTTTGTTTGGTCATCTAAGGTTTTAGGCTTCATATTAAAGAATTTAGCTTTTATCGATGTATTTTGGCACATGCCCAAACTTTTACTCAGTAAGTGTCATGTGCAGTCTGATATGCAGTGTTTGGCACAGAGTAACTATAGCATGCTCCTGCAGTCTATATAACATTTTTTTGAAAGTGTTATGGAAAGTGAATGGAAAGTGAAGGATTATACCTCAGACTTTCCCTGAGTCAATATTCATTGTTTAGTTCTTTTGTCTCCTTTCAAACCACTGAACTGTAATAGGACTCACTTGAACTTTTTTTTTTTTCATTTTATTCCATTCTTAAGCTGATTGTCATCATTTCATTGATGATAATGCATGTGTTATACACAAGACAGCTTGGTTGCTTGTAACATCTGAAACTTGAGCTGAAATGATTCTGCGAGGTTTCGGCATACTGTACATATCCAATATGTCTGGTTTCAATTATCTCAAGGAAGTAAGGCTCGCATTCACTGTAATCTTTTCATAGAGGGGATAATCAATTAATCCATTCATGCAAGGAGTCGTCTCACACATATGCCATAAATATAGATAACTAAGCAGTATTTTGAGAAATATTTGTCAGAAAGTTGTTGTTCCTGTTGTGTTTAACAATCTTTGATCAACTATTTTTCAAATTTCACTCTATTGAAAGAGTTATTTTCAGATTTGTCAGATTATGTGTCTGTTGTGTCTGTTTCAAGAGTAATTACCTGTTCATCTTAAAAAAATACTTTGTTTTTAATAACCGTCAAAATTGTTGAATGTTTTTTTTTTCAAAAAACAGGCACAGAAATAGTTTACATGAAACACTAAAATTTAAAAAAAGAAATTCTTATATTATTATTTGTTTACTATTTCTAAGAAAAATTCTCCTTTTATCAGTTTTCGTTTACTATAATAATTTTTTTTTTCCTTTTATGAGTATTGGAGGAAGATTTTATTTGGAGATAAAGCCGAAATAGTCGCTTGAGAGTGAACAGGTGAAAGCATGTGCTTATATCTGTGACACCTGTCTTCTCTATCATAGCATCAGCTGTGTTTCACAGGCTAGGGAAAATGACAGTGACCTGTACACCAGGCTGATGTAAATTATTGCTACACACGCAATTCTACCATCAGTTTTCCACATGTGTTAAGGGTTCTTATTCTGAAGAGGAGATAAACTTACAATAAAACCTAGCAGCGTTTAAATAGATGCTGAGGTTTTATGCTTTCCAGGGAGTTGAAAACATTCAGTGGATGAACAGGCCTGCCAGGGATAAATTAAATGGGTTATGTCAAATAACATCAACTTAACAAGACCATGATTTACTATTATTCCAATGGTTTTAAAGTAGATTGTATGGGCATCCTTTAAAAGTTACATTCATATAAAACATTCAAGCCTAGTTGCTGGGCTTGCTAGGGAATTTTTTTTTCGTCACTTTTTCTGCCATATTGCAGATTATAAGTCATGGCTAGCCAGGTGTAAGTGGTGGAGGAAATAGAGAACCGGGCAAAAATCAACACCTAATCACAAGTCACTGGGAACTTTCTCACATGTGGCTGGCTAGGGTGTGGTGGCACCATCTTTAATATATATACTGAATAAACTCAAGTTACCTGTGTGTCTGCTAGGTTCTGTTGTAACCACAAATGCACTTACTTTCTCAAACACTCAAAAGATATGTACATATCCTGGTGTCATGATCCTTTTTATGACTTAGTACTCTTAAGGAGCATAAATTCTTACTACCTTATACCATAAAACCTTACTAAATTTGTTGCTTTTTGCAAACATAAATGAATTATTAAGAAAATGAGAGAAATTGTTAAAAGGTTATCTTTGGTAGCATTGGACATGACACTTTGATTAAACTTCACATTTCTAAATATGGGATTTTGTAAGAATCCTTGCTACAAACTTCAGATAAAGATTATGTTAAAAACCTTTGTTTCATTATCAGAAGAAAACACCTTTTACAGGTACTATGATATTGTGTAAAAGAGAAGTAATGAGTTTCTTAGGCTATATATTTTTATGAAAATAATTCCAATGAAATATTATAGAATATATATTGCAACATCACAAAGGGGATGAATTATATCCGAAATTAGGAAATTACAAATATCATTCTGAGAATTAAAAAGAAATATTAGTTAGGTGGGTTATTTTCTAAACTCATACACTAAAGTATCTGAAGTTCTGTCAAAAACTTTGCATTACCTGGAAAAATCTCCATAAATGCTGTGTTATTGTTAATGAGTTGGCATTTCCAAGCAATGGTATAATAAATGCATTCACCAATATGTAGTTAACGAAATAATGGTTGGCCAATGAGAATAGGAGTTGGTCATTTCGCCATAGGTCGCACATGAGTGGTTTCCTGTATTTCCTTGTTAATAAAGCTGATTGTAAGTAGGTGCCTACGTGCCTGCCCTGTAAGTACGGAACATGTGTTGGTGCACGGGGCTCTTTCTGCTCTCCCTACATGTCGCTCCGCATGTATACCTGAACGCACCTACCACCGGCATCGTTTGCCCTATAGCTGAGGGACATATGCGTCCATGAAACACGATAATGGCTTTTTTTCTTTCTGTTTGCTTAATGAGTAATGATTCAGGGGTTAAACCCATTATCATCTGTCACCTCTAGTAGGATTGGTTTGAACAGGACACCATCCCGTATATTCCACTATCAATTAATCGAATGAAATGAATCAAATCCTATATTTGACTATTTTAGTCCCTTTTCAGTTGAAGTCATCATCATTCATGACTGCGGTTCCCAAAATGCCACAACAACTTTGGTAGTATTTTGTTGGCTAGACCATTTTGGGGCGAAGTGTTTAACCCATTGACACTCAGAGCGGTCAAAACAGGCCTGACTATTTTGTTGATATTTTCCTCACAAAAGCATTTTCATCAAAATATTTGAAGGAGAAATGTTTACCAGAATATTACCAACAACTCTCCTTCAAATATATTGTGAGAATTTGCTTCATTTCCAAGTTATTTTCAAAAGTATGAAAATAGCAGACGATACTTTCCTGGGGAACTCTGAGTGTGAATGGGTTAACAGAGAAGTAATGATCAGAAACCAACCCACAATTCTGCTTCAGATATTTTGTGATATATGATAAATTAGATAGCTGTGTTCAAAGTATCATACATACGGACAACAATTGTCAAGGCAATTTCCAGGCATCTAAGGGTTAACAAGATTTCTCTTTGTGGTATTCGTGTGTTAGGTTTTCTTTCTGTTCCTGTCACTCACTGTTTCCTGAGACAATGATGAATCTGTGTCCTTGTCTTTGTTAACCCATTCATGCCCAGAGCCCCCTCAGCTCATCTGATAAAAATGTAAGACTCTGAATAACCATAACCCATTGAATGAAATATTTGTAGGAATGTTCGGGGTTTGTGTGACCCTCATGAGTAATAACTAATAATCTCCCTCATCTTTTGATAAATTGCTTTCGTTTTAAGATATTTTGATTCACATGTAAGTAGGGTGTGCTCAGAAAGAGATTGATCACTTGATTAGATATCCCATATATATGGAAGTCATAAGGAGATAGCCTTTTAGTTATTTGTAGCCCTTTGCTCAACCCAAATATTGAAAATATTATGTTAACTTATTCACAGTGACACTGATTTTCATTGAAAGTATCGTCCTTGATGTTATATTGTGAATAATTTGGAAATCAAGGTACATGTATATATATTTCCTAGTAGTCCAGCTTTTCTTGGTTGCTTCAGGGGAGGCCAAGTTGGTAAATCATATTAATTGGGGTTGATTGGTGGATTTCTCCTTTTTTTTTGGGGGGGGGGGGGGGGGGGGGGGGGGGAGTGGGGAATTATAAATATATCAGAGGCATTTCACCCCTGTAATCTGAATGGAACAATCCTCATTCCAGTCATTAGGACTCCTTGGATGTCAGTTCCTAGATGTGAAAATGGCTTCAGACATTCGTGATGATAAGAACCCATTTACCCTTTTCAGGCCAAGGGGATCAATATTCTGGTTCTCAGTAATCGCAAATCTGCTAACATCAATCGGCCCAAGTCCATGCATATCTGTTAGCAAGCTGAGTATCTTTGGAATACGCAATATTTTTTCACATATTCATATAATCATCTCTCTTGTATTACAGTATATTCAATCTTAAAAAATGATAAATTAGCCCTTATGTTGCTGGTGGCTAATTTGGCCGATACAAAATGATGCTGAAAACCTGTAAAAATTAATGAAGAACCTGGAACCTGGTTACTCATCTGAGAGTACTCAGTGAGAGCTTAATCCAATGAATATCAACATGACAGGGTCTAGATCGTTTTCAAAATCTTTGCATCCTTGTGCTTTGGACAAAAGTAAGCTCAGCATTGGAAGGGTTTAAAAGGAAATTACCATTATTTAGTTTTACAATAATTTTCTCTGTTTCACTTGCATTGGCTCTCTGATGAAATGAGTGCTACGGTATATACACTCTATTCACATTTTCTGTGATTATTGACATGTGGGTATATTAGTGTTTCGCAATCCTAAAATAGCCTGAGTTGTGTTATAGTGTGAACAGTAAACAGTGTTGCCTGTCTGAGCAGATGGCCGCGTGACCTTCTGCCAGGGGAAATCTTATCTTTTGACACATACCACATGTGCTGTGTGGGAGCGAGATATCCTGCCCTCCGAGGCAGTCCACTCCAATCTACAGGGCATGAGCTCATCTTATGGTAGCCTACGGATTCTACATTATATGTACAGGCCCCTATCTGTTAGTGATATATGCTTATATGATTAAACCATACAGTTTACATGTTTCTCGCATTTCTGGGGATCCTTTCAAAGTGGTCACCCCTGATACCTTTGGGGTGATGGTCGTGATATTAAAATTAAGATTTGTCACATTGTTTTTATCTTGCTTCACAGCCTGCCCTTTAACCCTTCCAATGCTGAGACTACTTTTGTCCAAAGCAGAACGACTCAAAGATTTTTGAAAAGCATTTAAACCCTGTCATGTCGGTATTCATTGGAAAGTTCTTGCTGAGTACTCTCAGATGAGAACCCATGTTCCAGGGTTTCAGACACCACCAGCATAAGGGTTAGGAACTAATGAAGGGGGCAGGTTCGATGGTTGAGTGGACTAAAGCTTTGCCAATAAATACTCTTGGTCTCCTATACTAGTCCTCCCCTGGGTTCAAATCCCATTCAAGGCAAATGAGATTCAGTTAACTATTTAAATGTCTATTATAATATTTAGCATTGCTAACGCTCTTAACCTGTATCTTTCACGAAGTCCTATAGATAAAGATAAACAACTCAACATGAGTGAGCTGACAGGGCAAATAACAGGAATAGTAACCTTTAAGAAACTTCACTGCAATTTTGTGGCTCTGCCTCCACTTTCAGTAGCTCTTGAAAGATATGTAGTGAGCTAGTGGTTGTAAAGACTAAGAGTGGAAGATGTGAATTGTGTGTATGTACTTGACCTGTCACTTTTGACTACCCTCTCTCAAGTGTCTTTCAATGACTGCCAGGTGAAAATTATTGAGTTTATTGTCCACCTTATGTAGTCAGCCTTCTTGGTGGGTCTCGAAATGAAGTATTAGGAACTAAACCATAAACATCTCTGATATATTGTGCCCTCAAAATGATTACCAAATGAGACAGGGTCTAGAAAAATGATCACTGAATGACAGGCCCACTAATTGAACTGGAAATATAATAACTCGAAATTATTGATGTAAAATGTGTTTATATACTGACATTGTAATATACACTGCATCCTCCCATCATATTTAATAACCAACTGTCACGCAACGTTACTATGACTGTCAGGTGTAAATTAATGAGCAGCCTAGCCACTATTTAACTGACTTCACCGTGATGTCTGCCCTCCTGATGGGTCTTAACCATTCCAATGCTAAGGTAGCCTAGCTGGTTTTTGGCTGGTGTGAGCATGAAAGGGTTAAAGCCTGACTTTGTGAAAAAAAAACATGGCCCAACTATTTTGTTGATATTTGTGTAATGCTATGTGTTTTTGCTGCTCTTGTGGTTGCCTAGAATTTAGTATCTATAGGCTAGCATAAGTTTTGCATATGTATCGTGAATGGGTTAATCCTACAAAGTAACTATGTAACTAGCATTAGCCAGCAGTGTGACTTTAACCCTTACACTGCTGGTGGCTATTTTGGTTGATACAAAATTATGCAAAAAACTGAAAAATGACTGAAACCCTGGCAAATGGGTATTCATCTGAGAGTACTCAGCGAGAGCTTTTCAATGAGTACCAACATGACAGGGTTTAGATGGTTTTCAAAATATTTGCAATAATATCAGCATTGGAAGGGTTAATGTATCGACATGGGACAAGGGAGCTATATAAGGAGCTAGGGTACATATAAGGACAGCTAAGAACTTTTACATTAACTGCTCCCAAATGCATTGAATCATAAGCTGCCATAATATTGCAAACCTGGAGCTTTTAGAACTTATGTGTATGACCGTTCAATAACCTACGTTAGCCATTCATACTCCAATCCTAGAATTAAGTAATTGAACCTTTGATGATATAGAGCACCCATTCATGAATTCAACGTTCAAAAGTAGTTTGAAATACTACATAATGCAATTGAAAACTGGATTTTACCTTTCCAATAGAATAGAAGGGTTTAAAAAGTTATTTTGGTCCAAGGTAATACTTTGGTATGAATTATCAAAGACACTAAGCCCACTGATGCATTAAGGGTTAATATCACCATGAATGTTCTTATCACTTGACCAAATTTGGGACCACTGATCCATGAAGGATTAGAGGGATAAGAGATAAGCTGATTGTCTGTTGTTATGGGTCATACTCATACAAAGGCTTGCCCATTCTGAGCAGTCAAGGTCCCATTGGACAGTAAACAATCACGTTGAATGCTTCACCCAAGTAGCTCAACCCTTGCGATCAATAACTAGACGCCAGCCCATCACATGGTTTGCTGGAGAAGTGGCTGAGGGGGCAGCGGTTCAGCAGCAAATTCTCAGGACAGCCTCGCAGAAAATAGACAGTAGCTCCGCAGAAAATATAAGCCGGGTTGTTTGAGGTGAATGCGATCGATTCTTTGGCGTGTGCTGGAACCAGCTGGAAATGGGAATGGTTGTTTTGGTTGTCCTTGCATTTGGCACTTTGTCATAAATGATTTGGGACAAAAACATTACACTGTGTTCAGTAGGTGGTGGTACAGATGCTGGGTATTATAGGGGCTAGTGTATGTGTATGTGTGTCTTTATATGTGTGTATATATATACATATATGCATATACATAAATATGCATTATATGTATATATATATGTGTATATATATATATACATATATATTAATATATATATATATATATATATATATATATATATATATATATATATATATATATATATATATATATATATATATATATATATATATATATATATATAAAGAAATGTCTGCAAACCCCTTTTCCTGATAAATTTCTTTAACTTACAGCCATATTGAAAAAGATATTAACCTTGTCATTTATTCTCCCAGTGTATATAGTAAGACTTGCTCTATAGCTGATATTCTTGAATTCCCTGCGATGATAAGCAGCCCTGGGATAATATGATCCTCCTGAGTATTCCATACCTCATAGTAACATCAGGAAGCACTCGGGTTTCTAAGCTTTTCCAGGAAATCCTCATAATTCTCTGCCATAGTTACCAGGGGATATGACCTTTCTCGGAGTAATAGATTCATGTTAATATGTCCAGCTTGGTTTCTCAGCTTTTGCAGAAAATTCCCTGGAGTTTTTCAGCCATCAAATATGCTAGGGATATGACATTGCAAAAAACAAACAAATTTAGGTTTATCCTTTAGAATTGAGCGACACTGCATTGTTTCCAATCCTTGAAGTTTTCCAACATAGAATTATAAAAGGATATGACCTTGAAATGTGAAGGTTTTTCCTTGTGAAGTAATTCCTACCCTGGTAATACTTTGCAGTATGATAAATGATTTTAAACCTTCTACTGCTGAAAATACTTTCGTCCAAAGCACAAGGACGCAAAGATTTTAGAAAAACCATCTAAACCATGTCATGTTGGTATTCATTGGATTGCTCTAGCTGAGTACTATCATATGAGTACCTATGTGCCTGGGTTCTACTCATTTTTCAATTTTTTTGCATCCTTTTGTACTGTCCACCACCTTCTATTACATCGTGAAACGAAGAAATTAATTCAAAATAGTCTTAGGAAAGTGTGATCAAATCTAACGAACATAAAACCTCCATTTACGTATTTGTATAAGGTCAACACAGCACAAAAAAATTGCTTGAATTGATACAATAATTTAGGTAGGTCAGTCTTTATTGGATGCCTGGACAGGCCGGGCTGGCATTGGGATGTTCCTCCGCTGTTTGTTTTTCATTATTAATCAATGGTCGTTTTCGTCTCACGAGGGTCGGCCGGGAACTGGCGGCGGAGGATCGGAGGATCAGCAAGTGTCTGTACTGAAATATTGATCACGCTCGTGTTTCATGCCTGAGGAGGCGTAGGTCAAGAATTATGGCATTGGTGCAAACAACTCGACCAGTTATGTAAAAGGCACTGTCAGCGTATCACCTATAAATTATAGGCTTGTTTTTGGATGATTTGATATTTTTTCTTTCTTTAACAAAAAGATAAATATATTTTTTCTGAAATCCTTTATAATAACATGACTGCCATCACTATTAATATTTTCCTATTTGTTATGTGAATTATTACGTAAATGTTGTCTTGATCACATTGTTATGTAAACTAATATGATTCAACCATATTGTTTTGTGGAAGGTGCATTAATGCTATGAATGTTCCATTGAGAATTATATTACTCAATCCTGCGGGCAATGCCCTCACAAACTGAAAGTCAACTCGCACAGGGATTCAGGGTATAATAAACCAGGCAATCAGTTAATGTACTACTCCCTGAATAGACATTTAGAGGAACCATCTGGTTTATTTGAAAAACTGTACTAGGAACAGTGTATGAAATATATATATATATATATATATATATATATATATATATATATATATATATATATATATATATATATATATATATATATATATATATATATATATATATGTATGTTTATCATATTCTGACGTTCCTGACTGTACCTACTCATCCTTATCCTCTCTCATAGACATCACACCTCCCTTTAATTTACTACAATTCGAAAAAAAGGCATGCAATCCCACATAGTATCACAGTTAACCCATTTATGCCTAAAGATCTGGATAAGTATCATCTTGAACACTTATCTTTGAAAAAAATACATAGTAGCATCAATTCAAAAGATATTCGAAGGCAAGGTGTGTTTTACTCTTATCAAAATCATTCCCCAACCAAATTTTCTGAAAAAATTATACAGTAACATCATTATATAACCAAACTAATCAGAACATTTTTGAGTGCTACAGGCTTGATTGGGTTAAACCAAAACCCATTAGCAAATGTGCCTGAATGTTTACATTATACATATTTGATAACAATCCGGAAAAATTGTGACTGGTTCAATCTAGCCGAGGGGAATACTTCCTTTATACTATAATTAGGCTTTTGTGTGCTGTGGCATTTAGGTCAAGTCCCTAGACACTGTGTCAACCCTATTATGAAGAGAGCTTTCTTGAAATTCTTTACGGATCTGATACAGTACTAGTATATGGTGGTTTGACCCCATTTAGCCTATAGCTATTTGTAATAATGCCTTTAAAGAAATGAAAATACATAACTAACATTTGTAAATAATTTTGGAGTAAAACATAAAATCTCAAAATATTGCCCTTCTTCCCAAGGTTATTTATGAATTTAAAGTACAACAACATGCAGATAACACCTTCCACAAGGAACCCTGAGTTTGTTAGGGTTTAGCACTGATAATAATGATTCTTATATCCTAGATTATTATAAAAACGTTCATGATAGGTTCATAAATAGTATAGAACACCCTTCTGTAGCCCGGGAATCAACACAGCTATTTCCCCGGATACACCAAAGAGTGTGTGCCAGCGTGAGTAAATAAGCAGTGCAATCAAATAAACCTACACAAAAGCAGGGAAATTAAACTTTAATGATTCTCAGTGGCGATCGTTGCATGCATTGTTTGGAAAGGGAAAAGGCGTCATGAATATTGATGTACATATCAGGTTTTTTGCTACCTCCCACCAGGGGTTTGTTTGTATTCTAGTCTCAAGGTGAAGGTCAAACGGATGAGTGCCAGATAAGAAGCTTTTAACATTATCTGCTCAAAGACTTATTCTGAATGATTTGCAATTTTGCACTTAGATGTTTTGATGCGTAAAGCACCTTTGCTGAAACATTTTAGGAGTACAAAAACCTATTCATGCCTGCATATCTCCTTGTTATGTGTCATTTGTTTGGATGTACATTTATCATATTTTTGAACTTGGAACAATCATTCAGGAGTACATGTATTAGGTTTTCCTACATATGCCTGGGTATTCCCTTGCCATGGGTCATCCAGACCTATAAATATATTAGAAAATAAATTTAGAATTTGGTAATGTCACAATAAATAGTGAATTTTTCAAAGATTATTTAAAAGAGAAATGCAGTTCAGAACCAACTCAGAACTCTCCTTCAAATATTTTTTTAATCTATGGTTGATTCCAAATGTATCCTCGAAATTATAGTAGGTCCAGCCAACTCTTTTCTATGAAATCTCCCGGTATCAACTGACAGATTATATCATAACTCTGTCAGTGATAGCCTGTGTTGGTATGGCCCATAAATCACGGGGTCCACCCACCCTGTCTCATATAGCAGAGACAGTACAGGATGACTTACATTACTCATCTTTCTCTGAGTGACCACTAGTGCTGGACATGGCTCTCTCCATTAACTCAGTCTAGAAGGATAGCACAGAATGACTTCTATTGCAGGGGCTGACAGTTACCAAGGAGGTAGAGTATCCAGTGCTAGGGCTAGTAGCCTAAATGATATACTTATACTAACCCTAATTTAATATCTACCAGCCCTACATCATCAATTACATTGCAAGGTTTGACAGTTATCAAGGAGGTAAAGTAGCAGTGCTTAAGGGCTAGTAACTTTAATGGCTTTCTAGCCCTACATCATATTACAAAATTATGAATATTCCAATAAGTATCTAATCCAGTGAAGTATGTGAAATATAGCAAGACCTATGTTAATTGTATCATAGATATTATTGTTTGGTACTATATTCATGGTCTAGTTTTGGTTTAGGTAATATTCTTCATTTCTTATACTCTAGTGAGGCTAAATGTGGTAAAACTAAACTAACGGGATCGGCAAAACTTCCACCCATCTAGAATATGTCACCCCCACCCCTAAAATGGGGCAGATGCCTATGGTCATCTCACAAACTATCAGGACATTAGGCTAGCAGGGCAGGCTGGTCTAGGATAATTGGGCTACCACCTATGTCTGACCCTACATAACTCATCTTTCTGAGAGTGACCGCTACCAGCAGACACGGTCACTCATAACACTAGCATTAACTCAGTAAGAGATGGCTGCCTGCTGACCGCAGCTGTCCAGATATAGAAGCCGGCAGCTTGGACTGTGGATGTTTGGGATAACATTACAGTTTCATGTTTCTCCTCTGCTGGGAGTTGGGGCAGTACTGCGCCCCCCCCCCCCCCCCCCCCCCCCCCACCACCAAATGGTTTAACCTTTTCAAGGCTGAAGCTACTCTTGTCCAATGCACAAGGACGGAATGATGAGTACCTATGTGCCAGGGTTTCAGTCATTTTTCAGCTTTTTTTGCATCATTTTGTATTGGTAAAATAAGTCATAAGCAGCATAAGGCTTAAGCATATAGATATCCTTGCTAAGTGCCTTTTGGACCTTAATGATAGCTTTAAAATATCTTTGGCTTCCAAGATATTTTGGTAGTTGTTGGTTGGGTTTTGATGAATTTCTTATCATCATCCCATTTAACTTTTAACCACTATTTGATCAATATCTTATCTTTTGATTCTTTTCCTTTGAATGTTTTCCTTTCTGTATTCCTTTTCACATTTTTATTCAAAGACCTTTACTTATATTCTTTAATGTAACCAACCTTTATAGTTTGTTTCTGAAGCGTGGCCCAGATTCAGTGTGTCTTATCTAGCTCAGGACTGTCATTGATTGGTCTGAAGTAAGTGGGGCATGTGTGTGGCTAATATGATCATCTTTCCTAATCACTTTCAGCAATTAGTGCCTGTCAGTCAGGCATGTGCTCTAACAAGCCAGTTATGAGTCCTGGGTCTGGTAACTAGATATCCATATTCTCTGTATAGAAGAGGATGCTGAGACGTACAACATATGATCTAGGGGATTCTTCTTATATATATATATATATATATATATATATATATATATATATATATATATATATATATATATATATATATATATATATATATATATATATATATATATATATATGTATATATATA
The DNA here is from genome assembly GCA_963942565.1 of Maea johnstoni. Classification (NCBI taxonomy): domain Eukaryota; kingdom Metazoa; phylum Annelida; class Polychaeta; order Spionida; family Magelonidae; genus Maea; species Maea johnstoni. Next base: position 10,876,065 of record OZ012693.1, on the reverse strand, counting down.
TATATATATATATGTATATATATATATATATATATATATATATATATATATATATATATATATATACATATATATATATACATATATATATACATATATGTATATACTTATTTATATATATATATATTTATATATATATATATATATATATATATATATATATATATATATGTATACATATAATATATATATATATGTATACATATAATATATATATCCCCTTTTATTTCTGATGACTTCACATGGTCTGATACCTGATACCGTGTATTTTGATTATGAGGCAATACTTTGGGAAATATTTGATTGGAAGTTGCTATTCTGCAGATTAAAACAATCCCTCTTGAAATATTTCTCCATTCTCTTTAACAAGAGATGATGTGCTGCTCTTGCTTATTTACATTATTATTATTATAGGTATTGCTAATTATGTCTTTTTCTTATGATTTCTTTTACTCGATTCTCTTTTTGAGTAGGAGTCTTAGTTCTTTTTAATCAGATCTCATGCCTTCGAATGTGGCCACACAGAAGCAAGACTTCCGAACCCTGTTAGTATAGCATCGATAGCCTTTGTAAGCTTATATCTTTGTTTTAAGTTCATAGATGTTGGTGCTACAAATAGCTATCGAGAAATAACCTCGAAACTCTGTTCTTATCATAGCCTACAGCATAGGAATAGGATTTCCTACACAGCTAGAGCTAGGGGCATCCCTAAAACCCCCCAAAAATCAAAGATCTTGTTCCCTTAATCTGATAATAGGGGTCGATAGGAACTGCTAGGTTAAGTATGCTGGTAGAGTCAGATGTTTATGTAGGGCCAGCAGGGTTTATCATCACAAAGCCTCTCAAGTTTTTTCTTGTGTGGAAATATGTGGAATGGGTGTTTTTATGGGTGTTATAGTGCTGCGCGCATATGGTTTTGATTCTCAGCATCTGCCGTTTCACCCTCTTTCTTTCTGATTGGCAGCACATTACTTGGTTGGCATGGCAGCAGCCAACTGGATCCTATGCCAAATTTTCTGCTCAATTTGAACTAAAATTGATGTAATTTTCCAATGATAACAGATGCAAACCTGTTGCATCACTATTAGTGAAATGATAACCTATTGAAACGTCAATGTTAGTTAAGCATAACTTTCTAAACAGTAAAAGAAAAAGTGCCACACATCTGTTAAGTCAGCAGTGTTGCTTTAAGTTGTTGGTAAATGAAATATTAAATCCAGAAATGATGTCTAAATAACATGATAACAGCATAAATGAAAATCATAAAGTCACGAATGTCGATCACGGGATACCCAACCAGCAGGTCTCGCTTAACAGCCTGGCTACAACTATGAGCTTGGATGTTGGCCAGGATCGCTCACGCGTGCATTCTGCGCATGTTGGTACGTAACTTTGTAAACAATACAAGAGCCCTCATTGGTCTTTGTCTCCTAGTGACATCACACTGAGACTAGATTTGGCGAGATTAGGTGTAGCCTACTGAGGGTTCTGTAATGGGTCCTATGGCAATTGGCCTGTGCAGTGGCTACAAATCCATGTGTCTATTCATTTAAGGTAGAATAAAGGCTAGCTCGTTCAGCCTCCTTGGAAGCAAAAATGGACTGAAGGAGTCGTTATCGATTTCAGTTAAAGCCATGGTCACTTTCCGCCTACGCTGCCAGCCCTCGCGAGATGGTCATTGATTATTATTCTTACCACATGGATGGCCTTTAGTGCTGCAGCCAAGATATGGATTAGGGTCAGTTTCTGATTGGGTCCCAGCAACCATTAGAAAATGCCTCTGATTCCAAGATATCTAAACAGTGCATCTTTAGTTCATTATGAAGCTAAGACGTTGGCATTAATTAGTTAGAAGGATTGCATACCCTTTTAACCCTTTCATGTCTGAAGAGCTCTCTTGAAATGATCTCATCAATCTGGAATGAGACATGTGAGGAAGTTCCCAGTGACTTTTGGGTTAAGCTTTCCCGGGATCTCCAGTTTCCTCCTCCATCAATAATTGGTAGAAAATAAGTGAAGATAACTGAAATTCTAAATTCTAGCGTTTGCGTTGTTTTTGGCATAGACTTGATCGGTAACCCATGTAAAATTGGTGCTGTCTCTAGATTCAGTATACAGGCCAACTTGGATATGACAGACCACTGTACGACAGACTTTTGTGTATGACGGACAATATGCTTGGTCCCAGTCCCATGCATAACAAGTATGTGTCATATGTATCTGACAGATTTTGCATATGACAGACCAATTTTCTTGGTCCCATTGAGCCTGTCATATCCAAGTTCACCTGTATTTAGTTATGGAGCCATACCACTTATAATAGGTATTCTAATTGGGTACCCTTAAACATTAACATATAATTCAATTCTGATATTATTCAATTATTGCACATAATGATCACTAGTGTTCGGAATCGGTCACAATTTTCAAGATCGATCATCGGTCCATCTGAACGACCGATGACCGATTAATAATCGAAGTTGTGTACATGGTTTTCCGTGTCGCCATTGCTGTTTACTTTAGTCATAAGGTACCGCGACACCTAGCGGTATCAACACACACTAGCGTAATTGCATCATGCGCATTTGCGCTATGGTTTCCGATAACCACAACAACAATGGCGGCATCGTAACATCGCCTCAGCACGCTCAGAGAGGTGGATCTGGAGCGGTCCAGCAGTGTTTCCTCTTTGGTGGGGCAATAAATAGGTAACTAAACTTTTTTTCTCAGATTTTCTGACAGGCAGGACTACCGAAAGTCCAGCTATTTCTTTGAATAGAATTTTTATCCATGTTCGAACATGTGAAATTGCGTTCGATCATCATAATCGGAGGCACAAACGAACGCTGTTCGGCTTGTTCGAACAATCGGACGAACACTAATGATCACATATAATGCTCACCTATATGGGGTCAATATTACCTTTGACTTGCAAGTTTATTACATCATCTAATAATTACCTGTAGTAGGACATTGGACATTGAAGTATGGAATCGTATTACTTATTCAGATGGTTATATATTGATGTGTCCCATTTAATACTAGGATGGATGGTATAACATATTGAAATTGACATAAAGCTTCACACAGCCAGTGATTCAGAGTAGGATTTCAACACACTCCATATACAAGATTTATTTTACCTTTTTATTTAATCAAAAAATAAATGATTTTTCCCCCTTCCCCATTCCTCTTCTAAAATCAATTCTTTGCAGGAAATCCTCAAATTATATAGATATAATTCATTTGAATATATATCGAAAATTTAAACCCTGAAACAATTTAATAATGAGAGACAGTGAGCATAATTGCCAAGGCATAGGACCACTCTGCCATTGGGGTAGGCCACCTGTTGCTAGTATGTATATGCATATATGTGGTTCATATTTTATCATCAAGGCTTTAGTGTCAGAATCCCCTGTGTGGGTTGTGGGTAGGATATTTATGAGACTTTATAGGGAGTCTAAGAGAGGATTGACCGGTGGGACATGAGGTCCTTGTTGCTAATAGCATAGTGCCTACCTATCTGACCCACCAGCCTGCCACAGAGGCACTTAGAGCATCCAATATACATGCAAATACCTCCCCGATTACACCACTGTTCCTGGCATATTGGGCACAGCAAACTCATGCTGATTATAGTCCAGCTACAGACCACTCCAATGGAAAGTTTTAATCATGGTATTTAGACAGCTCACAATGAATTATGATCAATGGTTAATCTTAACACCCTTGGAAATACAGGTATTTGTGTGTAGTAAGGAGTCCTTTTCCTTGCACTAGTATTCATACTATTATTATTATTGATATTATTATTATTATTATTAATATTATTATTATTATTATTGTTATTATTAGTATTAGTATTAAATTATTATTATATGGTGATGTTGATGATGATGATGATCATCATCTATTATTTACCTAGAGAGAGTCTCTGAGAGAGAGAGAGAGAGAGAGAGAGAGAGAGAGAGAGAGAGAGAGAGAGAGAGAGAGAGAGAGAGAGAGAGAGAGAGAGAGAGAGAGAGAGGGGGGGGGGGGGGGAGAGAGAGAGAGAGAGAGGGGGGGGGGGGGGGAGGGGAGGGAGGAAGGAGAGAGAGAGAGAGAGAGAGAAGCAGCATCTCTAGCTATCTCTTTAGTCATGTTTATTTTCTTCTTATGTGATTTTTCTTTGAAAATTGAGTTCCAGACATGACCAAAGCCATGCCTTTTTCACCTTTAGTACTGAACAGGTTGAATCAGCTATTCAATTGGTCACTTGTGATTCTATTGACTACCATAATGAGTGCCTAGCTGCCACTGGCGGTGTGACCCATACTAAACCATGCAGTGGGCAAGTGGCCAAGAGAACTTATGTAAACTAAGCTATGATAAGTCTATGAGCATAAATTAACCTACTGAGTAAAGGGATGGCTTAATGCAAGGGTATTTGAGATAGTGTAATCAATGCATTGCCATAGTGATCTGAGTGCTCTTTGAATAATAAGATATTAGAAGGCAATTGCATTGTATGTATTCCATGCAATAGAATATTTAATTTTATGATAAAGAATGGCCATTAATGGTTGACACATAACATTCATTCAAATATTGCTCTGGGCTGTAAAGGATTTATAATTGCCTTGTGTGAAATTATTATATAATGGACATTGTTTTGCATGATGCAATATGTTTTGTTGAAGTCATTTTTGTCAAATATTTGTAAAATCATGTTTTCAGTTCGTATATACATATTCAAGATTGTTGATGAATAAAAAGAAATTATGCTAACGCCATATTCTTACTTTTAAAAATATGGATAATCAAATGCACACTGTTTCAGTGAAAAAATGCTATAAATTGCTCCAATTTCTTCCTCAAACTGGCATGTAGTGTCACTGTATTTTCTGCACTGCTTGGTTTCCCATCCTCATGCGATATAATATACACCTGTCTCCAAAAGCAAATTGGGTCAAGCTCATCAAATATATATATAACTAAAACAGGTAGAACTTCCTTCTAGCTTACATGCATGTTACATACAAAATGCACTTGATGACCTGTACATTCATGCCTATGCTATAAGCAGGCAACAAACAAAGTCAATAACAGGTTATTCCGATGGGAGTTAGGGATACATATAGATACCTGCAGCTTAGAAATCTGCTGAATTGTGCAACTTGCAAATATGTATTTTGCTAAAGGTCAAAAACAGCATGACAGTATTGATGAAATCTTGCAGGCAGAGGTCACTTTGGAAAGAAATTGAAGGAGGAATGTTATTCAGAATACAGGTGAACTTGGATATGACGGACTCAATGGGACCAGGAAAATTGGTCCGTCATATGCAAAATCCGTCGTATACATATGACGAATACTGGATATGCATCGGACTGGGACCAAGCATACCGTCCGTCATATGCAAAAATCCGTCGTACAGTGGTCCGTCATATCCAAGTTCAACAGTGCCAACAACTCTCCTTCAAATATTTTGTAAAATCATACTGTAGTCATGTAGTAAAATCATACCAAAGTTATTATCAAAAGTATCATAGATCCAGACAGCAATTTCAAGTGAATCTCTTATGAATGGGTCATGGCTGGAAAATTAGATTTTGATATTAGTTTCCAACAGGTATGACTTGAGTTTAACAGTGTAAGTTGTACACATATGTGATTTATCGAAACTTCTGCTGGAAATTGTTGTAATGAGGTAAATCAGGACAACATTATTAGCACCAATTTATGTTCATCTCAAACCATTTGCATCTGAAGCACACAAATGGTCTAACAAGTTTAGACATGATTAATTGTCCAAATAGAGTGATATCTAGAAAATATTTGAATATGGATTGTAAAACCCAATAGGAACAACAATTTTCTGTAAACATTGCTCTTTATTATCTAATTTTTTTATAAGTTTCAGGCCGTTTGAAGGCTCCAGATACGAATGGGTTAAATAGATAATTTAAAAAATGATAATAAGGGACAATCGCGATGATTAGAGAGAATATTTCAAACAGCTGCCTCAAAAGTTGGAACAATTTCAAGATTATTGCAATCTTGAAAACCCTCGCCACTTTCTTCCTCTAACCAATTAAGCACACAAGGTATTCTATTCAGTCATGATAATTGCAATTCCACACACCGTCAGTCATTGCTAGCTTTGATTCTATGAATACCAATGCTTGAAGGTAATTAACCCATTCATGTTCAGAGTGTGGCCTGAATAATTTTGCCTGTAATTGGATACATATGACAATACTTAAGAAATCAGGTAAAAATGAACAAAATATTTTATCGAGAGTTGTTAATTGGCTCATGACAAACATTGTCAGAAGATGTTAACGTTACCAAGATAGGTGGGATGTTTTTGGTTCTAGAGGAATGAATGGGTTGACCCATTACTGCTTACATTGGCCAAGAGCACCCTGAAAGTTGTGGCAAAATCCTTCAGGCAAAAACATAATTTGAATAGTATTTGAAGGAGCAATTTGTTTACAAGAACACCACCAACAAATATTTTGTAATTGTCAAAAGTGGCAAAGATCCAGACAACAATTTCTATATCAACTTTTAAGCATTGATGGGTTACGATAAGTTATTATCCTTTACACTATGCAATTATATATAGTGAGGAAGTTGTCAGTGACTTGGGGTTAGGCGGTGGTTTTCGCCGGGTACTCCGGTTTCCTCCCCTAGTTACAAGTGGCTAGGCATGACTTTGCCCCAATATGGCAGAAAGTGATAAAAAATCAAATTCAAATTCCTGACTGGAATTACAACTAGCTAGTCACAACTTTAAGCCAAAATGTGGTGGAAATAGTGACAAAAAATAAACATCCCAAATTCCTTGCTAGGAGTATCTGATGAGGAAGTTTGCCTGTCAGCGCTACTACCCCATATATTTACCAGTAGGGCCAGCATGGGCAGCTTTCTGATGAGATTTATGGCGATCGCGATCCCTTTGATGTCGCAAATATTTTCCCCGCTACCCTGCATGCTGACATGCCGAAGATTCACAGAGACTGCTGTGATTTCTATTTCCGAGGAGAGATTTCTGTCAGAGATCAAGCTAATGCGATGCTGAGTCGTATCTTCTTACCCAAGAATCTTGTCAGAAACGTTATCGGTCTTGCTGGTGTTTTTTTGCAGTTGTCGTTTTTTTGCCTCAGAATGTAAGTAGTTGGTAATTTGGAGTGTGGCAGACCCACTTACAGTAAATAGATACTGTGACCAGTTTTTCTCATGGTTCGCGTCAGAAAGTATGGTTTATTCTATCCCGCCTCGGCAGCAGTGTTGTTTGGTTGCCATGGTAACCTTATTTGTAAACATGGAAGGTCTTATCTGAGGTTTCATGTCCCTGTATTGATACTTGGTATATACGGTGTATTTTGATCTTTCTCCTTTCCCAATCATAAATAGTTGACCCTAGTGTTATCTGTTCAAATAATAATTTGTTCTGTTTTTGGTTAATTAGTTATTTTAGTAGAATTTCAACTTAGAAAAAAAACTTTGTAATTACATGTGGTTGGAATAAAATCAAAATGTGAAACAATGATATAGACAAGATCATGTAGATTGTGAATAACTGTTCAATTCAAAAACCCTAAAGCTAAAAGAAAGAAATTATTAACCTTATGAATCTGGTGGCTAATTTGACAAATACAAAATGATGCAAAAAAGAACTGAAAAAGGATTAAAACCCTGGCACAACGGTTCTCATCTGAGAGTTCTCAGTGAGAGCTATCCATTGAATACCAACATGACAGGGTTTAGGTGATTTTCAAAAATATATTTTCAAAGGTAGCCTCATCATTGGAAGGGTTAAATGGCTATGCTGGCTTTGAGTGACCAAGGTATACCTCTGAAACTGGACATTGAAAAAATGCTTCATTTGGCCCAGAGAGGTCATTTTATTAATAGAACTCTCGGATCTGGCCGTATAATTTTGTGTGCTGAAGTTGAAGATTCTATGAGTTAATGCAACTATACTTTGGAAAAATGCTAAATGTTTTGTCCTGTTTATTTATTTTCAGCAGTGTTTATCATATGATAGCTGAGGACTCTGTTTTCCCCATCATCTTTCCCTTGTAGGAATGTAGATAGGCCTTCTCCCGGGAATGCTGATAGGAGAAGCGCTGCCGATCAGGCAATGCTGCAAATGTCAAGAGTGGCTTAATGGAGGCCCCATATTTTCTCTGCCTAGATAGCCTGTGAGCCCCACATCCCATGATGGCAGGTGGAGGCTTTGATGCTAAGGAGGCAGACCATTCGATATTCTAGGGGGGGGGGGGGTATCCTTTTTTAGGAAATAATCATTCTGGCCCTGAAAATTCAGAAAAGAATCTGTGCCTGAAAGGTATGAAAAAATATTCTGGCCCTGAAAATTGAGAATTTCTGACGCTGTCAGAGGAGAAAAAACAGGAGAGCCTTTCCCCCCTCCCCAGAATATTGAATGGGCCGCCCTTAAGAGGGCAGGAGAGGACATGGGTTTTAGGCATTTACATTTGCCCTCGGCTTCTTTTCAGTCAGGTCAAGCACTTCCATTTGAAGGAGATTGATGACCATCAGGTACTCTCTTTAGATTGAGATTGAGCATCATTGGTAAATTGTGGCCACTGACTGCTCACTGTCCCTAATCACTGCATGGGTTTGAATCCAGCTCAGGGTATGTGAGAAAGTTGCCAGTGGTCTAGATCTAGGCATGGAAATAAAACAAGCTTGTCAAGATTAAACCTGAATATGGCAGAAAATTGGCAACGGTTGAAACTTGGAATTCTATGATATTGTAAAAATGGTACGTGATGAATGTTTTAATAAAAGATATGTCAACAAAATGGTCAAGTATTTCTGGTGCTTTTGGCAGGAATGGGTAAAATAACTGCTTTCACTACCCCCATGTGGTGGAGGAAATAGAGACTAACATGCAGCTTCTGGGTTTTGACCTAAGTGTGAACTCCCCTCTTGAGGAAGGTCAAAATGTGATCCAGAGTTGTGATTTTAGTTGACCTCCAATCTTGGCATCTGCAGATGCCTAATGTCTGTCTGTTTGTCCAGCCATCTTTAGACTGTGAGTCATATGTGAAAGACGATTTCTTAGCCACAGGGAAGACATGCTTATCATCATAACTAGGTAGTTGGGAGGGAGGGAGGCTGAGTTGGGAGAACACTTTAACCCTTCCAATGCTTAGGCTACTTTCATCCAAAGCACAATGACGCAAAGATTTTTGAAAACAATCTTAACCCTGTCATGTTTTTTAAATTTTAGTGCATTCAACCAATTTGTTGTGCACCTGATTTTTATTCAAACAACATATATATAAACATAAAATAAATAAACGAGACAACACAAAAAACATATACCATTATACAATCCCTGGTATGTTTTGTGTATACACATTGTGGAAAATACAATATTGACAATATTGGAAAAGATACATTCTAAAATCTCACCCTGTCATGTTGGTATTCATTAGATAGCTCTTGCAGAGTACTCTCAGATGAGTACCAATGTGCCAGGGTTTCAGTCATATTTTAGTGCTTTTTGCATAGCTTTGTATTGGCCAAATTAGCCACCAGCAGCAGTGGTGTTAAGCCATCCTCATCTCTGCATGATATACTACATTAGTAAGTACTCCCATATTCCTCTTCTCCATATGTGCAAGTCGACTGATGGTCAGTTGTGACAACCTCTTAGGATGAATCAGTTCACTGTGTCTTAAGTTAGGAGGGGGCTGACCCGACAGCGTAGTGGTCTAAGGTATTGCCACTGACTTATTGCTGTCTTTCACCACTTTCAGGGTTTGAATCTTGTCGCAGGCATGTGGGAAAGTGTCACTTTATTTGAGTTAGGCAGTGTTTTTTCAATGATATTAACACCTGAATAGGTGCAATTTAGCTTCGTTATGGCAGAAAAATTGCGATGAATATAAGATTAGACTATTTTTTGACCAGCTCACTCTATAGAAGAACCAGGGCAGCATCTCGTAACCTTGGAGAACTGAAAAATAGAAAAGTAAAGAAAAAAGTTCATGCACTTTTTACCAATTTTGATATCTTAAAACAGCCCCTCTTGCTCCCATCTGTACATATCATGAGAAGAGTGTAGAGAAATATTTTTGTGTTATATGTAGGAAATGTTTTACAAGAAAGACAATTCTGGTATTTGTGGTATTGATTTAATTTTTTTTCTCAATTGATGATATTAGTATTGTGAATTAATTGGCTAATTTTGTTGGTGGTTTCAATTTGTCATTTTGGAAATTAACATTATTTTTGTTAATGGCAAAAGAGCAAATTATCATAATATTTATCACTAAAAATATGAGGTAAGACATTTGAGAAACAAAGTTTTAGAAACACCTAAGTCTGTAATTGCTCCTACTGTCATTTCTTCTGGCAGGCAAATGATCAGATGTTGATATTACATTTAGCTTGAGTTAACATAACATCA